>JAPMOR010114456.1:373573-567852 GCA_026543865.1 Argiope aurantia
TCTGAATTTCATGTCTCTCAGATGATTTCTCGTGAAGTTATGGCAAATAACATACCTGTTGCTTAAGTTTTGCACACCAGTGTATTACAAAATATATGAATTTTTTATTTTGGAAGTTTTTGTTTTTACTGATTTTATTTTGAAAGCTTTTTGATTTAGAAAAGAATTTATTAGAAGATAGCTTTTCTCTCCAGGAAAGGGGTATGAGCGTTTGACTCATTGCAGAATGTTTGACTTTTAATGGAGTTAAAAAAGAATTTTTGGGATTTGTTCGTAGATGTTTTTTAGAGGAAGGGTGATATATAACTATTTTTGGAGCATTATTATTCATGAAATTGCCAATACGTTTTGTAGATATTTCTTATAAAAAATACAAAGAATTCGCAAAATGAAGACCGTAAAATATGTAAAAATAAAAAAAATTTAAATTCTCTCCATTAAATAAATTTCTGAAAAGCATTATTTATTATTAAAGAATTTAATAGTTTTTAATTAATTTAGTGGCAAAAAATATACAGAGAAACATGGATTATTTCTGTTTTTGTTTCCATCATTAGAGATATGTCTTTTAAAAACATTCAGCATTATAGCAATATTGTTCTTTGAATTGTATTTGTATTATTGATTACTTGGAGAAAAAAATCTCAGTATATAAAACACTAGCGTAAATGGCTCAGAAATTATTTTTATTATTTATCTTCGAATGGCAGGAATCAAATGTAAACAAATCGCCGTACGAACGTTTCAGACACCTTCATTAGACATTTTTAAAACTGCACTTAATTCAACACATTGCTCAAATAATTAATAAGACTACATAATATTATTAGAAATGCTCGTAAGAGGCCTCATTATGTCACCAAAAAACTGAATTCAATCAGTGAAAAGAACATGTAAAAACATTTAGGTTATTTGAGTCAAACAGAAGATTTAATCGAACGCGAATATAGGGTTAGCAATTGTCAAATGAATAATTGGTTCTCACAATTTTTTTTTCATTTTTTAAAAACTCAAACAATTTCCTTTTTAATGATATTAATTTCATTTTCATAATTTTTTCTATATTTTTTTATATTAATTTGATACACAATGTGTAACACTGCACACAGTGTTATGATGGAATTAAAATTCAATTTCAAAAACTTTTAATTGTATGTTTCCTTTAGTGTTAAAATAAAAAAAGTAGCTTTCTTTGGACATTAAATTTCAGTGTAGGGATGTTCACTAGCGCTTTTTTTCGTAAGATATATGATCTTTTTTTATTTGCATGCGCAGTAATTTGTAGTAACTGATTCAATAAATTATTTGTTTTTCAGCCGTGTTAAACAACAATAATTTTTTTTAAGTGCATTCCATATTAATTTGTATAACAACCTTAAAAAGTCAATTATCTGAGCAAAAAAGTTGGTCGCCGAAAGTGGCTATTTCCCTCTCTTTTTTTTAAAACCAATATGATAAGAAGACCAAGATGATCTTGTTTGAAAAATCAGATAATAAGAAAACAGATTTTGTTAAAAATATAGCCAATCCAAAGCAGTTTAGCTGTTCAATTTTATATTTATTTTGCAGTTTCTTATGTTACATTTCCAAATTTCTTAACATTATAAAGGATATTGTCACATTTAATATATTTATTGGTAGGTGCAATGAATATCTCATTTTCTGAAATAATTCATCGTTTATTTATTTTGTTATAATTCAATATTTTTCTATCTTAGGGGCGATATTAATTTTTTCATAGTAGTAATTACAAGATATCTTAACCTTTGAATTCATTTTTATTATTTTGTTCACCCCAGGTGTTCTCTCGCAATTTGAATCACCGGTGGTTTTGTCTTGCTCATTTGTTTACTGACCAAAAGTTTGATGGTGGTATCCTGGGACTTGCTTATGTTGGTTCTCCCCGTAGGAATTCTGTTGGAGGAATATGCAGTCCAGGTAATTGTGTTATGTATAGTGACATTTATTCAGCTATCTTACTTTATATGTTGTGTTTTATTTAAATTCATATCTTTTGCTGTAGGTGAGCATTTTTTTTTAAATAACTGGATAATTTATTTTACTGGTTTTTTTTTTTTTAGATGTGAATGATTGTAGAAGGTGTTGAATCTCCTAATCTACATTTTATTCAAACCATCTATCAATTTTTTTTATGTTGTTCAATACAAAGATAAGCAATTCTGAAATCTAACATTCTGGTACAGATATATGTATTCTCAAATATTTCATATGTGAAATTATTAGCCAAATGAAATATATTATAACAATTCAGGTTTCCGCCAATTGTCGAGAGTTTAATCTTATTAAAGATGTTCAGAAGTGAATTGCACTGAAAACGTTTATTTTCTAACCGAATGGAATCTTTTTTTTTGTATTTTAAATAAGATTTTTTCTTTTCTGTAATGAGACCTTCAAAGGAAACATATAGGATGGAATCTAGATTTATAAATGTTTGGAATGCATTTTATTTAGTCAAGGTATACATTTTATAAATTAAGCTTATTTTCTTCATTTGGTTGTTTCTCTTTTTATTTATATGAAAATATATTAATTTCAGATTTCACTCAGTCTCAGCTTAATAATTTTTAGTTTTCAGTATATTTGTTGTCATTTGCCAACCATTTTGAAATATGAGATACATGTTTTTTTCGTTTTCTAGGTTATGTTAAAAATGGTTACACGCTGTATTTGAATTCCGGACTAAGCACATCCAGAAATCATTATGGCCAAAGAGTTATAACTCGTGAAGCAGATCTAGTCACGGCACATGGTGATTAATAATTCCTGAAGATACTTAGCGAAGTATTTTTTAAATTATTAAAAAGTACTTTATTTGTAAATTCTAAATTATCATTTGCATAATTTTATGGATAATTTAGAATTATTTCATTATTTTTACAATTGTAAATTTAAATATAGCTGTATTATATGAGAAAATTTTTTTAAGTATAGGCACTATATTTTTTCTTTTTATTCCACCATGCCTGCTGTATTGCAGAATTCGGTAAGTTTACAATCTCTTTGTTTTAAATTTTAACTTTTTAATAGATTATCCATTACTTAGTTCTTAAACATTTTTACTAAATGTCCTATTTTAATTAAATTGCGCTTTTATAAATTTAAATTTATATTTGTTATTTTTCCCATCTATTACTTCAATAGGCCATAATTGGGGTAGTGAGCATGATCCTGACCTACCAGAGTGCTCTCCAGATGGTCGACATGGAGGTTCATTTTTAATGTATACATACTCTGTTAGTGGCTATGACCCTAATAATAAAGTATGCTAGTTTTGTTCTGTTTCGTAATTCATAATTATTCAGCGTTTTTAAGTATTTTGTAATTAAAATTTTGGAGTTTTTGTGTTTCAGAAATTTTCTCCTTGTAGTATTCGCTCTGTCCGTGCTGTTTTGTTAGCAAAGGCCAGTAAATGTTTCTCAAGTGAGTGTGTTTTCTTTAAATAAATATACATGTTCATATCTTCTGAGCTAAAGCATAACTAGTAAAATTCTCTTCTGTGAAAGAAATACTGACTGCCTGTCTTGAAAATTATCTGAATAAGTGTGCCACACTTTATAGATATTTTTTATACCTATGGTTCATATTAAATAAAAATAAATTTTCTTGTGATAGTTTATTATTAACTTAGTCTACCTTGTAGATAACAAAAAGAAACATTTCTGGGAAGTTACAGGCTATAGTAAAAGCCTAATTGCTTTTACTCTTAAAAATTAGTTTTTAGTACCAATTTCTTAGAGTAGAATGAATAGTTGAAACAATCAGTTGTATAAAAACTGGTATAAAAGGGTTTAGGCTCATTTATGCTTTTGTCTACTAATGTTTCTTGCTTGCCTTTCATCTTGTTTAGAACCTGAGGAATCATTTTGTGGTAACTCACTGGTTGAGGAAGGAGAAGAATGTGATGCTGGTTTCATTGGCAGTGAGGACAATGATCCTTGTTGTGATAGTACTTGTAAATTAAAACCAGGTGCCATATGCAGGTAAGTCACTTTTATTTAGTTTCTAGATGTTAGATTTATTATAGCATTGAAAATAATAGAATTATTAACATTTCTATTGAGAATTTTTAGATTGATAAGGTGCCCATTATAAATAGAGATGCTCATAAAAATCTGAATAGAGAAATAACAGCATTTTGTTTCATCAATGTTAATATTATTTTCTTATATAATGTAGTTCCTTAGGGATTATTTAAGGGATGGAATTCTTTGATTGTCTCTCTTTATAAATGTTTCATAATGAATATATTTATCAGAAAATTCTAATGTAGTGCATCTCAAGAGTTATATAAACAGGCAATTTTTTAAACGGTTCAATAACGGTTCAAAAATTACTTAATTACTCACAATTAAAACAATTAGCATATCGAATCACAACATAAAAGTATTATGATACAGAAATAGTATACTTATATTACATATTTTTTTTAATCATCGTATCAAAAAATTTGCATATTCTGCATTCCTTATATGCGACGTAACCGCTTCGAAATTCAAAATTACTGCTCATTCTTCAGTTTACAAATAGGTGAAAAATG
Organism: Argiope aurantia; assembly: GCA_026543865.1. Lineage (NCBI taxonomy): Eukaryota > Metazoa > Arthropoda > Arachnida > Araneae > Araneidae > Argiope > Argiope aurantia. The sequence goes on from JAPMOR010114456.1 coordinate 378,132, forward strand.
CCTTGTAATATTCAGATCTCTGAAACTGATATAATTGAACTCTGGTGTTTAAAAATTCAGAATGTTATAGCTTCTGATACTGCTGAATAAATGAATCTGGAATTCTATTGAAAAGATCTGAAATGCTATTGAAAAGTGATAATGCGATTGCAAAGAAGCACTCAAGTTGACATAAAAAACATCCCACTGATCAGTAGAGAGATTTTGAGAGCAGTATCAACCCGAAAGCAAAGTGCGGATACAGATTAACATTTTAGAATGGGTCATGTGTAAGAATATAGTCTTCAATTTGCAAAATGGTGTCAGCATTTTCTGAAGGTTAAAAAAGGGGGGGGGGGCTCCAAATCGACCGGAAATTAGGTGTTTGGAATTAAACTGTGCCATTATACGCCAAATTACTTTATTTTGAATGCGAAATTAGACTTATATTTTCAAACTTTTGTTAATTTCGTAGAAAAATAAAAGGGAGTATAAGTGTAAATCGTTATTTAAATATTCCATGATTGTCAACATTAAATTCATCCCATGTTTCGACAATATAATACTCTATAATGTATAATGTATGTTACAACTTCGATAATATATAACATAATAATATTTTATAGACATACCGTCTTGACTCGACTGTATAGAGTGTATTACGCCTAATGTTAATAACGGTGACTTTCTATAAGAGTAGCCTAATGCGAATTAATTGTTCATCACTGAAGGGTTTTTTTTAAAAAAATGTTTAAAGATCGTATAAATAAGGGCACAAAGAGAAAGATTATAAAAATAAATATAATTCTTTTACTTATACTGTTAGCACAAAATATCTAACAACACTATTACACTATTTCCACAATATTGGCTGGCATTCAAAATATCGAACAACATCATGTAGTTACCATACAATATCTTGTACTAATAGGGTAACTAGTCTCGATCAGAGTTTTTTTTAAAATCAAATATAGCCTGGTCGAATATATATCGCACAATATTAGAATATATATCGTCGAATATAAAATCAAATATATATCGTTCATGTACGATCACTCTTACTGCAGCATTTCTTCCAAACTACAAAATATTATCTAATCTTTGGGGGATGGGGTCATGGTCCCCCCTTGTATTCGTCCTTGCCCAAAAGAAGTCTTTTCATGAAACTGCAAAGTCTCGAGTGTTTCTCATTTCAAGATCTACTATTCTCCGTATTATATAGGAAAACAAAATTCAAAAATATCACAGAATGTATTGGATACCTATGGCAAAATTGCATCATAGCAAAGCAAGCATTCATTGATTTAAGAAACGCAAGCATTCATTGATTTAAGAAACTCATTCATTGGACGGATGAATGGTTAAACATTTTCTTCAGGGGCGAAAAAGAATGGATGGCTTTGACAGCTGGGTGTACTATTAGCATGATTTACGACGAGAGAACCTCCCGAGTTTTTCAATCGATAATAGGGGGGAGGGGGCGGTCTTTCATTGTGTGGATAGCATCCTTTTCCAAGTAATATTGCTTTTCTTAATGATCGACAATGATATGATGATTATCAAAATGTCCTCAAAAACCATCTACTTCTAACTGGAAACATTTTAAGAAAGGAAAACCGAAGATTCCATTAGGACAATGCGTTAATTCACACCTCCTACTCGGCAAGAGCATAGTTTACGTAGAATCAATTGACCATTTTTGATTGGGTAGCCATCAACCCAGACCTGAATCCAGTTAAAAATCTTTAGATGAGCTCCATTGGTCCTCAGTGTTCGACTATTTAGGAATTAAAGTAACAAGTCGGTCAGAGGTGGTTCTCATCACGACAGTCACATTTTCTCCAGACACTAGTTAAAAGCATGTTTTATAGGATTTTCAAGATAATCCAAAGGAATGGATCCGAAATTTGAATTTAAATACAAAATATCTGAAAATTCCGTATATTTTTTAGGACAGCCTATTTTTTTTAAATAAAAATTCTTTAAAATTTATATATTGTTTTTTGTTGTTATATGTTCTGATTCTATATGCTTAATATTTTATTTCGCGATTACTGTGTCATTTTTTATCTGTTATTTAAAAAAATCTGTATTTTACTTCATAGAACACCTTTTTTTGTTTTGTAATCACCAATATTTATTCTTAAATTTATATTTTCCAAATTGTTAGTCAAAATCTATGCACTGTCATCTTCGTTTTCATTACCCTTCATTTTTTATTTTAGTACTGAAATATTTCCCCATTTTCCTTAAATTTGGCTTTTATTTTCAGTGACAAAAATGCTCCTTGTTGTCGAGGTTGTCAGTTAGTTCATGGAGGTATAATTTGCCGTGAATCCCAACCAAGTGCTTGCAAAAGAGAAGCCTACTGCAAATATCTTTTCATTGTTGTTTATAATTGAAGATTTAAATTTTATTAATATTATAGTTTTGGCGTTCAGAAGGATATTGCCTTATGAATTCAAATTTATTTCTTAGTTAGAACTATAAATTCATTGTTTGAATATGGGAATATACACTGCTCAAAACAATTAAAGATATTGTAAGTCTTGTATAGAATAACAGTATAAGCATTTTTATTTCCTTTTTGCATAAAATGAAGGAAGAGAGTCACAAATGCATATTTTTCTTATTTTCAAACTTCGCATTATGCAGTTTGACGGCGAAGACGACGCTTTAGCGGTAGCGAATTTGATTTGGCTTTCAACTTAATGTAAGACAAAGCGGAAAAGAATTATCGATATTCAGTAAGCACGCCATTTGATGAGTGCGATGTCTCAACGAAGTCATTTAACCGAATCAGAAGCTTGGAGAATTTTTGGCCGGTTAGAGGGGGACAAACGCAAGCCGAAGTAGTAGAAGTCATTGGAGTTTCACAACGTATGTTTTCCAGGATCTGGAACCATTTTTTACATAGATTTTTCTTTTTTGAGACTGGAAATGCAGGCCGAAGATCAGGGCATTTACGCAGACGTGCAACAACGCCCAATGAAGCCCGTTATTTAACGCTAACGGCTCGGAGACACCGAAATAAGAATGCCACTCTTCTTCAACAATACCTTCGCTCGGCTACTGGCACCACAGTTTCGACATAAACTGTCCGAAACGCTGTAGATCTGTATGCTCGCCAACCAATGGTGTGTGTCACGTTAACAGCAAGACACCGTCGCGCACGCAGGGAGTTGGCAACATAGCATGTGAACTGGAGGAGAATTGAATGGTACAATATTCTTTTCTCTGAACGAATCCCATTTTTCTGTTCATCCTGATAATAGGCATATTTTCAATTGGAGGAACGTTGTGGCTCTAGAAACAATCCTACGTTCGTGCACGAAAGCGTAAGATTTGGCGGTGAGGGAGTGATGGTATATGCCGACATCTCCATTGATGGACGCACCGATCTCCATATCATTCGAAATGGTGCTCTGATCGGTCGCCGATATAGGGATGAAATCCTGAGACCTATTGTAGTCCCTTATGCTGCATCAATTCAAGATGACTTCATGTTAATGGACGACAATTGCAGGCCACATTGTGCTAACTTGGTGAATGATGTCCTTTTGGTGGAAGGAATCATACGAATGGATTGGCCAACGTTTTCTCCATACATGAACCCAATCGAACATGTTTGACACATTCTAGGCTGACGAATTGCTGGATGCCTACCACCTCCACAAACTCTCCAAAAACTGGAAAGAGCTCTTCTCGAGGAGTGGGACAGAATACCCCAGCCACTCATTAATAGCTTCGTTGACTCGATGCCTCAAAGGTTTTTAACGTTGCTAGCCGACCGGGGAAACCATACCCCCTACTAAAAACGATTTTCTTTTAAGGAAGCACCTTTTTATTGGTTTTTCTCATATGCACAAATTGTGTTTTTTTTTTCCTTTTGTACCCAAAGGCTCAGTAAAACGTATTTTTTTCCCCCCTGCCAAACAAATGTCATTTTTATCGCATATAGCCTACTGTGTCTGTCGATAAAGTATCAGTCATTCAAACAATTCTCCATGTGCAAGATCAACACACAACCTCAATATTCTTTAATTGTTTTGAGCAGTGTATATGACTCACAATGATTTTGAAACAGACTAACAATAAATGTGGAATATTTGCTTTACAGCATTTATATTAATGCATAGTTATATATATAATATTGCCTTTTTAATGACATTTCATTTTAAATTATGGAGAAATATGTTGAGCTTTCAACTTATATTTTAAATGTTTATAATTGCCTTTGAGATATTCAGATGTCTTAAACTATTTAGATATTAATATTTGTATTTTGATTTTAAAATATTGATGCCGAAGTTAATCTCTTCAAATTCAAGTAAATTTTTGAAATATTGATTCTGTTTGTTGCAAAAAATATATAGATACTAACGGATATCAAAATATTTCGTTTTTTTTAAATCTATAATACGTTATTACATGTGCATCTTTAAATTTTTTTTATTATGTGTTTTCTTAACCTTTATTACTGGAGCTTCTCAAGACTGCCCTGCATCAATGCCTCAGCCTGATGGATCGCCCTGCTTGGATAGGTTAGTAATTTGTTTTGCGTATGTCTCCGCTGATAGAATAATGATAAATGTTCGTATATAGAATATAGATATGACATTTTTTAAAGTACAATGAAAAATTAATCCTGCATTTTTTTTCCTTCCGTGATATTACTTTTATAGCATAATTATAAATTCAGCAATTAAATTTTTATTCGAAATAGTTTGTCTTATGTAAATACATTTTGAGAAGTTTTGAACAGTATACTTCTCATCTTCTCTTTGGAATGTTTCTACCAAATTATGTTTGGAATGTTTCTACCAAACTAGCATATCTCTTTCCCAAATCTTACTCATAATGCGAAACAGTATTTTATTATTATTATTTATCCGTAGGAATCCATGTAAAATAGGGCATAAGTTCCATTTCAACAACAACAAAAAAAAAAAAACATACAAATTTAAAAATTTTATTGTTTATTTTTATTGTTGTTTACAAGAAAGTTATCTTAAAATCGCTTTAAAATTTGGAGAAAGTAAAATAGCCTGATTAAGGTGACGTTTCTCAACATATGATGCAATAATTTTCCATACTTTCAGCTTTCCCTACTTCACTGGAAGGGTTTTGTTCTGCTGAGGCTACTCCACCCCTAAAAAATCTCATCCGCAACTCTTTGCTGTAGTACAGAATGCGGCTTCATAAGCTTTTCCATAGTTCTAGCTAGGTTTTCCCACTACCTCATTAATGTAGTTACTGTCCACCTCTAACCCCTAATTTGACCAGAGTAACAGCCTCATCAGTTTATGCTTCACAGACACTTGCTCAAACATCAAGGAAACTTGTTCGACAACGCTATCTGGTCAAAGTTTCTTCCATACAAAAAACAAAGAAAACCCCTCTTTAAACAAATGCCCGATATATATTAGTACCCTATATTCAGACAAATCCTGCATGTGATGTCGCTATATCATCTCGTTCTAAACACTGCATAACACTGTTCTCGTGCATAAACACTGTGGAACTGCAATGCCCCAAATCTTTTTTGTGGGTAAATATAATCGTTGATTATCTCAGCTTTGTGCATATATATATATATATATATATATATATATATATATATATATATATATAATATTAGGTTTGAATTTTCGGGGACGGGAATACGGAGGAAAGCGGTTAAGCTTCATTTGTTATAGAAAGGGATATATATTGTACGGTCCCGAACAGCACCGGTTTTTGCTACTGCGCAAGCTCAGTTGTAAAGATGTTCCGTTGTTTCTATAGAAAGAGATTACTATTTTTCGACTGCACTGTCTTTCTTTGCAGAGAAATGAGATTTTAAATATTTTCTCATTGTAGAAAGTTTTTTCGCCAATTTGAAATATGAAAATAAAAAAATAGAACAAAATTGAAATTAATTAGAAATATTTCGTTGTATTATTTTTTATTGAATATTTTCTTAATATAGACATGTTATTTTCATATTTATATAGTTATTTTAATTTTAATTTTATGGTTTCATCATTTTTTTAAAATTTATCACCTGCATTTCAGTAAATCTTTATGAATAAGATTAACCCTATAAAAGGCATTTTTTTATAGTCATATTATGTTAAAATATTTTTAGGCTTGAAATTAGAATAAGAAAAGAGATTCCTTTAGCTTATTAAATAAATTTAATTTGATTAATTAATTAATTTGGTTAATTAATAATTAAGTAACAAATCAAGGCACATCATTTTGTCTGAGATAAAGAACTGAAGCATCTAAGTTTCTGACTTACTAAAAAAATTTGTCAGAACTTATGCCAACCTACATAATTTCATACAAAGATTGATAAATTTGGTGGGAAGCATATTTCCCACGGCCCTAGAAAGGGTTAAGGATACAAGAAAAATAATCAAAAACATTTATTTTGACGGCTACCTTTGTATAAAAATTAAATTAAAAATTAGTTATTGCTTAGTTACAAGTTTAATTGTCAACTGTACCCAAATCAGATCAATTTAATTATTATTTCTATTGGTTATTTATTCAAAATTAATTTGGAACGACAATATTTTCGTTATTTTATGAGGCATCAGTGCGCAGTGTAGTGTAATTAACTGTATCCTCACTACTGAAATGCACGAGTTGCCGCTGGTTATGCATAATAAAAACAATTTTTTCATCCTTAAAAGCTTTTCTTAAAATTATTGTTCGATTATGAATTTTTAAGTCTTGTGTTTATTATTTTAGAGGGAAATGCAGAGATGGAGAATGTGTGCCATTTTGTGAAACCCTGGGTCTTCATTCCTGTTTATGCGACAGAGGTTTGTAATTTAAGTATTATTTTTAACATACTTGTTACTTTTTATCTTTCCTGTAAATTATTTTGTTACGTATCAATAAAATAGTAGGAAATTGTGCAGTCGTTGATGTGCGATATACTCACTTATTTTATGTAATAATTAATCAATAGGTCTGTAGTATTAACATAAATATTTTTAAATAGGAGATCATATTGTGTCTTTTGGATATATTACTCTGTTTTAAAATAGAGTTTTTACATCTTCGGTATTTAATATCTTCTGTAATTTAAAAACAAAAATTTACTTAAAATTCTAAAAAAAGTAAAAAAAGTTTGTGAAGGATAAAATATTACTTAACTTAATTGTCATTTGGAGTAAAGTAATGACTGAATATATTTTATAATCTCATTATATTATGAGAAAGGACTGTGAAAAGGTTATTTGTAAATATTATTTGTAAATATGACCAAAATATTTAGAATAATCATGTAATTGCTATTGTAAATAAATATTTTTATACCTTGTAAAATAAAACTTGCTTTTTTTACCTACTGAAATCATGGGTTGTAGTTTTAGTTTGATATAATCAATATTAATGAGCCAAATTTGTTTTTGCATATGTGTAGTTATTTATTTAAAAAATTCTCTTTGGAATGATGGTAATTTTTCAATATTTGCAGAGGAAGATGCATGCAAGCGATGTTGCAGACCTACCCAAAATTCGACTTGTAAGCCTATTGAACCTACTGAAATTCTTAGAGATGGCACTCCTTGTATTCATGGCTACTGTGAAAGTGTAAGTGCCGGAAATTTATTTGTGTAATGTGTGCTTACATATTTTTTTATATTTTTATGGATATTTTGAAGATTTTAAACTAGTGATAACGAATAATAATTATAGCGTCAATTTCATTAACTTTTAGAAAATTATTTTGGTATGCAAATTTCAGGTAGAAATATTTTAACATGCATCGTATTTCATCTCTATTTTAAATACTTTGATTTCATAATATAATTTTCTTGCAATCAGGGCGAATGCAAGAAAACTGTTCAAGATATTGTTGAAAGATTTTGGGATATTATTGAAGATATAAATATCAACACTGTCAGTAAGTAAAATTTGTATATTATCAATTGAGTTCTTTTAATTTCGTTTGAATATCATTTTACAGATTTAAATCAAATTTTGAATTATTTGTGGATTTATATTTGATGCAGCTATTTTAATAAATTTTTAGTGAAATTCCTGAATGACAACATAGTGGGAACTGTTGTAATAGTGTCTCTTGTTGTTTGGATACCGGCTAGCTGCCTCATTAGTTATGTGGTGAGTTAGTTATTTATAAAATATTCACGTTACCTTTGAAACTAATCGAAATATATTAAATAAATTTTTTAAGCAAAAAAAAAAAAAAATTCTTAAAACTAAATTTGCGATTTTTCAGAATATACGTATGTATGATTTCAGATGTAAATTTGTATTATTGAAAAAAAAATGCAATTTCCTTTTTAAAAAATTCTTCTAGTTTTATGTAATATTTTGACATTTTACCTCTTTATAGGATTCTAGTTTTTAAATTTTCTAATAATCTTTTTAATTCTTTAATAATTTTTTTAATGAATTTTATCGCATTTTCTCCTTAGAAGTAGAGTAAGATGTTACAATTCGTTATCAATTGATAAAAAATTGTCAATTGAAAAAAATATTTACGAATTTAACTCTTAGGGATTAGGTTCATATTTAAATGTTTAACCACTTCAAAATATGTTAGAACTATAGCCAACTTTCATAACAAACTTCATCTTTCAGAATTCAGCAATTTGAGATTTATTAATTTAATTTCCTAATGGTGAAAATTTTGAATATCTCCTGAATTTTTTTTTTATATATATAAATTGGCGTTTCTTATTATGTGATCGCAAAATTTAATATAGGAATTATTGCCTGACATGATTTGAATGTTTGTGCTAAATATCAGGAAAGTTATGCTAGTGAATTGAATAGAAGGTGGTACTATGAAAAACTTCACAAAATTAATATATTTGCATTATAATGACGATTTTTATTTCTGTAAAATCATTTATTTATATCTGTAAAATCTAAAAACTTATTTGTAATATTCTGCAAATGTCTTTAGTCATCTTATTTCAGTATATGCAAAATTGATGATCTTTCATTAGTTTCATTAGATGATTTCTTAAACCATGGATACAATCCTAGCAGATATAACTTTTTTCATTACTCCTGTATACTTTTCATACATTTTATTTTTATGCTTGACAGGCTGCAGAGTATACCAATACCATCCATTGTTTGTTTGTTATAGATTTTAAGTGTTAATACTTTCTACTTATCTCTTTAAAAAATACTCTTAAATGTATTTTGTGTTAAAATTCCAAAAAACCAAATTAATAAAATTCTGAATTGGCTTTAAACTGTCCGAAACGTTTAATTAAACTATAGTTTTTAGTATTTATTTCTGTTTTTAGGACCGTAAAAAGCGGGAAGAATATGAAAGAGTCATTAGTGGCAAAACCAAACGAGAGGTTAGTTTTTCTCTATTATTTATAATTATAAGACAGAATACGTAGTTGCATGATAGAATTGTACAGTCTTGCAAAGTTATATTTTATATACCAAATATTATTATTTATTATGTTCTTTTTTCCGTGTGTTACTGATATTTTGCTGTACATAAAGTTTCCATTCTATAATCTAAACGAATACAGAATTCTCTAAAAAATCTTAAAGTTGTTTTAAAAAAGTTACTTTAAAAATTATAAAAATGCTTTTATAACATGCATATTTGGCAAAGTTTTGTGCTCTATGTTGAATTAAATCAGTTATTGTGAATATATTTTTAATATATAACATAGAGATGATATTGCTGAGATTTTGATTTTTAGAAATGCTTTCACTTGAATTTTATGTGAAGCAAAACTAAATTATGGTAAAAATATTTTTAAAAACTTTTAAAATGGATGACGCTAATATTTTTTCTCTAATATTTTATGTATTTTTATTTAATAGTTGATATTTTTGTTGAATTGGTTCTACATTTTATTTAAAATGTGTTTGTTCTAAGTGATCGTACTGAAATAAAATATTTCTATTTGGTTGAAATTACCAGAATCACAGTATTTTATTGTTCTGATTGCATTGATGATGTTATTAAAGAACCCTGAGCACCCAAGGTTTGATTGCATTAAGTTTAGTTCATTATTAAGATAACGTATACAAGAGAAATTTATCTCCAATTGTTATCTAATTACGACTTATTATTTTAAATGAAAATAGAAGCATGATAAGCTATTACAATAAAGAATTACAGATTTTATTAAGTAATTAAAAGTGTATGTTAAAGGGATAAGTTATTACTGGGTAAATAGTGTCACACTGGGCAAAAAATAGGGATAATGTATTTTAATATATTTTACTAAATGCTTTTATATTTATTTATTTCATTAAAATATTAATCTTACTCTCTTACAAATTTGAATTTAAGATTATATTAGGAAATCGTAAAATTTCTTAAATTCATTTTATAACTCCTGAAACTTTTCTTCTCAATTTTACAATCTTAATTTAGAGTGAAAAATAGATATGTTTAAAAAAATTCAAAATTATTCTTTTGTAATGTGACGTAGTAGATTAAATATTTAAATAATTTTGTCATTCAATATTAAATGCATTTTCTTAAACAAGAATTCTCTCTGGAACGAATTATCATATTCGTGTAACCGCAGTTTTAGTTATATAATTTTAGTGTTAGTTTCTACTTTATTTTTCATTAAATCATTAACTGACTTTTCTTGTTTGTTTAGAGCACTAAGCCTTTCAGATTACCTAAGGAGAAAGGAACTCGTGTTATTCATATCAAAAGACAAAATCGTTTTCGCCCAGACACAACTCCTCGTAATACTCAGCCTTCCAAAGAGTGTTATCGTTATTATGGCGACCATAATGATCGTCTTTTCCCAAGAGCTACTTATAGACCTGAGCCATCGCCTCAGCATCATTATGCCCATTCAGATTCAGAATATTATGCTCCTCGTCACAGACATTTTCCTCATGTCAGAAGTCATGGAGCTGAAGATGCACATACTTATCGTCCCAAACCCCCAAGTGTTGTTACAGAAGCTTTTACGGCTTTGTGACATATGAGACAGTGTGTAGATAGGGCTGCTGCAAGAATTGCTCAAGTACAAGCCAAAAATTAAATGCTGTCATTTAGACAGTATGTGAAAAAAAAAGGCTTGAAGAGCAAAGAATCTACAGCAGAAACCGTCTACACACCATCTCATGTCTGTGATATTTAAAATTTAGTTGTGTTAAAATTTTGTTATTCTAAGTTTCTTTCTCTTCATAAGTATTATCAACTTGAGTACACGGTTTTAAACAGTCATGTTCCTAATGATACAGTGTGATCCTTATACTCATATACAGGCTGATAAATTAAGAACATTCAGTTCTTCAATATATCATCCTTTTTTTTTTCTATTAGGATGCTTTCTACTGATACATGATTTTATCATGTCATACTTTAATTTAATTTGTCTGATTAATTACAATTTATTTAGAAGACATATAATTCATATAAATGAGCCATACTGATCACATTGTATTTATTTGTGCATATATTTATATTTAGCATTGTAATATATTAAAATCGTTAATCACTGGCTTATTTGCATGTTTAGATGAAAGTATTTTAATGAATTTGACTTGCTTAAAGTATTTTGGGGTGCTTAGAGAAAATTTATATATTTAAAATTGTCGCTTCTTTTTTTCTTCTTGCTGCTCATAAAGAAGATTTTTTACAAAATTATATTTGTTATATTTATGTTATTTAGACTGTGAATTTTCACACACAAATGAGTAATTTAGAACAAATGATGGACTTGTTAGTTTTGTCCTGCCAGTTGTATATTTCGTATTGTTTTCCTTTTCAGCAATTGATGTATTGTTATGAATATTCTGAGCATCCAGTTTTTTCCTTGATATGATGAAATGAAATTTTGTGCACTGATATTAAAAGTAATATTATATACTTTTATATGACACAGCCGAAGGGTTTCTATTATGATGGAATTATCCCAAAAATTTTGTAATTTATTCTAAAATCATTAGTTTTTTCAAAAGTTCTCTTTCCCTTTGATTTAGTTTTTTAAAACTAAAAGGTGATGATATAATCAATTGGATCGTCCTGTATCTTTTGTTATTATTGTTTAGCTAAGTACAGTATTTCTTGTTTTAGAGATCAATTGCTGATTCGAGCTTTTAACTTTATTACTTACATTTTTGCTGAATTTCTAATATCATTTTGTAAGAATTATGATCAAAATAATCAATTCTTATAAAAGTATACCAGAACAGACTTATTTACAAAATAATAATAATTAACTGGATACTTCTCGAGAATGAATGAGTGTTTATGCTTTCACTATTCCACAGATTATAGCCAGTAATTCAAAGGAAACTTTCTTTCCTTATAATTATTAAATATTGTATATATATGTGTTGGGATTTTCTTTATGTCCTATCACTTATTATTCAAATGTTGTATGTACATCCACGTTGTAGTAAAGATTTTAGACTTAAATTGTAATTGAAGTTGTTACTGTCATAACTATACAATTACATTACTTTTTCAGCATATTTTGTACTTTTACATAATCGATGTTATTTAAAATTTTACATTGTGCGCTTATTTTATGAATTTATTTTAATGTAGTGTTAATAAGAGAAACTGTGATTTTTTTTATCTGTGTCTGTTGTTGCAGTGCTTCCACAGACTCTGAATTTAGTCATTTGAATAGTTCAAAACAAATGTAAATATCTGCCATACTTACATACAGTTGATTCATTAATCAACTGCAAATTCATGCATTGCTGACATTTAAAAATAGGTATATTTATCAGTATTTAAAATATTTATTAGTCCTTGTTTGACATGAGTAGGGATGTACATTTTTAGCCAGAAAAAAAGCATAACAGATGCAATTTACATTACATTTTTGATGGATAACAGAATTTATTGTATGTAATTGTTTTAGCATAGTGTGATAACCAGTAGTTTGTAAAGTATGAAAGTTTGAAAATTAATGTTAATATTGATGTCTTTGAAGAATTATATCGATGTGTTAGTTATTGGAAACAAATCGTTGTATGCTGTGCTTATTGTAAACCCATATAAAATATATTCATTGTTTGTTTAATGTTTTTAAATGCCAAATTTTGATTTAAAATTATCTATAAAATGAACTTGTAAATGGTTTTTGATTAGAAAGCCCATATAAAATATATTCATTGTTTGTTTAATGTTTTAAAATGCCAAATTTTGATTTAAAATTATCTATAAAATGAACTTGCAAATGGTTTTTGATTAGAAAAGATTGTCTTTAAAGTTCAAAATAAAAAATAACACTACCAAATTAGAATTATTATGTGATTAGTTGTTTTTTGTTTTTAACTGAACAAGCTCATTTTAAAATATTGTAAAAGTGTGTAAACGATCAAATTATATTGATTCAATAAAAGTTCTTTTCTTTTATGCAGATACACTGAATTTTTTTTATATATGAATGTCATTAAACACCTGATCTGTGTTTAATTATTGCACAGCTTTTTATTTGTGGTATATATTTTGCTGTCAGGTATAAAAGAATGTAGTACTTTACTTCTATGCTTTCTGTATTAAAAATACTGATTAGCTTACTTTGCAAGATTAATTTTAATGGGTGAAGAGTTATCAAACTTGTTAAGTTTTCTAAAGTTGATATGGACTGTCCATTTGTTGTAATCAATAGAAACTTTTAATATAAAAAATGAAAGAAAATGAATTTAATGCTATAGAAACATGTATTAAAAATTCGTTTGACCAAAAAAAAAATATTTCTTTAGAGAAACTCGCTTTTATTGAATTGCTCTTTCATGATAATTCATCCTTTTAGGGGCAAAGAAAAATATCTGTTGCATATTTTTTTATGTAAACCTTTGACAGAAATCCTAGTTTGCTTTCTGTTTTACACTTTTAATACCTTTAAACTGTAAGTAAAATTTTGAATTCGTCTGCATTTATATGCTATTTAAATGGAGGTTGGGGGGGCTATAGAAATTGGAAACATCTTGAATTTACAATTTCTGTATGTGGTCAGTTTCCAAAGTTCAGCTACATGATAAAGAAGGCTGCAAGTGTGACTTTCTTTTTCTTCTTTTTTTTTTTTTAATAAGGTAAATACCGTAAGTATATTTATTGTAAAAACTTCATTAAATATATAGACGAATGTTTCCATATAACTTATAAACAATAGCATCATTTTTTTTCAAACAATTTAAGACTTTCAAAATATTAATATAATTACTAAACAGAGCATGCAACTTCCAAATTTCACTATATCTTTAAAAGAACCAAATTAAAAAGTATAAAAGATATTTTAAAGGTATTTTTTTCTCATGAAGGCACTCAAATAGTATGCATTTTTAACGGATGCAACGTTCCATATTTTCCCTGTGCTCAATATACATTGAATTATCAATGAATAAAGGATACCTTTTAGATGTTAAGTTTACTCCATCAAGTTTTGCTCATGACTATCATATTACACACAGTTTTGGAGCCAATAGAAGCGTCTTAAATACAAAATGCTGATCGTTTCTCGCAACTGTCCATAACCCAGGCAGATTATCACTGACGGAGTATTTTTTTACTGCAGCATTCCAAAAATCTTCAGATGGATTTGAATCATTCTTTGGTATTCTGTTGCAGTGAAATGAATCATTGTTTCCCAATTTAATCGTTTCTTTAACACCTATTTCCACTGGAATGCAATAGGGGCATAAATAAATGTAAATTGTAAAAAATTTTAAATTCCATGTAAAAATTATCGGAAAATGCTAGGATTTATTTGAAAAAGAATCCTAAAATTTCCATTAAAAACACCCAATGAAGAAATTGTTAAGATTTTGTTATCTGTAAATGTTATCTGTATTAATCTGGCAACGATGATTCAATGCTTTAAGGGTCTATCTCAACTTTTCAATTTCTAACAGCATTCCAATTTGAATAACCACCAACTGCAATTGTTTCTATCAGTCGTCCTTGGAAGATAGAATGGATTTCTATGAATAGTACTTGGAAGAAAATATTCTCAAACTAATAAAATAGGAATCAAGTCTTCGCATGTATATTCAGAAATTCAATTCTTTGATCTTTGTTTCTCAAAGCTAATATGAGAAAGTAAACACCGCAAAACCAATGTAATGGGATGGTTTGACTCATCATTGAGCTGGATATGTAAATGATAGTATATGTGATAATTCTATTTCAAATAATTTGACCGAAACTAAATTTATAATTTTTTTCTTTCGTAATCTGTCTTTCTTTGCGATTGTTTTGCCTCCACCAAATGGAAATGTTTTCAAGAGATAGTATAGCAAACATCTTAAAACTTTACTTTTAGTGCTTAAAATCAGTTTATCTTTTTATACAACTGATCTGAATCGGTTGTTCTTTTTAAATATGTGTTTATCATGGGAATAGATAGACTTGCAAAAATAAGGAAGAAGCTTATGAAATTTCTATATACTTGTATATATCTAATTTTATGAGGCTTAATGTATTTAAAATAATCTCTGTTTGCTGAACGAAATATTTTGTAGAGAAAAATGTAATGGATATTTGAATTTTTCACACACACACGCATATAAATGGATGAAAATAGACTTGATAATCAAAAGAATTCATAGGGGCTGAGATTGTTTTTAGAAATATATGCTTAATGATTAAGTATTAAATGTTTGGAGGACATCATAAAAGAATGAATAAAGCTAAAAAAAAATTTTTAATTTTAATTGCATTTATGTTTACTCCATGTGAAAAAGAAAGATTTTATTTCTTTTCCTACAACTAAATATATTTTGTAAATAGTTTTATTTCTTATTTGAATGATGATTCGTATTGTCTATGATATTACTCTTGTCAAATGGTTGTTTCAATATTGGGCGATTATTATGTATATTACGTTTATATCTATTTCCCGTTTTATATCTATCTCCCTGAGTCCCAAAAATGCCTTTTTGAAATTATGTCTGCATATACATGAACGTTATTGCTTAAAAATGCAAAGAACTAGATGGGTGAAATTTTTTATCCACATTTCCGGCTAGCAGCTGCCTTGACCCCCAGGACCTGCTGCGCCCCTGAACCGTGTATTCAGGAGCGTAGACAAGTCGATTAAAAATTACTATTAATCTAGTTTTCAAATGAATAAATCTATTTAAAAAATACAAATTCTATAAATCATATTAGGATAGTTGCCAAGTATAACTCATCTCCTTTCTATTTCATTATATTATTAAAGTATTTGTAAAAAAGGAACGTCTACTTAAATAATATTGTGTACAAACATGGACGCCGAGTAATCATGTCCATTCCGAATTTTTGTTTGGTTTTCTAGTAACTTTCCAGACAATCGTCTTCTATGAAATTCAGTTTATTTTTTTCCATTGTACTAGTCATTGCTAATTATTTTGTTTATTCTTCCTTTATTCAAGATTTTACTTTTTTTGTTGGTTTCTTTGTTAAGTGGTATTTTATTTCGGAACAGAGAATTCGTATCAAGCAATTGAAATAAATACAAGTAATAATGAAGCAACAGTATGAAAGAATACTAAAGCTAATCTTTACAAAAATCAAGTATTTAATTCGATTCTATTCTGTTTGCAAATGACAGTTGATTAAACTACAAATATTTTGAAAACATTCTTAGAATGGCATATCTCTGATGTTGAGTAACGAGCGTCCTCAGTGTCCAGGGCCGGATTATAGCTTCCAAGGGTTCTTAAGCAATACTCATATTGAGTCCCTTTTTTCCGATCAAACTTCCAAGGGTTCTTAAGCAATACTCATATTGAGTCCCTTTTTCCCGATCAAACTTCCATAACTTAATTTTTTTTATCTGTATTAATTTAACTTTTTTTTAAAAAAGTAGTTTTAAAAGTAACACATTTTGACGTATTGAAATAGCAAAAGGATTAACTGTAGATCACTTTCTAAAAAGTTGATTTCAGTATAAATAAGTAAAATTCAGTAATTTGAATATTAAAAAAAATGCGCAATTGAAATTTAAAAATGATTTTAACAAAATAATAAAAAATATGAAAAATGTAAATAATATTAACTAAGAGAAACGAATGTTTCTTTAAATTATAAAAATGTTTTTTATAATTATAAAATAACTTAAAATAAAATTTACAGATAGTAATTAATTAGGAATGTGACTAGAATAATATTCCACAATATTTGCTTTTAATTTGAATAAATTCGATTGTACGGTTTTTATATTTAAATGAAAGTACAAAGTTAAATAACTCTCAACATTTAGAAGAAAAAAAATCTCTTAAGCATTTAGAACCCCTAGGCACTGCCTGCTTTGCATACTTTGGTGCTATCAGTATCAATGGTGTAAAATGTTATTCTAGGATACAAAAGTTCGTTTTAAAATCATGAAGTAATTTTTAAATACCTCAAAAGTTTATTTAGGATATTTGAAAAGATCACAATGTTAATTTTGATTTCTTGCAATATTTAAATGCAATTTGTTTTCGTTCAAGACTTAAATGAAGTTTTCAAAGAATGAAAATGCCATCAAAAATTTAAAAAGACTGGTAGTAACTTTATTTTCTGTACAAGCGTATGAAAACATGATGTAAATGTCTAAACTGAAAAAATAACAAAAAGAAAATATTTATTTTTTGAATGCGAAATAGTCCCCTGTTGGATCCTCTAACCATGGATAATTTTGAGGACAATCAATGCAAGTATGTAGACGTATTGTTTCTCCTGGAAGCTCCCGAGTAGTAAGAGGACAAGCGTTAGGCAGAGAGCAAAGTGGTTGTCCCTTCACTTCGCACTTTTCTTTCCATGGTGCGAAGTCTCGAATAGAGGACAGCTCAGTGGGTGACTGCATCCATTGAAGTACTTGTGTCATAGTGACAAAGTAGATATCATTTTTGTCGAGCATTTCATCTACCCACTGGATAAGAGCGTCGTTGAATTCTTGGTTAAGTTTCAACCAACCAGCGTGGAAGAAGAGACCAAGAGGAGCTCTGTTGGTTCTGTAATGCCTTTCTAAGTTATGGTTGAGGAAGTTGTAGAATTGTTCTCCTGTCAGAAGATTGCTGCAACTGTCTACCATAGCACAACCAGCGAGTTCTTCGTCGAAAGATGGGTCATCTCTTCTGTCCAACTCATTCATCACCATCTCCCAAACTGCGTGAGATCGAGTTGGGCAATTTTGTCCGTTACCGTGACATCTGTGGGGCATACGGAAGTACAAGGTGTATGGCCAAAGAGGAGGGTTGCTCAAAGGGGCGGTGATGGTAGAATCGTAGAGGAAAGCTTGTTCTTCCATCATGAAAAATTGGTTGTTTCCTCCTACCCTCAAATATGGTGCTCGAATACCGACAATTGAGTTATCAGTGATGTTAGAAAATCGTTCGATAATGAGACGGACACCAGCCATTTCTTTAGCCCAAGCTTCAACGTTGGCTTCACTCCAGTATTTCTCATCGTTTCTGTGTCTGTTAAAAGAAGAAAAATTCACAAATTTTTAAACTAGAAAAATTGAAAAATATAATTAAATTATATTTTTTGCAGTAATAAGATTGTTTATCTATTTTCAGTGTTTACGTTATTTAGCTATCAACGAAGTTATAATTTTTTGGTATTTTCTGCATTTTTAAGAATTTTATTATTATTTGTTAATCTGCTCTTACGAAATTAATATTGTATTAAATGAATTTAAACTCTAATTATACTGTTTTCATTTTCAAAAAAAAAATGAAATTGAAATTTTATACAGACAAAAAAAGGGGGGATTTGTTTTATTATTAATTTCCATAAATAAGCCCACTCACATTATCTCATATCTTTAATCTAAGAATGGTGAGATTAATTCCATAGCTTTCCTTTTATTCCATACTTTTTCTAACTTAGTGTAATTAATAGAGTACAAAACTCAAGCTCATTATCTTTAATAAAGCATATTGTACATTTTTAAGATGATTTTACCGATATTTAAAAGTATAGCCATAAGCATGCATGAAAAATAAAGTAAAACTGATCGCTGATGTGAATTTTTTATCACTCCCTCCCCTCCTTTTCTTTTTTTTAGGGACAATAAGTTTATTTCTCAGTAAAGATATCAAGCTTTTTTATATTTTTAAACTAAAAATATATTTGGCATTGGGCTTTTCAAGAACTTATTTCAGCATTGAAAAAAAAATTATGTTTCTATCCCTTAAAAGTTTCAAAATGCACCATATTAGTTGAACAGATATAAACGAACGGAAAACTTGAAATCATACGAAAGGTTAAGAGTAATAAATTAAAATAATATTTGAATGTATAATTTACAATTTTATGCATCCCTGAAAATATTATAGTCAGTAAAATAAAGCATGTAACATGCTGAAACTTACGTGATTGAATGTGCTGCAATTTCGTGTCCTTTTCTGTGGAGTTCCTGCACAGCTGAATAATTGGTGTATTTGTGGGATACAAAAAAGGTTCCTTTAATTTGGCATCCATTTGGGTTGTTACGACCTTCTCGGAAGATTCTGTTGTAGATATCAATATTGTTGTTGTTGACAGCATCATCAAAAGTGATGGTGATCATCTGAGGAACTGTGTTTGGTTCCAGTTTGCCGGGGATTTGAGTTCCATCAGGAGAACAGAAGCAATCAGGAAGAACGCATTGATTTTGATCGCAAGGAGGAGCTCTGTTTGGATCCTTATCGACAGCTGAAAAATACCAATAATATTTAAATTTATAATTTAATGAATGTCATTATTTTGTATTGTTACAGGAAGTTTTAAAAAAGATACGTACTGCAAGCGTTTTCGTCGGAGCCATCTGGACAGTCGGGAGCTCCGTTACAGAACAATTCCTTTTGTATACATTCTCCATTTCCACAAGCCAATTTGCCCTTTTCACAAATGGGTTCATCTGTTGCGAGCAATGGTGTTGCTAGCCTGGGTTCTGTAAATAGGTTTTAAACGTTTAATTAGTATAAAATTGAAAATTCTTACAATATCAAAAGCACGAAACATTAGTACAGATTTATGTGTATCTTAAAATTTATTCCCACATTTTCGAGAACAGAAATATTTAAATATTTCCAACATTATTTTATTTTCGAAGCATCTAATAAACGAAATTTAAGGATTGAAATGAAAGAAATGAAGAGCTCATGAAATGATATTTAAGAATCATATTCTGAATTTTAAAACCCTTTATAAAGTGTAAAGGTTTTATTTAAAAAAGTTTTAAAAAACAAATATCCGCAGTTACTTCTTATAGTTATTCTTAGTTATTTCTTTTTTAATATAAATGACATGAAATCACGAAAGAAATATTTCTGAATCTTTTTTCTTTTTGAAATGCAGGAATTCGTTTTCTTTGTTTGTGTTAAGAAATAATAGTTTTACTGATTAAAAGTATTTAGTATTTTTCCCATGTTTTTTTCGTTTATCGTCCTGCATTGGAAATATAATTTTACGAAGTAGTACGGATTTTTATGCAAAAACTCTTCACTATTTCGCTCATTTTGCATCATCTCGTTCATCACTGTTATCTTGCACTCATTAATATTTATATTTCTCTTTCATCGTAGGCTCCATTCAAAAGTATCAAATGTCGCATAGGAAATTGTGTTTTTTCGAAAATATTGCTTCAAAATTCCGATCTCACCTTGAATATTAGAAACCGGTTTTTTTTTGTTTTTTTTTCGTTTTGCCAAGAAAATGTTCTTTTTTTTCTAACATATGTGGTTGCTTAGTGAACACAAGGCCATTATCAGGTTCTTAATAAATCGTGATAGATATATAGTACTGAATCTTCTTTTTCCTTAAAAGATTAATAACAAAATTTAAAAGAATTAAAGGGAAGAGATTGCCAACTAAATAAACTTACTAAAATGATTCGTAGTGAAAATGAAAATATATTTTCCAATAAACTTCTGTTTTTACTATTGGTATTTAAAAATCTCTAAGAACTGGATTTAAAAGGGTGTTTGAAGTATTTATGCTTAATCGTCAATAAAAAATTTCAAACTTTGTTGGATATTATTTTTGATCAATGAAAGACGAGGGTTTTTTTTTTTTTTTTTTTTTTTTTTTGTTAATATAATCTAGTATAATTTACGTGATTTTTTTTTTCTGGAAGTAGGATCAAACGTCTCAAAATAAAATTGAAAATTTTTGAAAAATTAAAATATTTTATAAAATAACAAAATTTTAAGTTGAAGTGAAAGGCGGAGCTTTCTAAACAATTTAAAAAGAAGCAATAATTTGAAAGCGGTATTTTAAAAAAAAATCCACGGAGTTTTGTAAATAAAATGAAGGCCTATTAGGATCTTTACTATTACATGTAAAGATTAATCAAAATTTATTATTGGTGGTAAACATTTTCAAGAAATCTTTGGAATTTTCATTGGGATTATTTTTTACTAAGATAAGAGATTTGAAGTTTGTAATTTTTGATTTCGTTTGCAGCTTTTGAACATTTTGACTTGCTGGGATTATTATTATATTAACTTTTTCTTAAAACTACTCTGAATCCAATTAACAGAAAAGGGGATGTTTCTTTTTTAAATATGAGGGTAGTTGCCAATCTGCAATGATTTGGGGTCTCAACTATTCTGTATGCATGATTGTTTAAGTGTAAGGGTAAAGAACTTAAAAAGGGAAAGTAAGGGTAATTTTTGTCATGTATACTATTATAATATTCTCCTTTGCTCTTAAAATTAATTTGAAAAGTTAAAAATGTCATTCATTTATCCCTTTATAGTTATTTCGACCCGGCGAATTAGCTTATTGGAACCAACATTACCTATTTATTCGAAAATTGGGTCAAAAATATTATTTCACACATGTAAAAAAAAAAATAATTCAAAAACAGGGATAAAAGTGCCACTTTTCTCATATAATAAATATTCATTAAATGAATTCGGAATGAGTTTTTTTTTTCTATAATTATTTTTTCTCTGCTGTTGAATTTCAGTTCTTGTAGAGGTTCGAGAAGGTTAGATGAAATATCATATCTAGCTTGAAACATTAAAATTAATAAAAAAAGATTATTTAGTTCTTATTGATGAGCAGTATCGAGCTAATTAAAATACCTTGATTTGTATGGATTATCATTACCAATTTATTTCAATATCTCAGTTGCAATAAGCAGGAAAGAAGTTCATTTTCCAAAATTGAAAATTTCAAGGAGTTTTAAATGAAGCATGCAAATGCAATGAAATCGGATCGATTTTAGCACCTGGGGTGGTGAAATTTGCATTTAAGTATAGCTTCAGGTATGTATTGAAGTTGTATGATTTCATTAAACAACAGCAAAGAAATTCCTGTATTTGAATACGGTAAAAATGCAAGGTCGTCTCAGACATACTTTAAAGATCTGAAATGTACTCTTTTTATTCTTTGTTACTATCTTTTGCGTATCTGAAACAAATTCAAATCAGGAATTTAAAGAAGAAAGAAAGACAGGAAGAAATTTCAAGAAATGAATTGGAGAAATGCAATGATTTTACTTTTAAGGCAGTTTCACTTCATTGTTATTATTGTTAACAAATGACCATTCATTTTATGATGTATTTAAAAAGAATTTTAATTCCTCTTCGAAACTTTGTTTTTGCTTTTGGATAAGATTTCACTTTCTTTCTCAGTTTCTTTAAGAGCACTTTTTTCGTCAGGAGGAATAAAGGTCGATAAAGAAAACAGAAACCTTTACTAACTTTTTTTGTAGTCTTTTCAAAAGTCGCGTTCCTCATTGTTACATCACTTCAAAAGTTTAGAAATGTTTTGAAACTTTCCATTTATCAAGCACGTTGAGAACTTCCTCATGTTGCTGCAACCATTTACGAAGTGGAAATTGATTGTTTCTTTGAAAGGCTTTTTTTCTATCTCTCTATTTTTTTTTCCTTCTAAAAAACGGTGAGGAATTTCTACAAATAGTCCTAGTAACCTATATAAATACCTACAAATTTGAGAAAAATGTCCCGTTTGCCCCATTCAGCAATTTATTTTCCCTCTTTTTGGGATAGACCTATCAGTGAAATGATATAAAGCCAGGATGAATGTGGAATAAAAGTAAAACGTTGTGGTACGTAGTGTAACAATTTACGACTCACTTACCAAATTTTGATAAAAGTGAAAAACAGGCTTTCCTTGCAGCAATACTGTAAAAAATATCTGACTATTTTTATCGAACCCTGAGGATAAAAGGAAGGTTATAGTAAACGGATTGCATTGGCAACGTTAATCTGTTTCGTGATAAGAAAGAGGAAACAAAATGACTACCTGTTTCCTTGTTGAAGGAAAAAGAAATAACGAACTAAAGATCTTTTAAACTGTAATACACCCAGAAACCGCGAAAATTATTTAGCATCAGTTAAAGCATCTCTTTCTCCCCCCCCCCCTTTTTAAGTACTTTTTAATTCTTCAACTCAGTTTATTGAGTCAATTAGCTGGTACAATCGGTTTTATCTTTCTCGAATTTTCCACAAAATGTATAAGTCCTTTGTTTATTTCTTCTATGAGTCTGTGTAGTAAATTATATTTTATTTAAAAAAAAACATCATTTATAATTTAGAAATGTTGAAAATTCATCATGTTAGCATCCATCTTGTCATAATTTGAATAAATATTCTCAAATAAAAAATGTATTAAATATCTATTTTTAAGACTTAAAAATATTAAGTATCACTTTAAATTTTCTATTAAGTAGTTAATTTTAATTGGAAGAATACTAATATAATTTTATTTGATAAATATGTAAGAGTCTGTAAGAACTTCTATTAGCTTTCTAAAAGTTTACACCTCTACTAACTTTTTAATTAAAACAGACGTCAGTTAGTAAGTTTTTAAATTCCGGACTTTGTAATAAAATAATATTATCCTTCTTAGAATGTATATATAGCTGATGCATTCTTAGAAATTCTTTGCGTGAAATTTTTAAAGCTTTATAGTTTTATAGAAAATTGCTCCTAAATGCGTTTAAATGTTTTAGCGTTTAAAAATAATATTCATTTTTCTAACAATAGTTAAATAATTTACAAATTATTAAATCAAAAATAAAATAAAACGCAATTTAAATATTATGTTTAATTGAAAATAATCATTATAATTTAAGCAAATGCTCGCTTTTTCTTAATACGAATAAATTCTATGAAAATGCACTTATTTCTCAGGATATGTGAAAATCGCAATCACTCATTTCTTAAGACAAGTTTAAATTAATTCAAGTTGAAAATCATTAATAGCATTCAAATTTCTTTATTTCTCGGTAAAGATTGGTGTGTGTGTGTGTGTTTTACGTGAGAAAGAGATTTCGGAATGGATGACTCAAAAGCCTTTGTTTGTTCTGAATTACAATTGTTTTTATTGTCGCACCACTAACGACGGAGGGAGAGCAGCTGTTTTATTTTACTTACACTTGCTTATTTCGGTTGACTCTTGAAAGCCTTCAAATTTTGGGAAGCATTTATTTGTTATATGTACTGCCTTTTACCGAAAGCATTTCTCGAAATTAAAATTTAGGTTTTGTACAAAGCTTCAGTAATGACAGCTGTTTTGGAAACAAAGACAAACTGAAAAATTATAGAGATGAAATTGAAATAATATGCAAAAATCTAATTGAATTCTGCTGCAGATAATTAAAAATTTCCCATATTGAAATAAGTTCAAAAGTTCAAAAGCTGGATTTCAAAATTAAATGAAAACGACGCAATATATCTGTAAAATAAAAATTGTAGAAAAGCTGAAAAAAAAAAAAAACACGTCTGTTATCGTGACCCTAGATAAGGAAAAGGCGTATTGGAAAATGTGTTTCGTGACACACATCACGTGACAAGAATGTACGAACAAAGATTTTACGATAACTCGCTAACATTTAGAAAGCTTGTCAGTGATTCTAGACACTAGTTTGATTTCTTAGAAATAAATTTTTTTTTCCCGCCAATACGCCACAATGTAAGAAACCAATTTGATTTAAAAAAAAAAGAAATATTGAAAGCCGGGAAAGGTTATTTAGTTTTTTTTATATAAAAATTTCAAATAAGATCATACAAATAATGTGAAATTTAGAAGATGTTTAACTCGCGCTTATTTCAACATTTATAGAAATTTGAAAAGCGGGATTCAATTATTATTCTCATCCCAGAATTTAAAAAATATCTTTACTTCTACATCTTCATGTTTTGAGAATGAAATGCTGATACAACAGATTAACTAAGTTTCACAAGACATCTCTGCAGAAAATGCATATAAATATACAACTCACAAAGCAAATGTCTGAGAAACTTAAAGAAAAATTTATTTACATATTGAATTAAAAATTTTTGTCCATAAATAGAACATTTGAATTTCAAATTTATGTAACATTTCATTAATGTTCATCCAGCTTCCAAACTGAAAAGCTTTAACAGTGGAACATTTTCCTCTGAAGCAGAAGCTTTGCACAAATGTAAAGCAGATTTTTTTTTTCTTTTATATAACTACTTGTTCGTTGAACGAGGAAATGGAATGTTAAGTAATTTTTCACCGAAATTTACGGAATCAATTGTGCGGAACCAAAAAAAAAAAGTGAAATTATTTAACGAGTTATGCTGAACAAAAATAAATCGATTGCCTTGTCATAGAAATTTAGTTAAAATTTGTATCGCTATTATGTACATATGATTTGTTTAAATGTTAAGAATATTTTGGGAAAAATTTTACGTATTTTAACTTCTAAAGGTACTGAACTGAAATTTTAGAAATTGATATTTAATCATAATTTTGAATACTTAATTGTAATTTTCTCTTTCAGTTAATATTTTACAATGTAAGATATGAACTACAAATTTCTTAATTTATTTAAGTGTTCGATTTAGTTTCGCCATATTTTTAATCTGAAAAGCAAGTGCTCTCTCTATGAATAAATTAATATTTAAAGAATTTATATTCTAACTGTTTGTAAAATTTACAAATGAAAGTAAATTGAGACACAGTTATGCTACAGAGTAACATTTACCAAAAATATTTCATAATATTTTCTGTTAAATACTCTAAAATTAATGAAAAATGTCTTTGATTTAATCGATCGCTCTAACAAGTAATGTATAATATTTTATACATAATTTTAAAAAAAATTGTATTCAGGAACAAGTATACATCAGGTTAATACAGCATTTATTACAGTTTAATAATAATTTAGTTAGATGTTTACAATAACTGTCTTCTATTTTAAATTGCAATCTAATTTATAAGAGATAACCACTTATTTCAAAGTTCTTAAAAATAATGAATGAATTTAGAAAATAATGACCATATTAACAAATATAACCACCTAACAATTAAGCGTTAATGATGGAAATCCTTACTTTCCAACTGTTGGCAATTCTTGACATTAGCTTTCCAGTTACATGTCTGACTTTCGATATCAAATGCCAATCCAGAAGGACAACGCAAAGCAAGAAGTCCCTGAACAGAACAACGAACTACATCTCGGCAATCCTCATCGGCTGTCAATCGGAAGTATTCGGTCGGTGATCGACCTTTGCACAATTCGGCATCATTCTGTGTGTCAGCTGCCACTTGCCTTTTAACCACCGAGGCGCACAATCCTACAAAATGATAAAAAGGAAAATTAGGAAACACATTCTATAGTATGATCAATAAATCATTCATTTCAGAAGCAGAACTGACGATTTATTTTGTTACTTCATATTGTCTTTTTTTTTTGTTTATTGTTTTGTTTTCAATCAAGGAGTACATCATAAAAATGAAAACATGCTTCAGTAAAAATCATTGGATGGCCTCATTGGATGGATTGAATAATAATGAGAAATATTTTTAAGAGTTTGGCACATTTAATACTGTTCAGCTGATTTTCAAAGCTCTTTTATCATCTGAGACACAATTTTCGCTTATCTCTTTGTATCTACCTTTTAGTGTATCTTTGTATCTATCTACAAACGATATCATTTTTCGAAATGATTAACATCAACATTCATGTCACTTTAGTAGATGGTGAGTTATTTTGAACTTATTTATTTATTTATGATTTATTTTTAAAATTCTTTGTGCATCGAGTTAAAAATGGTTAAAAGTCCGTTTTCCCATTCCAAATTGAACGAAGCACGAAACAAATGAATTCATATGTAGGAATCAGGTTTAAATGAATTCATATGTAATATGATGAATTTAATCTAAACCATAACATACACATATATTGGAAACAGATTGTTTTTTCATCGAATGGATCAGGGAACAGTACTCCTTGTGTATAGCCGACCATCCCGTCACCACTGAACGAAGCAGAATCGACAGGATCAGGGAACAGTACTATTGGAATGCCTTAATTTACCTTATTACTTATATTAACATTACTTTAAAAAAATGTTTTTATAAAATAGAGTTTGATATCAGCTGTTTCAGAAATCTAATATTTACAGGTACAATTATTTTAGTTCGAATGAATATTATAATACTGTTCTGTAATCGTTGCCCGTTGGAGTATCGGAACATTAATTTTATTTAGTTCCGTCGGAAATATTAACTTAATTCGAAAAAAAAATTTAAAGGATTTTTATTTGAAAAATATTAGTTTAAAAAATCTGTCTAAAACCGATCCAAGTTCCTGATAATATTGTAACTTATGAAAAAAGATTTAAATAGAAAAAACTGTAGTAATCATTGGCCTGCTGTATGCATACTAATGACTACTACAAACATCATATCCATGCCATCAGTTATTAATCGCTTAAAAATCACTTGGCAATATAGAATAATCCAAAAAAAAAAAAAAAAGAATAGATATCCAACCATACTTCAATACACATAACCGAAAAGTAAGATAATGTTCTGGAAAAACTCGGAAAAGTCTAATCCTTTTTAAACGTATAAAATCTTTCATGCGTAAAAATTCCTCATTATATGCTTTGAACCTTTGAGAAGAACTAGAGGTATAAGGTATCGTCTATAAGGTGAAAGTTGTATCGTTGCACTATTCCGGGTCGTTTACTGGGTCAATGTATTTATCATTTAAGTGCTTTTTAAGAAGGATTATTATTTAAGCTCAGCTACAAATAAAACAAAGTCGGAACCGAAGCACAAAGCTTAGACGGAAGGATAATGATTCTTAGTTGAAAACAGGGCAGAAAATAAGCATTTAAAATCGTTATTCAGATTCTTATTTAACAATACCTTTGTAATTCTTCCTTTATAATTACTTTCAACCAGTATAAAACAGGGATTTTGCTTTTGGGGAGAATAAAATAGGTCAATACCAACCATTTAATCGTTTTGCCCGTGAGTTACACTGGCATCAAATTATCGACTTTCAAATTTGTGAATTAATTATAATTAACTTATATTAACTAATTAAATTTTTCCTATTTTTATTTGTTTGGAAATCGATTTCAAGTGCTTTAAAAACGCCTGTAATCGGCTATATTAAGAAAATTAAGTTTAATGCAGCGTTTATATTTTTAAGCGTATTAAGTTTTTATCAAATTTTTGTAATTTCTACTTTAGAAGGCAGAATACTACTTAAACTCAAAAAAGATTTTTTTAAAATTATGTAATCATATGCCTAAAAATTAGCCTTGTTAAGTAAAATTAAAGTTTTTTTTTATCCAAGCATTTAATCAAGTTATTCTGCTTGAACATTAAATATTTATCAAATTTTATGTGGCATTATTCAATATCTTCAGGTACCTACATTAAAACTGTGCATAATATTTAACTTCTTTCCTCATGTAATGAAAACACAACACATTAAATTGAAAAGTGGATGATTTGATAGCAAATAATATCTAAATATTTTTTAATTAAAATAAATAAAAAATCTATTTTGACAAAGGAAATAATTTTGCTTTTTATAATTCTATAATAATTTTTATCCGGTTAAAATATTTTGATTACTCATGATTTACCAATATTAAAAATAATAATATAATAAAAGTTTTACGATAAATTCACCGTTTTATCCTCAATACAAATATTTAATGTATTAGATTCATGATTTGGATTTTCGGCCTTTTATAAGAAATAAATTAAAGTAATAGATATAATAGGAGGAGTAGATATAATAGATATAATGGATAAAATAATGATTATAATATATCGAAAAATAGCCTAATTAAATAAAGTGACAGTTATAATAAATATAATGGATACATTAAAGTACTTAAATGAATAAATGTATTTTAATTCTAACAAATTAATCAAATTTGGCTTGAATACATATAATTTAAGTTTAGGTGGGTTTTTTTTTTTTTTTTTTTTTTGATACTTTAGATCAAAATAGCATTGAAAATATTTCTTAAAAATTTAGATTATGTTCGAAAGACGATCGATACTAAGTTGGAAAACAAAATCGGAAATAATGAAAGATATAAAAAAATGACGAGCACGGAAGAGTTTTAACATTCAGGGTATTTTTAGGTTAGTTGATTTATAGAATATTATTTTGGTAAATATGTGAAATGTGTTGTTTTCAGTATTTGCAAGATAATTAATATGTTACAATATCTGTAAAAAGTTTAAATTTTGTAATTTCTTAAAACGTACCATGAGAAAAAAAGAATGCGGACAGCTTTCCTAAAAATATCATATGATATTTTTCATTAACATTTCATCAACTCTAATTTAAGCTCATCTTTCAGCTTTCGTACCATTTTACCACTGAGATTTAAAATTCTTGGCCAATTCAGTTTGTAGGTCATCTAATCAGTACACTCTGATCAGTGATGCTTTTATTTTATGCCCTATAATTTATCTAATAAATTTATATTTCAAGCACGTGCAACGATATAAATTTATCTAAAAGGTATGAAGTTCAAACTCACATCTTTAGTATTTCTATTTAGCTCAATCTTGCAATCATTTACAAGAAAATTCGAGATAGTCCCATGTCTTTCTTCAGAAAGAAAGTTTTAAGGGATGGCATCGCTAATATTCACTAACAACGACATACGCCCATTCTCGTGTCACTTTCTTGCTTATTCTTTATCAGTTTATTTGAAGGTATAGAGAAAAGGAGAATACTCTTTTGTGTTCTTTTGGCAACCGTATGACAAATGTCTGTAAGTCCAAGTATATCAAACCACGAGAAACTTTAAAGGTTTGCACATTTCCATACTTATTAAACTATTTTATCCATTCACTCTCAACTATTTAAAAGTTAATAAGTAGGGTTCGGACTTAACGAAATGCTACGTTGATGCGCCAGAAAAGGAGAAAGTTTTAAGGAAAACTCCGAAATGATTTGATATAAGAAATTTATAAGGAGTATACCAAGTGTTGATAAACAATCTCCTCATACTGACTGTTTGAGTTATTCATAATGAAATTATTTGAAACTATCTGTTTTTGCAATGTCCTGTTATGCACAAGAATTCAAGACAGTTGTGGAAAATTCCAAACTATTTGGCATATATACCTTTTGAGGATTGTCACCTCGAGTAACTACACTGGGTGGCACATACTCATTCTGGCGATACCGTATGAACTACGCACGATTTGAAATCAAAGAAAAGGAAAGTGTTGCCGGCACCTAAGCTAGCGGAACGAAATGACAGTCGATATCCAAGCACAACAATGATCTAAATGGCAGAGATCAGAAAAGGGGGAGTCGACTAATTATATTTGTGTTTTTCCAATGTGTTTGACGGTTTATGACGTACAACCAGACGAGTGAACGCGGAACATGGTGATTGAAAACGAAGACAAAATGGGTCAGGGTGAGATGATATTCGCACAAAAAGGTGGAACCTGTCTTTCGAGTCGAAGCAGG
This sequence comes from Argiope aurantia, assembly GCA_026543865.1. Lineage (NCBI taxonomy): Eukaryota > Metazoa > Arthropoda > Arachnida > Araneae > Araneidae > Argiope > Argiope aurantia. The sequence continues at coordinate 408,755 of JAPMOR010114456.1, forward strand.
ATTTAAATGAGGACAAATGAAAATGCCTCGATAGCCTCGTTTCCAGTGCTACAAAAGAAACTGGAATGACTTTTTTCCGACCCACCTCGGGTGGAAATGGTCCTAAAATATACGCCTTTCCTTAGAAACGATTAGCGAGACGGATCATTTCACATGTTTACATCTTCCGGTGATTCTGAGTTGCAACCTATATGGGAGGGAGGGAAGCATTCATTACCGCCCCTTCCTCTTAATATATGCAAGCCGGCTTCCTGTGCTGACTGAATCAGCAATTATTTCGATGCTGAAAATAATTCCAGATTGGTAATTTAATTCGCGATTGTGTTTGAAGCTAAGAACAGTAAAGAGTGCATTAAATGTTAAGAATGCGAAAAAAAGTGAATAAAAGAATTTAAAAAAAAAAGAAGTAAAACTGGAAATGAGGTTACGCAAACCTGCTTTCGCATCATTAAAATACATAAATCCGTTTTTTTTAAATTCGTTTTTCTAACCTTTGCATTTTGAGTAATGATTTAGATAGGTACACACAGACCTGTACTACTTTTACTTAATTGGCTGAAGAAGAGAACCATAAATTAAATAAAAAGAAAATTGATTTAAATTAGGGATAGAAAAAAATATACAAGGAAAAAAGAAACTTTTTTAAAATTAAAATATGATATTTATGTTATTTTTTCATAAATTTCCATACATATAATAGCACTATAATTTTATATTTATTGGTCATAATTCAGATATTGATATATTCTCATTATGCAGAGAATTAAGAATAATTCAAATATCTAAATACTTTTATCATCATCTTACTATTACATTCCAGCTTACTGAATTAATCGATAAAGATTCATAAAAGAATAAAAGTTATTTTAATCACTTAATACGTTAATGATCATCAGAATATTTATCTCACTTTTAGCAGGTATAATGTATCGAAATTAAATAATTAATTCATTTTCTCATTAATATTTGAATATATCAGCTAAAATGTTTTGTTTAATTACAAATTTCCAAAATTTTAGAGAACTTCATTAACTATAACTAACATACAGGGCTACTATGTATACTCACAGGAAAGTCATTTTAAAATCAACCATACGCTTTTAGAAGTTATTTAAACTAATAAACACAATCTAAAATTGCAGAATACTTATTTGACAAATTTAAACATTGAAATTTAATTAAAAAATGGTATCAAAATGTATCCGAACTCATTTAAACAGAAAGAATTACGTATGCACAGATAAAAATCACTTTAGAGTAAAATTATGCTAATTTTATTCAAATCTTACTATTTTTAAGACCAATCTTTAAGGGGAAAATAAAAATATTTTCTGTTTAAGGATTGGTAGTTTCAAAAAATAAATTAATAAAATTACTGATAGTAAACTTTTATTAAAACATTTTTTAGAAAATTGTTCAATGGTAAATTTTAAATTATTGCTTTAAAGTCAGATAAAAAAAATTGTGAACAATTTATGCATCTGATTTGTCTCATATCACTTTCTTTTTGGCTGCACATTCAGTATAGCAGCTTTTTATATTTCACTTAATAGCTCAAACTAAGACATAAACTTAAAAAAAAACACATTATTTTTATCTTTAATTATCACTATATGAAACTATAATCTGCATATTTAGCATACTTAATTTCATTATCAAGTAATATCAAATTTTATTTCAGGTTTCTGCCGTCTTTATATTTTTCGTTCTATTTTCAGACTCATTTTTAATTCATTTGTCTTAATTAATTTACACTAAAAATATTATTAAATGCTTGCAGTCATTTAACTGATAATTAACTGTCTTTTAATTGGTACGCAGGTAATTAAGTTTAAGCATTCATAAATATTTACAAGTAAAGGTTATTCAGAAGAATAAATTATGAAGGAAATACTTTCAAATTTCTTCCTGTCATAAACAATCGATTAGAAGCGAATCAGGAAAGCCATGCCCCTAACTTCAGGGCTTTTACACTTCCTGATTACCTTCTAATATCAGGAAGGCTAAAGTTAGGACACACTTTCAACTTATCAGCATTTACGCTTGTTTATTTTATCTTTTTTTCCCCTTACTGATTACATAATTGCGGTTTCAAATTCATCATATCGCTATAGTTAGTATAAATCAAATTTGATGAAAATAGAAACAATAAAATGAGGAAATGTGCTAGAATTGACTCTTAAACTTTTATTAAATTGAAATTGCAGTTTTTTTTTATGTAACACGAAACAGATGCAATAATACATTTATTTTAATGTTTAAATTTGGTTTTGGTTTACATAATTAGAAAAGATAAGGAAGCTACCAATTCGCTAAAATAAGTTTTCTAATGTTTCCAGAAATATTTTAATGAATTAAAAAATATCAGACAATTATATGGTTGAAGTTGCAAAATAGAGTGAAGAAATCGAACCAGAATTGTTTTATATTCGATTAAAACTAAATATCATCATTTTAAATACGTCTATGATAAATTTTTTTAACGCAAATAGTAATTTAATTTTTCCTATCTGCTCATTTGAAGTTCCATTTTCTCAAATTTTTAATTATTATTATCAATTACATTCTTTTTTTTTGATACTGCATTTAAAAATTATATTAGTTTCTCCGTTTATAAACAGGAAGAAGTCAAGAAATACACTTTCTAATGTATATCTAAAAAAGAGAGAAAGGTATTCTTTATTTTGAAGTTAACCTTTATTCATTTTTGTAATTTGATGCTATTTGATATATATGAGTTAATTGTCATATAAAAATTAATTATTCATTCAATCATTTCAACCAATAAATTCCCTTACGAAAATAAATACAATCCCACAATCCCTTCACAAATTAAAAAAAAAAATACCTCGATTCGATTAACTGCGTGATGTTAAATAAACATTGAATCTAGGTTAAAGTAAATCCGTCTGTTACATCATCGGTCTTAAAAAACGTTTTGTTTACACCATAAGTTTATTTGGAAAGAAGTATGAATTATTTCACCTTTAACAAAAGAATTTCAAAGAAGTTAATAATCAAATTACGTATTTGTGTTTTACATTCAAGAATAAGGTCGCTTCAGATCTAAATTCAACTCTTTCACGGGCAGTGTCATATGATTAAATCATTCTGAGGCATGAATAAGAAGATAAAGAAGATTACGATTGTGATAAAATCTAAAAGAAAATCGAAAATGTACTTTGAGTTTATTGGAATGTTAAATAGAATCTACCGAAGGTTTTAAGTATTCAAATCATTTTGCCGATCCTCAAAATACGCTCGTTTAATCTTTGAATGAGAATGCGATGTTTCTATAATGTTAGAACATTCAAGTATCTACTATAACTTTATGCTCTAGTAACAAATTTTTTTTATGTTGTGCCTCAAGATCATCTGTTTGAAAGTTTAAAAATGATAGAAAGGATATAAAATCAAATATTTTACTAAGGATATTAAGGTAAGTTTCCGGTTCTTTATTTTCTAGGAAGTTAGTATTTTTGCCTAAAATAAAATTAATAAATTTAATGAATGAAGATTATTGCTAAGTATCACAAAATGTTTCAATAATTTAAGAATACGTCGAATTCATAGAAACAACGAATTAATTCGGAGCTAACAGAAATTCGGAATAGAGATATTGAAGCCATTTTGAAAAATTATAAATATAATTTGAGTTTTAAATATTTTCTGTGCATACTATTTTTTTTTTAGTGTTTACATTCATTCTTATGTCGGTTTCAAATACTATTTTATTCGTTCGTTTTAGCTGATATTACATACCTTATGAAATATATTCTTTGCCACATAATTACAAAAATAATGATTTAATTAAAAATTATAAAAATTGCTTGTTTCACTATTTTAGGATGTTATCATGGTCATTTTATTTCAGTCAAATTGAATACTTAGCTTTAAAATATTAATTTGCATCTACTATATGAAATGAATTTTCGTTTTTGAAATATAAGTAATTTTAGTTTTGGAAAATATTTCGAACAATGTTTTCTTAAATGAAATTAGTAATATCTGGTGAACAGCTTTATGCAATGAGATAAATTCGTCACGCAAGTCAATTTAGAGAAGAAATATGAAATTTTTACAGCGAAGATAGGCAATTCTATGTTAATAACACCATTTTTCTCATTATTTAATTTTGCATCTAGTTTTAAAATTCTTCGAAGGATTCGATCTATTTAAAAAATAAGAAGAAAAAAGTGGATTTAGAAACATAATGAAAAAATGTTTAAAGAAAGTTTGGGGTGTCCTGGCAGTGATTTGATGAAACTTTACTTACTATGTTGATTGCCGCGTGATTCGCACCAACTACACAATTATCCGCTCAATTTAATTATACTAGAATTAAGATGTAGCAAATAAGGGATCATCTAATAAGATAGATAGCCCGAATACCAGGCATAAGTTGTGGAAATGAAAACTTTAAAATGTGCTTTAAAAAAGGATACTTGAAATAAAGGATAATTAATTAATCATTTCATGTCAATAATATTTCAGTTAATTATGGACTATTCTTTACTTATACTTTCTAGGGTCAAATATCCCCAAAATCAATTTTGATAAAATGATAAAAATGTTAATCGGGCATTACGCAATTGCGGAGACTGAAGTTGAAGGTCTTTCATTTTATTTATTATCCAAAATTAATCCGGATTTTTTTCAAAGAAAAAGCAGACGATGGAATGTTATTTTAGAATTACGTGTCTGGTTTGACAACTGCTTCCTTAACGTATCATCGTTCGATGAACAAGTTCTACCCAGCAGTGGCAAGTCTGATTTTTCAACTTTACATCTTTCTTTTTTTGGTATTTTACATCCGGCCGTTCACTAACTACAAATCGTTGGATTTTCGAAAGTCAAACTGAAAATTATCATTAATACAATTGCCTGTTCCTTGTTTGCTCTTCAAATTATTTCATTACTTCAGCGCATCAATGTGGGTAAACTTGTATTTTAAGCATTTGAGCATATTAATGTGAATTTCTTTTAATGTCCTGAATGAATCAAACCTTCACTTATGGAAATAAAAAAACAATGTGTAAATGTGAAGAGCGTTTTATGTAATAAGCATAAAAACGACTTCAAAAATACTTATTTCAGGATATAATGGTTTTAGAAAGCATTAATGAACATTTCATTTCAGAAAAATTGTTTTTCAGCCTTAGCTTACATCAAATTGAGGATTGAAAAATACTCATTGAACACTAACCAATCATTTAGCAGTCTTGAAAATTACATCATATTCGATGCAAGTTCATTTAAATCAAATTACACGAGTTATTTTAACTTTTGTTAAGAACTCACGAACAAAAAATTGTCAAAGTTACTATTAAAAATAAGCAAAATGGCCACTTGATAGGACATCGTAAAAACGAGTGATATATTTAAAACTTCCAGAATAATCTGTGTATTATTAAGTTAATCAATAAATGCAAATTCGTGGAAATGAACTTTAAATGAATGAAAAAAGATGAATGTTCTGTTTTATATGCCAACAGTATCGTAATTCAAAGTCTTATGGTGAAACTAACTTATGTATTTACATTTTGAATGTCATACAAATGATTTGAGAAAGAGAATGATGGTGAAATGATTTCATAAATATGATTTAGTACAGACACAAATCATAATAAAATTCAAAATGTGTTTTTGGATTAATTAATTTTTTGATGATCGAACTAATATTTAAAATGTCTCTCTTTAACTCTTGAACAGCTATAGAAGAAATAGACTGAAATAGAATAAATATTGTTTTAAAATTATTTATATACAAGATTTAAATATAATAAAATATATAATATAGTTATAATATATTTAAATTATCGTTGACTGAAAGTGACCTAATACTAACATTTTAGCCTTAAAATATTTAATTCAACTCTAAGATGCGTAAAGTAAAGAAAGGCTCCAGTTTCTTAGTTCATGATCATACAGTAAATATAACAATATTTTTCAGCATTATAAAACATCCATTGTCACTTAGCCTATAAAATCTTCCAGTGGTTTAGATAGTTATTTTCTTTTATTCTAGTCGTGTCAACCAGAAAAGATAAGAATTCTCACCAGAACTTAAATATTTGTTATAAGTCACATTTTCTCATTGAAATCGCAATTTTTAGGTTGTAAATGTCAGTACAAAACGAGGATCAAACTTTGAAAGCGATCGCTCTTTATAATAAATTTATAATATGCCTCACAGACCAGCATGTCAAGGAAAATACTATTTTTAATACGCGTTTTACTTTGTTCTTCAATGCAAACCAGTGGAGCTTCTCAAATGTCCTTCCAAAATATCTTTTACACATTAAAGAAAGCATTTCAGAAAGGTCAACATCTTATGCGATTCTTCAAAATCGATAACATAAAGCATGTATAGCATTCACAAAATAGTAACGTAAAGCATATTTCTGAAATCGCATAATTCCGATTTAAATAAAAATAATTCATTGAATGTTATTTCTTAATTTTAAGTGAAGAAAACTCAACTTTTTTTCCTTGACTATTTTATACGTTTTCCTTCAACTTACCAAGTTTATTTCATTAAGAAAATAATTTTGTTATTCGAATTTATTCAGTTCATAAAGTGAACAAACTATCATGAAGTGTTAGAACACAACTTTAATAATTTTAAAGTTACCATTTTAGAATTCATCTGATTATGCTTTTATGAAATTTGAGTGCAAGGATCATGCTAATTTTATTTAAAAACTATCACATTTTTACCTGTATGACATTTTAATTTACCAAAGCTATTTAACTTTTATTAGTAAATATTGATTAGTGAATTTAAATATTGATTAATAAAATGTATGTTGATCATCTTGGCAAAGTGCTCATTTGCTGATTATCATATAAATTTAGCTTGATAAACTTTCCAACGTAATAATTTTTTTGTTAAAATGTTTCAATAATATGTGAATGTTCTTTCTTGTTTATCCGATCAATACTTTTTGAATAAATAATTTGATACTGTTTTCTGAATCTATAGACGCTTTCCACAACAGAAGATAGTTGCAACGAATTGCTTAAAAGAAGTAATGAGTCTAAAAATTTATTGCATTATTGCTGCTTTAACACATAAGTGCTTTAGACACAATAAGAATGTACAATAAGAGGAAACTGTTTTGTATTTCTCGCAAAATTAAAAAAAAATTAATCCAATGTTTCTAATACTGAATTCAAATTGAGAAAGTCTCATACCTATGAGGAAAACAGTTCTCCAACTCAGCATTTTTCTTTAGAAGAATATTTGTTGTTCTGTTCTGAAGTGGGATTTGTATTTCAAATGCAGTTCGATACGGTTTTTGTAGTTGAACATGATCTGAATCTGTCGTATTAATTTACTCACAGTGACTTTGAGCGTTTAGTTATCGTTAGAACTCACCATTATTTATCAGTAAATAAATCATATTCCCACAAACTGACAGCTCAAATTTATTAAGAATTAGAGTGCGTGTCGCTTGCTCTTTTTCCCTCATGATCTTTGTGTTGCGGTCATGACTGAATACATATTATATTCAAACCTAGATTCCACCTAGCTATTCATCACTTTCAGCGTGTAGACGAAATAAAACCAAATAAAATTATAAAGCAAATCCTACTGGAGTTTATAAAACACGCAAACCTATCCCATGCTTCATTAGTTTTTAGAAATAAAAGGACGATACGGCTCTTTCATCTATATGCAAGAATAGTTATCAAGCGATGGATATCTTTCACCTGGGAAAATTTATTTACAGCATGACAGGGAATAAAATGAGTATGCTATTATTGTAAGCATTGATAAACAGAATTATGTGCAATTTTCTGGTCGTCGGTTTATAGCATGGCCCAAAATAGATCGAGTGTGATATTATTGTAGGCATTGACAAAAGAACTTATATGCAATTTTCTTATCATTGAGGAAAATAATTAAAGTGGATTATTTTGTCTATTTGGTTAAAGAATATATCACTTATGATAGCGTTTATGTCGGAAGACAGAACAGTGGAAAAAAGATATATACTTTCTTCGAGTATTTCTTACTTACTAGGAAATTGACTCTGAAATCCTTTGCTTTGGGAAGAATATTCTGTTTAAATAAATGCTTAAGGTGTTAATGAATAAGATTTCTTGTTTGAAAAGGAAAAAAGTTTGAATCCCTTATCATAGATGCAATTTTCTTGAATGTAATACGAGGTTCTTTGTGCTTAATTTTGCCTTCATTGAGAATTGACAATATTGATTTTCTACAAGAGATACTTATTTTTCATTCAACATAATTTCACGATTAAAAGAGGGGGATTTAAAATATTTTTTCTCTTTGGCCACAATCTCATTAGCATATAAATTTAAATCTGTAATCAATTAAATCTCAAGTAAGCAGTGCGGGGAAAGCTATATTGTGTTATTAGGCCCAGTTAAAGATTCCTGAATATAATCCCAATTTTATTGAAATAATTGAATTGACTTGACTCTGAGAGTCAGTTATTGACTCTCTGTGTAATAAAACTGTACTCTGAAAAGTAATATAGTAGGAGCTACGGTCCTAAGGAAGCAAATATACTGCTATGTGATAGTAAGTTGTTAATATGGTTAGGTAAGAAGTAGGTTGTCACTTTCTTATACACAGTTAAATATCGATAGTATTATCCCAATTTATTTTAAAGTATTTGAATTATTTGATGAGAATTTAGTTCTGGCAGCCAGCAATTGATATTCTGATTAATGAAAGTCTTTACTTAAAACAAAACTTATTAATTACAATGGATTTTTAAAGTTATTAATGTTTTACATTGAGATACGATCTCCCATACCTTTTAACATGTCAATTTAACTTCTCTGACTATGGTGAAAATAGATGCATGTTTAGAAATAGATTTTCTACTCGGAATCATTGTTGTCATGTTGAATCAGTCATAAAAAAACAGGGATATGTAATATTTTAACTCATCGAGCAGGATCATATTAAAACAAAACTAGATACGAATCGATGTCCTTTAGGAATTTAAATTTATAAAAATAGAAGTTGATTTGGGTCGAATAACATTACGTCTCTTACAACTTCCTTATATTTAAGTCCATTTCTTTTCATAATAAAATTGACTTCTTTTCTTTCATGCACCTGTTGTTTTTTCTGTCAACTCTACTGTCTCCAGTTTTTCAAAATACTAATACATGGATCTAGGATGAAAAAAAGTAGACATTTTAGATTTAAAATAGAACCCGAATATCACATGGAATCTAGAATGTGAGAAATAGAAGTAGCTCCATTGTTTCTAAAATCATTTGAGAGGTTATGCATTCAGAAAAATAAAAAGTATATTTTTCAACTTCCCTATCTTCAAAGAAACTGTGAGTAACTAGAGCCCAAACCGGACACTCGGTTAAAATTTAAATGCATAACCTGTCTGTGAAAATGTTGAAAGCAAATAAGGTTAAAGTTCGCATTTTTTCGAATAAAAGTTCCTATGTAAATGAAATTACAGGTTTCGTGTCCTTATTTTCCCCGAAACAGTTATGAAGAATTTCGTATGATAGGAACCGAAAGTTCTGCCGATCCTGTTCAATCACATGACGTTGATTCGATTACCTGTTTATGAAAATGACCTCGAGAATTTCCCATGAACATCACCAGTATCCTCGCTGAATTCAGGGCGTCGCCCTTTCATTCGTTGGGGATTTTAAAGTATCCTTACGCATAAATTAATGAGCAACTAGAAAAAACATGTTCATATAAAATGTGGGCAACTTTGGAAAACATGCTTACGTGAGAAATGCGGCCTTTTAGTGAGCCACCGGTCTCATGAATTAAAAAAATTTAGCTTTTTTTTTCTCCTTGAGACCTTGAGTTTTTCTGGATTTTACATTAAGGATTAAATAAATGGGATGTAATTTCTGATTTATTTCCTGTTACGAACACTTGAAATTCGAAAGATATTTCTCCTTAATCCTTCAGCACAAGTTTATTAAACTAAACCTGTTTTTTCATTAGATGATTTGAATTATTTACGATTTCTTTTAACTCAAATCTTTTAACGCAGTCTTTTTTAAATCTGTTGTGGGTCTTTTGAATATTTACTGTAGTGTAGTGTAGTACAGTGTACATAATAAATTTTAAAAACTAAGAAAGAATAAAACATTTTCTGAAAAAAGTTGCAGTTGTATGTATATTTTTTAAGTGTGTTACTTAACGTTAAAAGAATTAGTTACTTAGAAGAATTTTAAACGTTTCTCTTGTTCATTAAATAATAAAATCATTCAAAAAATAATAAAAGCTTCATGTTAATTTGATTTCGCTGAATTTTTAAAATCCACATGTTAAACTCATGCTATTTACATTCCATTCTTTTTTTCACAAAAATCAAAACGTATTGAATAATATAAAAGTAGTTAATGATTAATTTGAAATTTTGGCAATTTTAATATTACTTACAAATATAGAAATAAATTACTTGCCTGAATATCAATTTAGTTTATTAGTTTTACTGCAAAATATTAGTTCGTATGTTTTAATTTAAAAAAGAATCTCTTTAATATTACTGTTTGAAATTTTATCAAAAATAAATCAACGAGCTTTTCGTGATACTATTTATGAATTTTTTTTATAAAGAATTAATTTTATGAAGACATTTTTAATTTTCGTACACATCTTTCCACAATACAAAATAGTTTTATTTATTATTTCAGACTTAAGATAAAGAAAGCAAATCCAGATGATTCTCAAGACAACAAGGAAATAATATTATTTATAAATATGCACTTTTATAATTTAAATTTTCTAAAAAGAGGTAGCAAATTTAACATCTTTTTTTCAACATTTGAGAAAGATTTCTTCTTTGATGATTCAATTTTAATGTGAAAAATTTTATGTAACTCGTATATAACAGTTTTTAGATGCAAATGGATTTTCATTTTTCATATTACGATTTTTCTTGCAATATATTTAATAAACAGAAAACTTTCTGGTGTAATTTATATGTAACATGGTTTCAGATCTTTTCAAAATAAACAGATTGTTTTTTTTTTGAATAAAATCATTTCAAAACTGAATTCAATCACTGTGTAGGCTATTTGTAATAAGAAGCTAAAGATGTCTGTATTTTTTTCTGCATTTTTACTGTTTGCAAATATTAGATATGTTTGATCAAGACCATCTTTTATAAATAAATGTTATTAAATATTAGCTTAGAAACTTAAAAATGTAAAGGTTGGTGAATACTTTTAGTGATTTTTTTTCATTGTCCCAGTTAAAGCGTCGATGAATAAAGGATTATTTCCTGCGAACCATTTAACTTAATTAGTAATGTCTAATTGATATTAGCTCAGGATCAGATGAATATTATTAGCTCAGGATCAGGATCAGATGACTTTATCATGCTTAAAACGCATGATAAAGTCATTTACAAGGGTGATGTGATATTTTAAATTCTTTTTCAAAGATTCATGGAAATCGTTCATTTTTTATTCCCCTTTCCATTCGCTCGCTTATTTCTTGCAAACAGTTCGACTAAGCTTTCTAATCAGTGGAAAACTAAACGCTGTACATCAAAAACATTCAGCTTGAACAATAACTTTAATTTTAATGATCAGCAACGCTCAACGAAACCAGATCAACAAGAAATAATTTTACAAAATAAATAATCGTTTTATCTTTTTTTTTTTGACATAAAAAAGCGAGCTCCGTATCACCGACAAATATGAAATGCAAATATATTAATGAAGGCTTTCAAACACCAGCTCGTTTGATATATCTTCTGTTTGGGAATCTCCAAGTTCTAATTCTATCAATAATAAAACAGTCAAAAGATGGCGTATAAAAGTATTCTTTTGCTCTTGGCTTAATATTAAACTAAGCAAATAGAAGCTGAAAAACTTTCAGGTTCGTCTGGAATTTCTCATTAGTTTTTTTCTCATTGATCAGAACAATTTACACGGATTCATTTCTACTTGAATCAAAAGACTAATTTCTTGTGACATGGTTCAGAGATTTTGGCAAAAATTATGGACTCGTTCCTTGATTTCAATGGTCCATACAACTATTAACTGACGTAGTTATATCTTCTGACGTATTAATTGATGTAGTTATATCCTCCTTGATAAACAGCATTTCCCTACCATCTTTTGCTTTGGTTCGATTAGTCTTACTTATCTGCACCAAAAATCTTTATTCAACCCGTTAATCTGACTGGAAAACTTCAATACTCTCCCAAATGCTCTTGTTCTTGTATAAATCTCTTTCACACTCTTGTGCGAGTCCTATATAATGAGAAGAAATGCTTTCTGATGTGGGTCTTACGAGGAATTGACTATATCTGCACTACCTTTCTGATAAGACATCCGAATGTAAAGAGTTTAAATTGGATGAGATGTAAAACTGTTTCTTTCGCATTTCTCTCGTGAAAAACGGGTCGATTTTCTCACATTCAGAAAGAGAAAAAAAACATTTTAAGATTAAAGGATTTTCTTTAATGGATTGATCTTTCAAAGGATGAATATCAATTGTGTTTTCATTGTATTTTACCTACATACGATAAATTTCTGATTTTTCCACCCAATTGTTTGCTCATCCCACGTAGTTGATAAAATCAAAATAACGCAGAAATACAATTGCTTTTGTGATTGATTTTAGGTTTAAGACAATTGCTTAGACAACAGATTTTATCACCAATCTGTTCATTGGTGCATAAGAGAAGCACGTTTGTTTTTGGTAAAAATGAATTAGAGCAAGTTAGTGCCGGTACTGCTGGCTGAACCTTTTAGAAACAAAGAGGCTTCCTCTGAAGCATGCAAAGCCGGGTTCTACTGAATACCCTCCGGTGATTTTTAAAGTTAACAGACTGCTGCTTTTGAGCTTCGATTTCTAGGACAGTTATTGACCTTCAAATAGAATTCCAGTTCCGTAGAAAGCTCTGGTGGCCTGAAGAGAATCCGAACTGTTACTTTCCTTTCTTGGCCTACTCACAAATCTGACACAGTCAAAAAGTTGCAAATCTTATAAACCTGCCTGATAAGTTTTACTAGGACAATATTGGTGAGTTAATGATAATCTTCAGCATTAAAAAAAAGCGCAAAGCTTAAGTATTCGCATAAATTCTTTATTTCTCTATTTAATAACGATTCCGTTGAATAAAATATGCACAATTTAAATAAAAACCAAACGAACATCTTTACAGACCTTTTTGATAATTTCTAAAATAAATTCAGTCCCCTTAACTTTATAATGCATTTTAAACATAGAAATGTATTGGGAAAATTCAAATTAATGCGAAGGTTGTATATTTAAAACCCTATTAAAAATCCTTTTAATGACAAGTTCTTGCATTGAGACACATTTCGTGGATTAAAAATACTTCTCAAGTATATCGTTTGATATTACTTATCTAATTGCATTCATTAAAATAATCTAATAATAATGCACGTTCATAAAGCATGTAATGCACTCTGTAATAGAACATCTTACAAAAATTACTAATCCTACTATTTCTAAGAAAATTTTAGAAAATCCAACCAACCATCCAAGTCCTCCTAAATCCTCTAGTTACTGTTAAAAATGCGAAGTCTATTTAACAACCCAAAAGCAGATGATTATAACAGAAAAGGTTTTAAATAAACAATGAAGAAAACAATATAAACAAAGTTCAAGCGCAGTTGTGAAACAATGGTTTTAACCTTCATTCCCAACTGTTGTCTTGTTTTTTCCCGTTTAATTATCATTTCGGTTAAATTGTGTCAGGTTTAAAGGCATTGGAAAAATATTCATAAAAATAGCTCGGGGAATAATAACTTTTTTTTATTTATATTGCTGGCTCATATATCCGCGAAATCATTTTAACATAAATATCGTTAGCATGAAAATTTACAAGTCATTAAAGTTAGTGTTTTCTCGTTTCGATATCTATCTCTCAATATACATACAAACATTCAAAATCAAAACATTAAAATATTTAGAAGCAATAATAACATAATTGATTTCAATAAAATTCAAATATGTATGCTGAAAGCCAACGACATTCAACATCTTGTTTTAAATAATTCAAAGCATAAAACAGGCGATTACGAATTCTATGACTTCCAGGAAAAGATGAATGATCTAAACTAATGAAATTATTCTTTAACTATAAAAATGCTAAATCATATTTGAAAATTTGCAATACAACACGAGTTCTTAACGATAGTTTGTATATTTGAAATAATTATCTTAGAATTTTTTAAAACCATGAAGAATTTAAAATTTCTTTAACACAGCACAAATCATTTTGGTAAAGTTCGCATTTAAATTACTGATCCGTTTGGTTACTGCAACATTCTTAAAAGGTGAAGCGTTTAAAATTGCGTCAATACAATATGAATTCTTCATGGTACTGGCCGCATTTGAGTTATTGTAATGATGTAAAGATTTTTAAACTATGAAATATTTTTCTAATAATATTTTTCTGTCTACGTTTGTTATAATATTTGACTGTCCGTATTTAAATAGTTTGACCTCATAAAAAATTTTATAAAATAGAAGTATAAAGAAACTTTGTCGTACTGTATCATCTTTATGAGAGTATCTACATTCGTACAACCGATCTCTTAAAAGTATTCTTAAATTAGCAAACATTTAAAATTTCAAAAATGCAACATAAAATGTTCATGATGCTGTCCACATTTCAACTACTGATTCCTTTAATTACTGCAACATTCTTAAAGTATAAAATATTGCAAATTTCTTCAATGCAACATAAGCTGTTCATGGTACTGTCTGCATTTGAATTATTGGTCAAACTTGAACACACTCAAACAAATTTTTAAAAATGGAAATGATATCAACGGTATAACCTTATAATATCGTTATTACTGGTCTAATTTTAGAAAAGACGATGAATCTAAAATATAAATTATTGGATAAACCTGGAAAAAGGTGGACTCACCGTTCGAAATGAAGGCGCACAGGAGTAGTCCGATCCACAGCATCTTGGATCCAGGAGAGAAGCTTCGTGAGTGAGCAAGTGACGTACGTGGCCCCTTTTTAAACCGGCCCAAATGAATCTCGTTCCCTTGTTTTTTTACTCCTTCACAGGTTGTTGCTTTCTCTATTCCCATTGGACAAGAGAGAAGTATTTTGGCTGCTTTTTTTCATTGCCTATTCCGAATAGCCGTTTTCCTTAGGATGCGGTTTTTTGAGAACACCAGAGATAACAAACATATTTTGCTATAGAAAGTTCCGCCATTCCAAAAAAGCTATGAAAAGTGACTTTGTTATGGTCAATAAAGATTCTTTTCACGGTTTCGATTACGATGGGCGCGCTTTTTTCTTCTTTAAAATAATCAATTATGAGGTAACGCATTTCTGCACTACTTTGTTCCATTTGAGAATGGCACTAAGAACATTTTGATCTCATGTTGAGCATCTTTTTTTTGTTAATATATGTCATCAAAGATCAATAAATCTATAGTTTCTTCTATAAAAATGCTAATTGTTCTAGAGTACTCATTGTTTTTAAAATTATATATGATTTAATTCTGATTTCAAAGTCGTAAATTAATTCACATGTGCCACGATATTACTCTTCAGGTGTTTCAACTTGTTAACAACTATTTAATTTCTTAATTTCAATTCTTTACTACATATCAAACGAACTCTTTATATTCTGCTACTGATTAAAATTCTGCATTTCAAAACAAGTCGTTTTAAGCTTTGATAATTTCCACATAGTGCAAATATTATACACAATTTTAGATAGCCCATATTAATTTCTTTAAAGTTATAGGAATTGCTCCACTTTTCAAAAATTCGGGGATTTATATATACTTTCTGGTGTACAGAATTTTGAATAATTTAAAACTTAATTTTAAAGTAATACTCGAATATGCTTAATAAGCTTTCATTGATTAATATACTTTCATGAATCCTTTAAAATAGATTTCAGTATGATTTTTGAGAAAATTTCCATTATAATGCACCATATAATAATTCTGATATCCAAATTGATTATTTTACTATTTTATAATATTTCATAAAATATAAATAATATTTTATAATAGTTTGTAAAATTATATTAAAAATTCAACATGCCTTTCATTTTTCTCAATGATTAAACAATTTGGATATAAAATCCTTTTAAATAAACTCAAATAACATCTGAATTGTTACAAATGTAAATTTCAAGGAATATTTTACGAATATTCAGTAAGAAATTTCAAAATATTTTATGTTTGAAGTTTTATTATACGGATTTAATGATAGAACAGTCAAATTTGGTTAGTCTGTGTTACAATCAATAATAGTTTTAATAATAATCACTAATACTTTTTAACCTATTATTAAACTTAAAATATGGTATTCAGCTGTTGCTTTATGCTTTTTAATGCGAAGTAAAAATCAAAGTTCCATTCAGTATAATGAATTAAAATTTTTACTTATAGTACTGATAAAATCGAAGGTGAATAGATAGTAGGACATTATTAAGCTTTAATTTATAGAGTTTTATTTGAATGTTAATTTAAATGAACATTGATACAATGAATAAAAAATGCACTTTTTTAACGTTGAGTGTCTGCAAATATTTCATGTCATAATCTGGGATAAAATATTTTACAATTTTTTCAAATTTCTATCAATGAACTGATCCGATTTCTCTGATATGGTTATTTGTTGCTCAGAAGTGTTGGTACAAGTCTTATGAATAATAATATGATCTTTCTAAATCTTTTGAATATTAAAAATATAATAAATCTTCTAAATTACAACACTAATTAAGAAGTTTTTAGAATAATATCATTAATTAATGTATCGCCTAAATAATAGTAAATCAATAAGTTTTCTGAATACAAGCATTAATTAAAAAGTCCTTTGAATAATAACATTAATCAATATATCTTCAGCATAATAACAATTATATTAACTAGATTCATTAAGAATATCACTGATACCTTTAAGAATTCCTTTAAAATCCGAAATACAATTTAGAAATAGCATTTCTCACATTCCATTCATTAGCAACATTTCAATCCGTTTAAGAAAAACTATTTCGCTCAGTTTATTACGCTATTTTTCAGACACGCCTTACTTTAAATGTAAGTGTTTGTTACATTTAAAGAGCAATAGCTAATTAGTTTCTATGTAAGGGGAATAATTTTTAAGTTTATTGGTTTTAGAAGACACTGATTACCCCTGCTTCAAAAAAAAAGTACTAAAACATTTTAAAATTCATAAAATGGAATGCTAATTTTCAGGAAAACAAAATTTATCATTGTTCATAAAGGAAAAGATTCAATTATCAAAAAGTTCAGATAGTTAAGTTTTTAAGGATCATTTTGCATTTATAGTGAAAAGAAAGATTGTATGTGAGTTATCGATAAACACAGTTCTGAGAAAGGAAAGTTTGTAGGTGAGTTATACAAAAATTTCTCTGAATTGTATTATTCTGGGGTTTTATTTAGAGAAAAAGCTAACAAAAATTTAATTCATACTGTTATACAGCTTTTTCGGTGAATCTGCAACACGTTTCCTTTAAAATTTCCTTTATTTCCATCATTTATTGAAATTTTGTAAGAAAACGTCTATTTTTTGTAAATTCGATATCGAACTAAAGTAACACAGAATCTTCTTTCTCGAACCTGGTTCGCTGAACTCGAAATATTTTCGGGATCCTCATGTCATCAAAACATGAAGACGCTCATGTACTGAACTCAGCTGTACTGCATCGATCAGTTTTGCTTTTTACTATAGTAACTAAAAGATCCATATTAACGGGGACTGTTCCGAATTTAGAATATCTGTCCCGAATTGAGAAAGTTTCATATTAATGTCCTGGAATGCCTAGAACTGTACTTGAAAGTAAATGTCATAAATTAAAGCAAACGAATTAAGTTTGATTTTATTAAAATTAGTTGTTAAAAGGTAATTTTAAATATATATTCAGAGAAGACACCCCACGAAAAGAACTACACCTTGTACAACATTCAAATTTAAAATTAAAAAAGAATTTTGTTTCTATAAAATAATCTTATTTCGAAGTCGTATAGTTATCTATTTATTTAAATATATATTTTTACATTTTCAGATATGCTCAGAGGTATTAATTTGTCATAGACTAACCGTATGAACTCGTTTTTAACGACTAATATACTTTACTAATCCCCGAATTAAATATTTTATTCAACATTTCTTAAAAAGGTTTTTTATTGTAAAATAATTAATATATGTTTTCTTTGTTACTAGAAACAACGTATGACAGGTACAAAAAGATGCGTTTTACAAAGTAATCTTATTTTATTTTTAATTTATTTATGCATATGCTATTTTATTATTTTATTATTTATTATTTTATTTATGCATGTGCTATTATATTTTAATTTATTGTAATTAGACGTTGGTTACTTATTTTTAATGCTTCTTCTTCAGATAATCTGTTTTTTTTTTATGAAAACGTAAAACCTTTGGAACGGAAAGAGGCGTAGTTACTGTACTTTGTGCGAAAGGTCAAACAGTTCTTATAGATTAAAAAGCAATTTTTAAATGAAATTTACTGCAAAAACTAAACAAATTTATTCATATTTATTTAGTGAACTGCATACACGTACATTAAATTTAAAACATTGTTTTCCCAAAAAGGAATACAATTTTTTTTTTTTACATATGTGTTTTTATGATTATCGTGTTGCAGAAACCAAAAAGGAGGAAAACTAGAAATATTCTGAAAAACAAATATTCATTAAAATCATTTTCAAAAATTTTAAATTCTTCAAAAGTTTCAAGAAACTGCTCTGTAAATGTCAATTTTTTTTCCCTGGATCTAAAAATCCCAAAGAAACCACAATTTACATGAAAATTATTGTGTCTTTAGAGCAGAACATTATTTCGTTAGCGGATGTAAAAAAAAAAAAATACTGAAAACATTTGATGTAAGCATTCTGAATTGTTTTCAAGGCTTACTCCCGGATTTAATGTATTCAAAGTTATTGAAAAAAGGTATACAGGCCTTTGATTAATTATTTTACTTATTAACTTCAGCCAATAAAGTCGTTTTTCTTCTTGGTTTCCTTTTTTTATAACCTTCCGAACGCTCTGATAGTTTCCTCTTTGTAGTTATGTTGTGCAATCATGTGTTGGATATATCTAAATCTTTCATTTTCGCTCCTCCTTCTCGCTTCTGCTCGATGCAAACGGAAATCGAAATTGACCTTAGTCAATGGCCTTTAACATTACAAAACCAATAACTTGTTAGATATCTTTTCTAATGCATTGGGATGACATTTTTACTGTGCATTATAAATAGACTCCTGGAGAAAAAGATTTATTTTCTGAAACATTCTTCTACCACGTACACGACAGAACACCAGAAAGAAAAAAAAATTCTGAACATAAAAAAATATTTTTAATCGGCTTTATTCATGTTCTTAAAAAGACAAAATTAATCCTACTTTACATTTTTCCGTAAAGCGGAAGTTCAAGTTAATAAAATTCTCTCTCAGAACAGTCATGAATTAAATGTGATACTTTTATGTAACAAAGAATTATTTTATGCGTTTATTTCGATATATAAACTATTAATTTTTTATTAACTAAACAGATAGTGATCTCCAGAACTGTACTTTTAATATAGTTTTTTAATCTATTGATAAGTTTAATTATATTTACGTTCCGTTTTTTGAATCAACTCGTGGGAATTCTCGGAACAAATCTCATTCTTTGAATCATGACAATACGACGAGGATACCATCTGAAGTCTCTCCAATTACATCTTGCACTACCCCATTTTGACCTTCGACGTCATATACAATGTGAACGAGGTTCATATACATGGTGAATCCTTCGTTTAATCCGGTTTCGAATTCGGAACCTTTCAGTCGGAAGCCGAGTCCTTGCCTTAAGCTATTGCTGTCTCAAAACTTATCGCCAAATAGTTCCATGAGAGAAAAAATGCAGCCTTGACATCAAATATTTTGAAAATAATATCTCTTCTTATGCATACTGGTAAAGTTAATGTTCTGACAAAATGTTTACATAATAATGAGATAAAATGATATTGTGTTTCTACGCAAAAACTTTTTTAAATTTTTGCTTACATGTTACACTTTTGCAATAAATGCGATTTTTATGACTTTTTTTAATGTCAGCCATTTTATCACAAATATAAATTACATACTTTTAAGAAAATAAATTACTTTTTCCACTTTTTATCTTTAGTGCTGATAATGATGATTTAAAACACACCAAAAAATATTTGTAAAGTCTTATAAAAGAGAATTTTATTTATAAGCCTTTTTATTATAAATAAACGAAAGTTCATGTGAAAGTAAGCAGCCAATCACACTAAGAAATAGCCACGAAAAGTATAAGCAAAATATTTATCTGGAGAAAGGAAATAAGTGGGTAGAACTATCAGTAGTAGTATTCTTTTCTCTCGCCTCCGTAACTTTGAAGAATAATCCACAATATATTTTATCATTTCTGCTTCCCATTATAAATTCTAAATATTTATTTTATTGCAGCAAATCAACCAAGTTTCTCATGTGCTTGCAAACAATTAACAATTCATACAGTTAGCTTATTTACAATTTAATTATTGTAAATAAAATAGGTTTTTTCACACTCTTATAAAAGCGTTTATTTTAACTATAGAAAAATTTTCAAGTTTCTTCTAGAGTTTTCAAATTTAGTTTCTGTTTAAATAATGTTCCGATGCTTAATTTATTTTCAAAAAATTTAGTGCATGATGTTGGATTTACAATTCAACACGATCATCAGACCAACGCAAAATCTACATAATTTTAGGGTTGGGTTGATATCTGGTAATGTTGCATCACGTATAGGTTGATATTGATACTCGATAGTATACAATACTTTTACCTGATAATTTTGTATCTGATACCAGTCAGTAACTGATTACTTCTCGTCGGAATGAAACTTTGTATTCGGTAGGTATCGGTATTCGACACTTGCGCAGAGACTGGTAACTGATACTTATGCAAATATGATTCCAAATTGGAATTTTGCTTCTTCAGAAATGGTATTGATCACTATTCGTCTATGGCCTTGATTCTGATAGGGATTGACGAAGGAGTGAGACGAGGAAAAGAAAAGCTTTACTTATACAGTTAGTATAGAAGGCGGGGATTCTTCAGGGTAGTATGTACACCCTTGCATCTTAATAATGGCTGGGAATGAAATTATACATATAACCCAACAACTGATTCCAAGTACCTGATACTCTTGGTCTACATCATTTATGACCCTGATACTTCTGTGTACCTGATACAAAATATCAGGCTGATACAGTATCACCTAACCCCACATAATTCCAATTATCAAATTTTAGTTTTTGTATAGTATTTAGAATGTTTAGGATACCAAGCAAAATTAAAAAAAAAAGATTAAAACAATAGCTATTTACGTACCAGTATTCATATTTAAGAATTTATTTCTGAAATAATTTTGAGAGTGGTCGATCATTTTCTTCTTAAAGGGTATAAAAAGAGAATCGTCAGTCTTCAATTATGGCAAAGACTGATAAATAAAGAATATTTTACTTTAAAATTTTTGATTTTTAATTAATCAAAATCCCTTCTGAATAAAGTTTATGCAATTTTTGATGGAGAAAACTAAAAATCTATAAGATGACTTTGCTTATAAAACTGAATAAGTAAGGTATTTTTATTTCATGAATTAGCTGTTTTACTTAAAAACTAAGTTATAAAGTTATTTTCAATGAATGTAAGTATACATATATTTTTTTTATCAAACTTTTATTTATTTAACCGGACTTTTTTCATTGTTGCAAAGTTGAAATTTTGTAATTGATTTTCCGTTCATTTTCTGATCTGATAGAATTTTTAAATTTTTGTACATTTTATGTTTTCTTGTTGAAAGACACTATTTTAAAATTTTCTTGACTCATTTATCAGTTAATCGATAAATTAAATTTTGATTTCATGTAATTGAAACACTAGGTAATAAGATTGAGAAAATTTCCTGATTATATCACTAAAGCTACCACGAGCGGGTCATTTGACCCGCTTCCAATGGCAATTCCAATGTATCGGTGAAATGCCGGTAGGTTTAGTGATATACTTATAACAAAAATTCAACATCCAATGTTTGAAAATAATCATAATTAAAAATACCTATTTGTTAGAACACTGATAAAGTTGTATTTTTAAAATAAGTTTTTCTTCATTAAATTTATTATTTATTAGAGTGTAAATTTATTCTATCAATAATTCATATTTGCTCTTATTTTAGTGAAACTGAAGCTACAAAGCATCAAAAATAAGGTGTTTTTTTTTTTTTAATTTTTCCATAATTTTCCTTTAATACTTTTTTAAAAAATTACTTCCTACGTCTGAGTTTCAAAATGTCAACCAACTACAAAAAGGCTAAAGCACATAAATCAAAACTTGTTGATTTATTTCTGCTACCGCTACTTTTACCAAATAACAGCTTTCAGAATCGAATAAACTTGTTTTAAGGAAAATGTTTCCTCTCGGTATTAGAACCTGATGACAGCTGACAATGTTCGTAGATGTGATATAATGAATCAGAAATTCAGTTTTTTTCTAGAAAAGATTAACGTATTCCACAGAGGTTGAAAATGTAGTCCTATTATTTGTGATTAAATAAAATAATAGAATTTCTTTAGATATACAATAAAACTTTTTAACGGGTTTTATTAGTGTATTAGGTGGCCGGAACTGATTTTTATTGTTCAAAAGTATTTTCTACTGTTTCGTATTCTTATAAAAACGTGTTTTAAAAACCTTTAAAAACATTTTTTTTTTTTGCAATTTTATTGTCTAAAGAAGTAAATGAAAAACCGATTATAAAATTCTATCTTTACAAACATGGAACATGCCAAGTGAATTGAAAACGGTTTATAAAAGATTCTGATATTTTTTCTATTGTTAACAATAATAGTACATAATTTTAATTTAAGAATAAGACGAGATACGTATAGAGCTTACATGGCTCAAGATGCTTGAATTTGCTTAATGAAATTGGGAAAAGCAATGCAATTCTTGAATTTAGGGCTTTAATGTTATAATCAAATATTTATATTCCTATGCTTGTATAGAAGATATGAGAAACAAAGTGTTATAGCCTCTTTTTTTTAATACTATTTTAAAATATTATCCCATTTGTGCTTTGAGCTCAAGCGTTTTTTTTTTGAACCATCACAGTTGCAGCTAATATAACAAGTTTTTGAGTATCTTTCAGATTCAAGCATGTCGTGTTTGAAAATAATATTAACGTTCGATTCACGTCTGCTGAAAATGACAGTTCAATACTTCTTTATGCATGGTAAAGAAAACAGAGAAAATTGCTCATAGTCTATTCATTTGAGAAAGTATGATTAGCAGAGTCTGCGTTGACTACAGCGACAACGCCCACTTTTTTGCATAACATGACGCCAGCTTTAAGCTACCACGAGCATGACCACTACTCCCAGAACAGTTTTTTCAACAACAGCAAGAAAACAGCGAAAGAAGTAAGTTATTCTTGATTCTGTAAAACACCTACGTACTGAAATAAGTTTTTCTGATAAAAGATAAAATGAGGAATGCCAAGATATAAACAGACCATCAAGCTGGTTCTATGAAATCGATGGTGATGATTGTGCATAACTATTTGTTTTAACTACTTAAGTATATTTAACTTCTCATAATTAGTTATCTGTTTTAATCTAAGTAATTTAAATTATCAAATAATATATTAACAAATGTACCCGAATTGACAACATTGAATCGAAGACAAAAAACAAATGGAACATTTTGTTTTCTTAATTATCTTAATGTAAAAGATTCAATTATATTTACTTTATAAAACTCAATAATAGGATGTTTATGAAATAATTACATAGTTGTTAGTTTTTTGACTGGAAAAAATTTGTCTACTAAATATTCATGGCTACATGAGTCTAATTATATTCATGGATGAAACTTTACATGTTGCAAATGGTGCTGTCGACTTTAATTTTTGATTGAAATTCCGGAGATTGTTTCACAGCAGAGCTGTATGATTTTGGTAACGTAGTTACTCTTTCCCTTCCACGTTTTCTGAAATATGTACCTTACCTGGTTTTTCTTCCATTTATTGAACTTCAAAGAAAAATAAATTTATTATTCAAAGAAAAATAAATTCAATGAAGATCATTTTAAGAGATGGAACAGAATCAGTTCGAACTTGTAATTCAACACTTGCTGAAACACGGTAATCGAATCACCACTTTTCATATAACAATAGTAATCAAAAATGCGCTGTTGTAAAATTCATGATTAAATTATGAGCAATGAAATAGAATGTCTTAATTCGCACACCTATTCTTTTTTCCACTGCTGAATATGTGCTGTCTCAAAAATATCTGACTTATTTGCCTTACAAGAGTATTTTTGTGCAATCACAATAATATATACTCAAAAATGCAGCTCTTTAATACTTACAGCTAAAATTAAGACAAATATTTATAATTTGACATGTCCTTTAAAGTTATTATTAGCTTATGAATACAGCTATCTTTTCGTAAACTAATGAAAGTTTTTCATGTTCATGTTTCTTCATGTTTTCAATACTCTTTTTAATATTTCTCGATTCTGCTATTTTCACAAATGTGTTCATTGATCGTCTAGATCGCAGTCGTTATAACGCAGGTGTCATTCTGGATCATACCCTTTCAGTATTTACGTGTTGTAATATTTGTCAGAATATTCAACAATCGATCGATCTATGAAAAATCCTTCGAAAGCAAAGTAACAATTTCGCCTTGAGCATTTTGCGATCAATTATAAATATTAAGGCCAGTGACCAGACCTAACACTCTCGGCCTAAGATAAAGACTTCTAGATTATTTTATGTTCGCAGATATTTTTCGGAAAAAAACTCTTTATCGCAATCTATTTGTATTGAAAGCTTCAATTTAAGATAGAAATTATTGTTTGTTTCTGAAATGAAAAATAATTTTTCTCTCAGTAGCATAGACTATTGGAGGGCAAAATATTCAGATGTATGAATATTTAAAGATTTGATGACTGTGAGCAAGAACTGATGAAGGATTGCTATTACTTAATTAATTATCGTTATTATTATGTATTATTACTTAAGCATTATCATTATTATACATTGTTACTTAATTTAATTACTTTGTATTAGCAGTTTCTAATTATTTTAATTTTAATAAAATGCTTAGCTATCAAAAAGGTTTTATTCTACATTTTTACACGCTTTTAATTAAATTTTTTCATATTTGTACAGATGTAATTTTGTAATCGATTTTTCCCTCAGATCTAGAGACGATAAAGATCTCAAATATTTTACACTAATGAAAACACGAAATTTAAAAGATTTTAGAACTTCATTTTAATTTAATTAGTGAACTGATAATTAATTTAAATATAGTATGAGTGGTAGGGAGTTTGAGAAAGAAAACCTTATTAAATTTCAAGATATTTATAATAGTCAATATGTATTGTTAAATACATTTAGGTCGTAAAAGCAGAAAATAATAAAAATAAAAGGATTTAAAAATATGATTTTATTGTTATTCTAAGTATATATGAAAATATTTTCTTTATCAAAAAAAAAAAAAACATAAAAATAAATCGAAAACGTTTCAGGCACTGAAGAATATGCTATAAAAAATTTAGCTACATTAAATTTATGAAAGAAAGAAAATTCCTAAACATTTATACAACAAAAAATTCAAATCCATTATAAATGTGAGTAAAATTTCAACTGGCTTAGATTATTTCTAAGAATTCTCTTTCTATTTTATGTTGACATTTATATTTTTATTAAAAACTACTTTGCTCCATTATAAACGTTAATAAAAACGTGTTTTTACAAACTTTTTAATTTTTATTGAATATTCTGAGAAAGTTGCATGTTATAAACGTTTTCGGAAAGTCAATATTTTAAATGCATACTCCCATTTGACACCGTGAATTACTGTTTTATGTTCTATGTTTTCTGAATACTGATTAGACACGTTTTGCTTTTGGCAGTTATTTTAATACTTTACCAGCTGCAAACTGCAACGCAACACTTTTGACCGGATCGTAAAAGAACTTAAGATCTATTTCAATTAAAAATTATCTCGCACAAAAAACTAATTGTTTAATTTTATAGTCTGAATATAAAGTAAGCAATGCATCCTTTAAACAATTTCGTCCATGGTAATGCATATATGCACTTTCTATTATGTATACACTGCGAAATTCTAGAAGTGATAAAACATCTAGGGATGTAAGGGAAAAAGAATCGGTAAAATTCAAAAGGATTGAGAAAATTAATTCATGCATTATTATTGTCATTATTTTTATTTCTTGATATCATTCTTGATATCAGTCGTCAGAAAAATGCATTCAATTCTGAAAATCTTGAATTTTCGTACCTGAAAATTATAAATTTTCAGATCTTGCTAAAAATTATGAATTTTCAGGTATGATCTGAAAATTAAGAATTTTCAGAATTCTCGTATTGCTTAATAATGGCGGCTTCTTTTTTTCATTTTTCAGATTTACACTAAACCAACTATTTATTCTGTACATTTCTTACAATCTTTCAAAGAATGAAAACATTTTTTTAACAAGTTTCTGAGGCTAAGTATCGATACGGTTATGCAAACTATCTAAGTAATAGAATTATACTTTTGGGTAAAGAATTGCTTTGCTCTTAAGTTCTATAAAATCCTAAACTAATTAAAATCTCTCCCTCAGATCTCGCCATTACTTTATGATAAAAAGAAACACTGATTTTAAAATTTCAGCTTTAGATAGAATCTCATTAGCTGAAGTTTACACATTTCGTCATCATAGGTTGGTTTATTTATGAATGTACAGTAATAAAGTTAACTAATAATGTTTAAAACAGTTTTTTGGAAAGGATAAACTGCATCTGAATTGCAATTATTGACATAAGGGTCATCACTAAAACTACCTTTCGGAATCGTAAAGATGTCCTTTTTTTCTTATCGGTTCAAGACTTTTTGTTCGGAATTAAATAAATATATAAATTATACGTGTCAAAATTATTTGTCTTTAAGAATAAAACTTCGTTAATGATACCATAATCGGATCTCTCTCAATATATATAATGTGGAGATCTATATGAACCTGAAAGAGACTGGAATATGGTTGATAAAAATCAAGTAATGAGAAAAAAAGTTATTTTTATTATAACTGAATTTTAAAAATTCAGAAAGAAAAAAAACGTGATAGTATAACTCCAAAATATATTCCATTCAACAAATTTTTTAAATCGGAATTCGTATTCCAAATAAATTTATCATTTCCTCAGAGTTTTTCCTTATATTTTGTATCCTTTCAAAATATCTAAATTTAGATACAAAATAACCTTTTCTGAACAAACCAACTGAAAATATTTCTTCCTGAATTGAGTACCGGAATTAAATATTTACAGTGGTAGAATTAGGTATTTTGTGATCCCAAGAAGTGCACATTATGCATATGTGCTGTAGTTAATTTAGGTATTTTGCAGTCATATGCAGTGCCCATTTTACGAACTTTCTTTTAATAAGATGACTAATTGAGTTTCATATTTCAGTACATTAACATGTAAAGGATTTATTTTACATTAATATTTTATTTCTTTAACTATGCAAATGCATTTTAATTTTTATTTATCTATCATTACTTCAGACTTCTTGGTATCTAGGTTTATGCACACTTTATTGAAATTGAGATATGGTGCTTATAAATATTCTAATACCAGAAGGAAGTATATAGAAGTCTGTCAATTATACCTGATAAAGTTTTAATATTATCCTAATATTTTACCATTCGTAGAATTTGTATTTTTTACAAACTTGTTTATTTGGCAACTGGGGAAATAAAGTTTATATAAATTTACCTGTTTTCGGCTCCCCCTCTGGCTAGCAACTCTAGGCATTTTATCTGCTTAGTTATCTCTGTCAAGTAAAACCAGTTTCTGCTTTCTTTCATAAATCTTGCCAATTTGGGTATTATAAAAATATAATAATATAATAAAAATATAATTTTTTATAATTATGGTGAAGTTAATTCTGAAAAAGAAAACATATACTATGAAAATAAAACAATTCTAGGTTTCTAAGGAAAATACTGTGTTTCATTGGGTGAGCAGAATTAAATAATGTATTTTCAGCATGTAGCAGATGTAGGTTCATGTATAAGAAAGTCTGCATAATAAGTGATGTATAAGTAAGTCAAAGTGTTTTCATTAAATATTATTCTTCAACAATAATAAATGAAACATCAAAGCTTTGCATTTAAATATTTTCAATTTATATATGCAGTCGAACAAATAGAAACGCATTTGTTCTTGAATTGGGTTAAAAGTTAAAAAATTCTTATTGTCAAGGATTTCCTTTTAAAAAATAATATCTGTAAAACAAATTCGAAAAATAGCAAAATGACAGTTACTTCCAGAAATAAAGAAACTATTGTATCTACTAAATAACAAAGGGGGGGAATGGTAATTTGCTTCATAAAACGCAAGTTCTGGAATTTTGTCAGGTGAAAGGGTAAAAAATATTGCTATCTGGAAACCCAAATGTATCCGCCCCTTTACTATAAAGAAGGCAAAAAAGGCAGAGTCATCCATTTTTCAAACACACTTACGCAGAATGATCGTGTGGTATTGTTTTTTAATCATTAGTGTGGAGAAACATAACCAAATATAGCTTTTTTTGCATCTACTCCAATCTAGTCCTGAAGATTAAACTGCAATAGCAATTTGGGCATGATGACTTGTGAAAAACCGGCTGTATTCAATTTTCATCTAAGCGATACTATAATTATGTTTCTTGAAATAGATTTTTTCCTTGTATAAGAATGCTCCAGGTACATATGAATCTAATGCGTATTTAAAATACAATGTCTAAATATTAGTTCCTAAGTTTATTTTTTCTCGTTTCACAACCTCAAGCTAAATTTTTAAATTAATTTAAAATAAAAAGGATTAAGGCATAATGCAGTATAGCTATTCGCTCATTCATATTTCAAAATGTTTATCTTATATGCGTTTAAAAAGTAATGCTCGGATTTGAAGATTTAATGCAATAGAGGAAAAAAATGCTGATATATCTTCATCAAAATACATCTATATATTATGTTTCATGAAAAAACAGAAATATATAAAACAATGCCATATATTCTAAAAGGCATGTGCAGTTAAATCAATAAAATATACAGCCTTAAATAAATCAATATCAATAAAATATACAGCTTTAAATAAACAGACGTCGATTTTCCAATAACAAAGTTGTTAGAAATTCCTCTGAACTTATATCCTTTCCGAAACTCATTAAATTATTTATCTACATCTTTATATTAGTATAAAAATTGTGATTAAGTAAGAACTGAATTGAATGGATTTTACTGGTCAAGAACTTCGTTTTTGCTCTTTCTTAAAAAACTCGTCATATACTTGTAAATTTAATGCTGCTCAAACCTGATAATCTCAAATATATTTTTATTTGAGGGAACATTCTGCTTTTTCAAAAACACAATGTTACTTCAAATAAAAAAATAATCAAAATAAAATAAATTCGATGAAAAACATAAATAAATAAGTAAAATAAAATAAATGCGACTGTTGAAAAGTTCATAACTATACATTGTTGTGACTAAATGTGAAATATACAAATTTGAAGCGAATGAGACGGTGCATATTGTGAATTTAAAGAATAGCAGATTGGAAGTCTTCCTCGAAAAGTTCAGATTTTTCAAAATTTATTATTCAATTTCTTTTATTCCTTTTTTTTTACTCATATACATCTCTAGAGAAAAAGATTTGTTCATATTTTCTAAAAGTCTTTATGAATGAAACTTATTGTAATGTGCTCAAAACTTCTAGATAAGATTTATAGAAGATGCCGTGTTGGCGAACGGTGACATTTTGTAAACTAAATCAGTTTTCTATAACGCCTATCATATTAAGTCATATCATCCAAGCGAAATTCTCACATTTGACATTTAAAAATATTTCAAACTGTAATAAATTGTTCTTAATGTTTGTAGGTAACACTGGATTATCCAGCGGACTATCAGAATTAAGAAATACACTGTTATTGTAGTAATTCCTGACAAAACCCTTCTAAAGTCGATATTCTTTGCTCATTTAAAAAAGATTTTTAAATTTTTAGCTAAGTTCTGAAGGTTGATAGCCTTCTTGGCGAACAGCAATATATTACGGAATTTCATGGCTTTTCAAAACTCCACTTCTTTTTATTATTAATATTAATGCATATTATTTTTATCCATGATGTATATTTCTACAAACTTATTACATTTTGCATGATTGATATTAATTCGCCGTGATTTATCTTCAGTTTTTGATGAGCTTTCAATCTTATTTTTAAACCTATACAGCGAAAATAAGTGCACGACAAAATATAGTAGAATCTAGTCCTTGAACCAAAAAACTATAACTTATAAATTTAAATTTCACATGCAGATATTGTTTGAGAGGATGCCAATATTTGAATGCTTGCCTAATTACGGAGCTTATACAGATTTGTATTTTGTTTGGTTGTTAATACATCACGTTGACACATTGCAAACAAGATTTTCTAAATCGCTCAAAAGAATCAGAATTTTTCAAAATTGCCTTTTAATTTCGAATTCCATATTTTGATAGCCTTTCCTGAATTAAATAATAATTTATATTAATTTAGTCTGGAGCAAAATATTCCGAAAAAAAAAACCCCTGAAGTTTTTGAAAATTACATTTGTTTAAAAGAGTTGTCAAGATTTTACATGCAGTACGAAAGTTTTTAATGATTTGAGAATTTTACGATATTCTAATAAAAATTTCTCTAATACTGAAATAAAATTTAAAAGAAAAAAGAATATGAAGAACGAAAACGTAATATTAAAATCAACAGCGGGAATTTTGAATTAATTATATTAATTTATATTATTTATCTTGCAGTTCATTTGAAAACGAATTTCAAATTCAGTCAACAGATTCGCTTAACAATTATAAAATGCAAATATACCATGTATTCGATTTCTTGATATAGAACTGCCACAAGAATATCCGATGACCCTAGACAAATTAAATTTTATATAATCCTTACCAATACGCACTTAAATATTTGCAATCACAGCCAAACGTAACATAGCACGATATAAAGAAATTTGATGAAAAAATATTGTTTTTTAATTAAAGAAATATTTAAATTGTGTAAAAACGGGAACAAATTTCCTTAAAGCATCATTAATTTTTAACTTGTTTGATAATACGTTTACTGTTACAGTTTAAAAATATTTAATTTCAAATTTTATTATTAAAAGATGAAGTTAAACCTATGACAGATTAGTTTGATGAATTTGTTGTGATACCTTAAGCAGTCGTCTAGATTCAATTAATGGTGAAATAGTGGCTTTCTTGAAAAAAAAAACTGATATAAAAGTGAAAATATTCAAAGAGAAATTTATGGCTTGAACAAGGGAAAATATTCCACTTCAGATTAAATTATATATATATTTTTTATTAAGTATTTAAATTTTTGCAATAAAATTTTTTGGTAAGCTTTTCACTCTCGAAATATCATAATTAGGTATTCTTCAGATTATTTTTTCTTTCTTATTTTCCCAAGACTATTAATTTATTTTTAAAAAACAAACAGAGGGAGAATCGAATATAGATAAAATAACGTGTGTCTTTTTCAAAAGGCAAGATTAAACTTTTTAGAAATAATTCAAATTCATTGCTAGTCGCATTTTACTTTTCGTGGTATGATTGTAAAACTGATTAGGTCGCAATAAACATAAACACTTGAACGATTGTGTTAATTTTATTCAACCTTCATGAGGGTCATTCGTCAATTAATTACTCATTATCATTGAAATCTGGTGTTTTATTGCTTATTTTTGTCTTCATTATTCTCAACACACTCAATCAAAAGTCTTGTCAGAAAAGTGGCGTTACAGTCTGCCTGACAAAGGGGGAGGGGTGCAACTTGCTGTATGAGCGGAGGGATATAATGATGATCTTCTCAAAGTTTCGCCAAATCTTTATCTTCTAGTTTGAATAGCTCGTTGGGTGAGTGGGGTTTAAAAACATTATCAAAATCTATAGAGAATTTATCTTTTCTCTGTAGATTATTATACTGGTTGTACACATTTCAAATAATATTACCCATGTCACTGATGCAATTAGCTTAAAACCACATAATTCTGTTTGTTTATTTTGAGATCTTTTAAATTTGACTCAGGCTCAAACAAATCTCAGAAACAGAATCCAGCTATCAAATTATAAATCTTTGATTTCAGTTATAATACATGTGTTATCTATTAATCTTAGTAGCTTTTTCAAATGACATTTTTACATTTACTGTATTCATCATTGGGGTTTTACATTAAAAAATATTACATATGTATTTAAATATGAGGAAAGCAATTAATATAAATATTTACAAATATAGTGCAGTTTTTTGTCCATTCTTAGATATCTAGTGGTACATTTCACGTTACAAAAAGAAAGGACGTTTAAATTATAATAAATAAATGTGGCATACAAAACAGATTTAACTAAAAAAAAGGACAACGTTGTTATGTTATATTGGAAAATATGACAAACAACTCAATGATAGTAGGTCCTAATGATATTTGTGCAGCTTCATTCCACTTTTAGGATAGAATTTATTACTTTTCTGCTTTATGATGTAAATCTAATTTTCTTCATCTGCTACTATACACTCCCAAGATCATGAGGCTTTGAAACTTATTCTGACCAAGTGCATAAATAATTTTTAACAATTCGCACTATACTAAAACTCTTTTCGCACGTGTATACTGACACTTGTGGAATGTATGCAATTTTTATTTATCTAATTTTTTTTTATAAAATGCATCAGAAACTCGAGAAATGTACTGTTGCAATTGTAATATCATTTTCGGTTTAAATGCATCTTGCTTCCTTACAAAAATATGACGCATATTTTTCAGTTCAATTGAACAGCAAGTAGGACTTGCTATCTATGTGCAGCACTGTTATTCTCGAAATGTCTCTGATATACATAAAGAAAAGTTGACAACAGGGTGAAAAATCAGATAAGTTTCTTCTCAAGGAAAATTTTCCGCCAAAATATTTTTGTTTGATAAAGGGGGCATGCATCTCTGTCCCTTCCAAAACACATTGGTGCCACCCCTACTAGTGAGATAATTTCATAATGAATTGCAGTGCTTCACGTTGTATTTCAGTGTGGGTATGTATTCAGTTCGACAATATTATTAGTGGCGCTATCTACTGAAGAAAAAATAGATTAACCTTCTGTATAAAAAAAATTAGTCTCCTTTTCAAATAGTAACAAAATGTTTCAAATTTTTTTTAGGAATTTCATATTTTTCTCAGAAATTTGTAATTTAAAATAATTTTTTTTTATTTTAAAACATATTCCTTTATTTTCATTTTAAGGAAAATTTCAATAAATACGATATGAAGGCAAAAGAAAAATATAAATAGTTTAAAAAGAACATTGTTCAATTTATCTAAAAAAAGACATTTAAAAAATTGATTATAATCGTATCTGCAGTTTGAAGAAAAGATGGAATCCATAAACTATATTTTATATTTCATTTTTTGTAATTATTAATTTACCAAGGGTTTTTTTTTTTTTTTTTTTTTTTACAATGAACGTGAACGAAAATACTCAAGAATGATAATACAAGGTACGCTGTGTGTACCTTGTGTGAGCTCCGATTTTTTTGGTATTTGTTCTCTTTTTCAAACTGCTGATTTCTTTGCTATAAATATTTTATGTCTGGACAGAAATGCTGTTAAAAACCATTTCAGGGAATACCATAATGTTGACTTTTAAATATACAATAATGGTAAAATCTGAAATATTGTAGGGCAAAACATTTCTTCCCTTTCATTTTTTCAAACATTTAAAAAATAATATAGTACAAGTTTGAACCTAAATATATGGATCAGTAGTAAATATTATTCTGAAATTACTAAGCCTATTCTGATAAACTTTGTGCGTAAGATTTTAACAACAAAACTCTGAATTGTGAGTTAGCAACAATTTTTGAATTTGACAATATTTACTTAATAATTACGATTTTTAGTTTTCAGCAACTGTATACATTTTTTCTGGGTCCTCCTATTCTTACTCAATAGTATATATTTTTTAATTCTCATTGATTCTAAATTAAATAGACGTCAGTAACATAAATAACAGTATTCAGCCGGATTTTTAAAAAAGCATCAACGATCTAAATTGAAATTTTAATCTATAAAAAGCAGCCAAAAATATTTAACAAATTGCATTTTAAGCATTCACATACAATATTACCTACTTAGAATTTTAAAAATATACTACTTCATCTTTTAAATTTCGAAAATATTATTTTATGAAATTTTGTTTAGAATGAGAAATGAAATCTCAATTGAAATATTTCTGTGTTTGCAGGTTAACGTTTGAAATTTTATAGCTAGACCTGACTATTCTACGCATGACATATTCTGACTTCTTTGCCTAAAAAAAAAAAAATAGATTATCTGAAATTTAACAGTTTGAAAACGGCCGAAATCTATTATTCATATTATAAAAGATTAAAAAAAAATTAACGAAGACTTTTTTTTAAATTTCTTACTAAAAGTTGCTATAACAGAATCATCTTCATATATTATTTCAGATGCTTCAAACTTATTATCGGTATTTGAAGCTTTTTGTCAAAACCACTTATCAAGAATAGCCGATCCTCTATTTTTATGCTTTTTCAGAATCATAGGAAATTCCCTCAATTCTAAATTATCTTCTCATGAATGCATTTTAGACAACCTTATCCTTGTGTTATAAATACAATGTAAAAATTAAATTTTAATAAATACCAAAATTCTTTAGAGAAATTTTATAAGGCAATAAAAGAGAAGCTCATAATACCTAAAAATTTCATTCAAAGTTTGGTTATCAAAATTCCAATGAAACTTTATTAAAACAGAGATTGTTTTTTCAGTTTCAAAGATCGGTATTATTTGCTTTAAATTATTTAGAAATAGATAAAAGACGAAGAACAACTTCTGTTGAATACTTGCTTAGTTTAGGTTAATTAAATTTATTTCCTTTTTTTTTAACTATAGAGGATTCTTTTAGGACGAACTCAATGATTAATTACCAATGGGGGAATGAGAGCAAAGAGGCCCCGGACGCCATGGAGACAAAACATTAGAAAGTTTGTAACTTTTTAAAGCGAATTATCGAGAAGGAGCAAGAAATAATGCAACCATTTACACCTGCTAAAGCACTGATGATAAATGGCGGCCAAGAAGATCACATGATGCCAGGGCACCCATTACCCTTGATATGGTATTGGATGCACATCGCAAATTTTTAAACTATCGTCAAATAACGATGACACTTGAGGTAGCATTCAGTTCTCCAGATTACACCAATGTGTGGTCTTAAACCTATGATGGCAGATTTAGCATACATCATATATAGCGTATCTTCAGTGGAATTGGGCCTCGCAATCACTATTCTCCTAAAAATGAGTGTTTGATATTGTCATGAAGATGTGTAGTTTTAAAATAAAATTTGAATTTATCGTGTAACAGATATTCTTTTCCAGAATAAAATGTATTCCTCTACTTGAATATTCACTTTTATATAAAACATTTGAGACTTCTCTTTTCACCACTCTCCTAAAATGCATACATTTAAAGTTTTGTTTCTATTAAAAAAAAATTTTTACGGAGATTAAAATTTTTCAAAAGAACACTGTTGTTACACTACTTATTGAGTACTCTTATTGATTTTAGTAACAAAAACCAATGGCCTAGTGAAAGTAGACGACAGGTGGATATAGTTTTTTTTATAATTGTTTATTTCCTTTCTTGTCTTATTCAGACGGAAGAATATCAGATAAAGGAATTAATATTTTGTATTCCAGGCATTCCAACCCTCTCATCCAAGAGCTGAGTTAGAGGTATCAGTACATCCACACAACACTGCATATAAATTTTAAAAGTGCTTAAAGGATTGGATAAAAATTGAAAACAAAATCGAGATAATAAAATGTTAAAAGAAATAATTCTTATAGAAATCAGTACTTCCTTAATTATCTTATTTATAGTGAATTTTCCGCCAGGTAATTTTTACTTTTTAGTATTAAGTGAAGCCTCTTTCGCACTACCCGATGGTGTGATCGGAAAGCTAGAAGATCAAAATGGCGAGGTCCATTCCCAAAGTAGCCTTTGCTTCAAACCGGAATGTTAGTACAACTTACTTAAGACTACATTAATTGGTACGGTTATTAAAAGCATCTTGCCATTTCAGAACTCATGCTGGTATTCATAACTAATGCGAAAGACTATAAATTAAGGTACTGCAATTTTGAGGCCAATTTTCAATGTCTCTTTTAATTGTGCTCTCTGTTATTTCTACTTTGAATAAATAATTTTAAATTTTAGCAAGTAAGCCATTTTCCTAAGTACGTGACGCCGCATCTGAGGCTGTAACACTCCACTAATGGAAAAGTCCTTGTTGATAAGAAACATTTGCATAATTAAGCGAAATATGTGACTAACGTATATTGATTTTTTTAAAAAGGGGGGGGGAGGTGGGAAGTAAGAAGATTTGGCAGTGTAGCAGTAATTGACAATATTTTGAACAAAAATGCTTTGAAATGTAGGTTCTATAATTTAGGTATTGACATGCACGTTTATTAAAATATACCTGCGACTGTAAAATTGCATCTCCGTAATTCCCGAGATAACCATTATGAGAAGAAAATTATTATGAATTGCATATTGTACCACTTTTAAATTCTTATTTATCCTTCAACTTTTTAATGTGAAAATGAGCTTGATAAGCATAATAATACGAATTGTATATGGCTATTGTTTTCGAATTCATTTACCAGCACAAATGTGAAGGCATAAGTATATTTTCCTACAATTAGCACTTCAAGTAGTACGTAGAAAAGATTACATTTTTTTTTTTCCTGTTTGCGAAAAGGCCATGGTTAAATTCATAATATAACAACAATTTTAACCAAAAAAGCAACTTTATTACGAATTATGAAGAAACTTTATTTACAACAAAATACAAATATTTACATGCATCATAACTACAGCCACTTTTTACTGTGCAGACATTTACCAAACAAGTATTTGTGCATTAAGTTTATAAATATTGCTAAACATATAACTAGAAGATTTGAAGTAAAACATGGTTACATTCACTTAAACATGTCTGGTTCAACAATGCTGTTTTAATTGGAATGTAGTATATATTCCAACAATCAAAAAGACAGCAGGAACTGAAATTGCTACAGGCATTATTAAGCATTCAGAATTAGAGAAAAGTTATGCATTAATCTTTGCAAAGAAATCCAAGCACAAATAATTATAAAATAAAGAAACCAGTTCTTATTCATAGCAAAGAATGCATTTTATTTAAGGAACAAAATATATTGTTCCGTATGTAACAATAATATACGTTTACATCAGTAAAAAATCACAATAATCTGTATCTGAACAACTTAAAGTTTTACAATAAAGTTCTAAGTCTAAAAGATTCATTAAGA
The DNA here is from genome assembly GCA_026543865.1 of Argiope aurantia. NCBI lineage: Eukaryota > Metazoa > Arthropoda > Arachnida > Araneae > Araneidae > Argiope > Argiope aurantia. The sequence goes on from JAPMOR010114456.1 coordinate 446,252, forward strand.
TTGAATCAGTTAATATTAAATTAAATCCAAATTGATTCAATAAATGTATATCTAAAGAAGTACGATATTCAATTTAACAAACAGTGCTTTAAGTTTTATTTTCTAATTTGCGCATGAAATGTTTCAAGTTATTTATGACTTTCTAAAAATGATAATCCATGCATGTTGCTGTTACTCAAAAGAATACAAGCACAGTTGCCTTGTTTGGTAATAGCATTTTCCCATAACTGCAAATCCTTTATAGATATAAAATTGCGGTATAAAAATTCAAGAATATAAAAAATTTACTTTCAATGTAGCAACTAAAAAATCACAGATTATAAATTTTCTCTCATAGCAAAGACTATCATGAAGTATTTCCTCACAAAAAATAATTTTCAATTCTCAAATATTTAGTAAATATCTAAAAATTTTATTGCTTATTTTTATATATAATTGCATAGTTTATTTATCATTCAGAAAAAAAAAATTCAGAACATGCATTAATACTTTAATCATAATTACGCAAATAAACATAAGGTTCTATCTATTCTAATCTTTAATAATTATTTATTAACTGAGTCTTCTATTTCAGTAAAAAGTAAGCTTTTTAAAAATATATTCACATCAGTAAAATTTAAAATATTACTAATTTATTTGCCAATCTGCTATTGCATTCATATCAATTTTTATAGGCCTATTTCCTTCAGTCTTACCATTTTTGAAAATTGACAGGAAGAATTGAAAATAATGCAAAATTTATAGTAATAACGAAACGAGTTACATTTTATGGCACAGATTAATGAACTGTATTTTTTTTCACATGCTTTAGTTTAATTATGCACCTTATTTCATGGATAAATCACATGAATTTAAAAAATTAAATTCACATTATCAAAAAGCTAGTAGAAAATTAAACATACAATGCTAAATATTTACATTAATTGCTCACATAATTTTCCTTGTGCAAAAATAAAGGGTAGAAAATATATTAGAATATTGGTATAGTGACTCAATAATTATCATAAAACTCATTAAATTACCAAGTGTATTACATTATTTTATTAACAGGGCATCTTTGTGAGAAAGCTGATAACTGATTTCTAAATGATAAAGAGGTAAGGAATTCAATAGTAAAAAATTAATTTGATATTTTATTTATGAATGCTCTTAATACTTTTGTTAATATTTTTATTATCAAAAGGATTTAATACATACAACTGTCATGCCATTTCTGTTTAATTCTTTTTAATTGTTCACATATGAATATTTTAAAAAGCAATACTTGGAAAATCTAATTTAGATTCATGAGTAAAAAGTATGCAATTTTTGCAGCCACAAAAATAACTCATCACAGTTAGTGGAATGTGGGGTATATGTACAAATACTTTGAGATGGCGAAATATAAAATCATATAAAAGTTCAAGGTCATTTTTAGATTAAAAACAAAGATTATTTTGAACAAAATGGAGCGCTGTCAATATGATAATGTAAGTATTTAATTTCTTACACTTCTTTATATAGTGAATTGTGAAGAAAAGATAGGATAGACTTTTTTCTTCTTCAATTTTGCTTTAACTTGAAATGATGCAAATTTCAATTTTGCTTTATGAAGCACTTTTTTTGCAAGCTTCACTCACTACACATAAATTTGAAAAACATCACTTAAAAACAGTAACAACATAAAAATCAGTTGAAAGATAATTAAATGGAAGACATCCAATAATATAAAACATTTTGTTAATTTTAATAAAATATAAATCTGAAAGTAAATTTTGCCCTTATAAGTTATTAAAAATCTCGAAAGCACTTTCTTCTATACAGTTGGTATATTTAAAAAGAATAAACATGAATTCTAGATATATATTTCTTTCAAATCAGCTTAATTATATATTTTTTCGATTTTCTTAGGAACTATTCATACAGTAAAAAAATAAACTTCTAACTTTGATGTAAATCAAAGTTAAGAGGTTCTAGCTTAGGGCCTACAATGAACACTTTTTTATGGCAATTTCATACACAGAATTTTTTTAAAAATGCTTAAGAAACAGAATAAAGACATTTTAAAATTTATCAAAATAACAAAATGAACAGACGGTAATCTTCATTAAACATGCAATTTTTTCTTTTTTATTGTATTTCATACTCTTAAGATTTAACATAAAAGTTCGATCAAAACTGAACTGAAAAATGAGTGTCACTGAACAAAAGAGTTTCATTTTATATTATCAAATTATTAATCGTATTTTTCATTTAATTACTGCAAAGTTTTCAAATATTTCATTTCGTAAAATATTCAACATCGTTTATATTGTTTCTTGTAAAGAATTATTTTATGTAATATATTGAAAAGTGTCATTTGTTAGCATGGCCATAGAAAAATAATCCAATTGTTTACCTTATTTAATAGATGGTTTTTTTAATGAGTGTACGGATAATTCTACGGTTTTATTGAAAAAAAAAATCTTTACTGGCATTTCAGAAATATCATCTTAAACTGAGACATTAAAAATGATTCTTTAAAACTGAAATACCAACAAAAAATTACAGATTGTAGATACATTTTTTTCACAAGAGAAAAATAAAGGCAGCCTCAATCATCTGTCAGAAAGGGGGGGGGGCGACAAGAAACATAGAATTTGTAGCAATGTTAAAATATATTTTTCAGTCGAAAATAAATGTGAAATTACATGATCTATCACCCAATCACTTCAACTTAAAAAATTGCTGTGACGAAGAAAATTATAATTTCGGCTATTCAATGAATTGTACTACATAATGTACTTACGTTTTTATAATTTGTCAAACATCTATTTCTAAGTTTTCAGGGGACATTATAGAGAATTAACATGCAAGGCAGTTTTTAAAAATTCAATAAGTACAATTAAAAGTTATCTTGCATGTATAAAGACAAAATCTTGGTATAGATGTATCCCTTTTTAAAATTTGTCAAATCAATAAAATTGTGGAAAACATAATTTGTTAAAATATTTAAATGATCTTTCAGCTTTGCAATGAATTTAAAAACTGCACTATGACATATAATTTTACAATACACTTATCCTTTCTAATCTAAAGAATAGTTACAGTAACAAAATTTAACAAAAATGCACAAACAATGACATACATTTCGATGAATCATGTTCCAAGTGTAATTATACTTTTTTAATTAATTAATTTTTAATTGTAATTATATATTTTTTAAATTTTACTAATATAATTTAAATATAAGAAACTATTTATTAATAAGGAATTCAGTATATTAATTCCTTATTTATATTAATTCCCCACATATTTCATAACACAATTGTTTATTAATTTAACACACACATCTACTTCACACTGCACTTCAAGGCACTGATTTTTTAACATTTCAATCATGTGCTGCTGGTTACCGCACCATAACAAGGTAATAATTAATTGCTAGTTCAATGAATACATTATTTTAGTGAAAACTGCTTCAATAAAGAAATTTCTTTTCATTTTGGGACCTATGCCTGTTCATTATATTGATACAGTTCTTTCTTACATGGATTTTCATAAGAAGATATTTTTTTAGAAATCAAACAATAATGGCACATGATACTTGCACCCCATATCAACTTTTATTCAATTTAAAATTTTTAAAAATGCAGCATCGGACTGTATTCCAACAAAAAAAGTGACGATTAAAATATTCATTACTACTGTAAGCTTTGCTCTGAAATTTTTCCAGAAACAGGATAGAAGCCCACTCTAAGAACAAAGAACCACCATCAAATGCTATCATTTGTTTCTATAAACACACATTAAATGTAGAAACAAAGCATAAAGCATCATTTAATAAGTGAGTATGCTGTACAAATAAATACATTTTGTTGACTAGAATAGTTTTTTTTATATTAAGTATATAATTCCTCATACAGAAGTATAACACATGATCAATAACATTCACTGCATTTAGATATAATTGAAATTGCTACAAACACAACAAATGCATAAGGATAATTAAACACTCTACTAAATGAATTTAAGCTGTTTAACTTACAAAATTACAGCACAAGCATTGTCTGTAAAACACTCAGATTTCATCAAGTATCTTTATTCTAATATGCAGTTTTCACACAAACAGATTTCAAAAAATAATAAAAGTAATATAGAAGAAAGAATACAAAATAAAACACGAGTGTGATCTGAATGCAAACATGCAAATCAACATTTTGATTTAAGTAGATGTCACCGTTTAGTGAAAATTAGAAATAAAAATTTGTTTAATAATTGTTTTTGTAATTTGTTTCAATTTCTCAATTGCAAATACATTAGTAGAATTTTTTTTAATGAAGTGAAATTAAAGCAATCGTTCTGAATATTCTGCATTTCAACATAAAATTTTCAAAATTGAGATTTAAATTATATTTTTATACTTCAATTTAATGAAAATTTCTGTGGAAGACACACTTTTGGGGTACCAAGAAATTACAAGTAAATTATAAATTACAAAAAGAGTATATATTTTTATGAAGTCCAGTCACATTCACATCATTAGTAAATATGAAGATTACATTTTCAATTTACTCAAAAATAGCCCATAAGAGTTACTAATGCAATTAGGTATATATTAAGAGCATAATATATTCTTTTAACTCATGTAAGTTCCTTGAAATATAGTGATGTAGAATATAGGTACACAGGTATATTCCAGAAATTAAAAAGTTTATAGTAAAGGCTAAGACAATGTTTCTGAATTTCTCAGTGTAGTAAGTAACTGAAGAAAAGATCGGAAAATAATTAATTCATTGATATTAGAAAAAATTAATTCTGAGTTTCTATGGTTATCAATTTCAGTTAAAAATCTTAATGATGATTTTTTTTTAAAGAAGGGAGGGCAAATTGCATGTATAAATACGAAAAACGAAACTGAAAAAGTAACTATTTAGTTCAATATATTTGCACCAGATTAACGACAAGATCATATTGTGATGCATATACAAAAATGATATGTGTATTATATTTACTTTCTTAAACAGATTTACAAAAATGAGACACAATTGTAAAATGATATTTAGTTCCATCAATCCTTTTTATAAAAAAACGAGCAATATAAAATATTACTAAAGTGTTACAAATAATAAATTACTCCAAATGAAAATACTTTGAAATATAAAAGCCAAATGCCTTTTAAATGGAATAAATATATATTTAGAATAAAAAATTCATATATAAATGATGGGTTGAAAAAACTAGCATTGCATTAATTTCAAAATGCCATTTTAGTCAATATAAAATCATTGAATTTTTCCAGACACAATATATAGAAAAACATAAAGCTATATAAAATTGCAAAGCAACTTGTATATAATAGTAATATATATGTAAAAAGTTATTTAGGGAATCTAAATTGCATTTTAGCATGCTTTCACACTATTAATTAATATCCATAAAAACATACTCAAGCCAAATGCAGTTATATGACTTTTAATCAAATTCCAAAATTGAGCAAAATTCTGTACAGAAATCGATAAAAATGAATAAATTAGTTTTTTAGAAGCTGCTGATATAAGGTTAATAATCTAAATAAGAAAGCATAGACTATATATTAATACAATTACAAAATTTTAAGGTAAATGGAATGTAGTTTTTTAAAATTATTTTACTGACTTGAATGAATAAGTAATTTTTAAAAATTAAATTTCTAATATTTAAAAATATGTTAATGGTTTTAAAACGTGTATCTAATGTTAACATTCATAAACACTAAAAAAAAAAATCACCACCACTAAAATTAAAAGGCTATATGTATTATTATTGTTGCTAAGACGCTACTTAAATTTAAAACAATTTGATTAAAACAAGAGAAAAAAATCAGTAAATAATTAAAGTTAAAACAATTAATAATAGTTAAAGGGAAAATGTGTATTAATAACTTTGAAAATTGAACAATATTCATTTTAGATTTTTAATTTTTAATTACAATATTAATGCAAAAAAAAAAACTATTTTCACATCTTGAAATTTATCTTCATTAAACTTTTGTTTCCAAAACATAAAATCCTCTATAAAAAATAATCTAAATCCAATTTTGAAACTATTTCTGAAAAATGAAAGTTAATTTTGACTGGACTGAAATCATAATTGAAGAAGACACTCCCTTTTTACGTCAGATTCATTGATATTAGACATTCTTTTCAATTTGTAGAGTTAATTTTTCAAAAAATTTTACCTACTTTTTCGGAAATTTAATTCACAGAGTATAAGATTATTAAATAACATAAGATGAAAGAGCATTCCTTTTTTGCAATGCAAAATGTACATAGACAAGAGTACGTATATTTATACAAATATAATTAAAATCATGCTTTGCTTAATGAATATATACAGATGAATTACTTTTACACATTTTCACAAAAAATGTCAGTTACTAATAGTAATGAAATGAAAAGCTTGTGAAAAAACTCTCTAAGCATGCAGTTCTTCTGTCATCAGCCCAAGATTGAAAAATACAGTGAAACAGTACTATTTTTTTTCGAAGTCTGAAATTTGAAGTAAAATTTCATGACACACACAAAAAAAGAGTTTAACTGTTAAGACATAAGTACTTTTTAATTGCTCAGTGTTGCATGTGCAAATTGTACATTAAGCTAAGAGGTTGCATAAGGAAAATAATTCATAGCACATTATAAAACATTTAAACGAGAGGACTTTTAGTTCATTAAAGTCACTTTGTTGTGAGAGTATTAATTATACACTATACAGTATAAAATCTTATTTACGGCCTGAAAAAAAAGATTTTGTTTTCAAATAAAAAAACTGCTGTGCAGTGATTACCAAAATATGCAGGGGGAATTAAATTGAATGCTTTATTTATTCTACTTTCATGTTAAAAGGTAAACATGACATTTTCAAATACTTATTAGATCGTCTTAGAAGATTTAAACCCAATATTCAAAAGACATTTTTAGTTATGCACATGAATGGAGCTTAGGCTCCAAATAAACAGAATTATCCATTTTTAACTGTTAGCTATCATCAATATTATATCGAACTTGCTGGTACGAATTAAGGTTTATTTTTAATGATGCGATTGTATTCAGAAAAATACAAATCTAATATTCAAATCTGCATGCATGCCGAAAATCCTTCTTTTCTGAATTATTGTGTTACATTTTGCAAATGCTTTATACACTTAATATCATTATAAAAAATAGTAATGAGTTAATTTTTATTCGAATAGCTAAAATTGCATTAGAATTCGAATGATAATTCGAACAATATAGCTTCAAACCACAGATTCATGACGAAAACTTTAATTCTCTATATCATGTTGCTTTATATGCAAAACTATATGGACCAATAAACTTCATAATAGTTTAAATGAGCCAGGGCTACCTATCATTTAAAAAATAATTTTATTTCTAAAGGATTCCAGCAGTTTTAAAGTCTTCTAAAAATGTTATCAGGCTACAAGAGGACCTTATAAATATGAGTATTTTATAAGCCTTGTGCTAAATTTTAAGGAGATTTAAATGCTACACTCTAAAACATAATTGTATACCACATGACAGCTGCTTTAATATACAAATTTACAAATGATGACAAGATTTAACCATATAGTAAAATTAAATAAAGGCAACAAAACATGGGATTATTCAATTAACATGCAACAAAATCCCTAAGGCTCAATTAATAACAAACATTTTGATTATTTAGCAATAAGCAGTAAAAAAAAAAAAAAAAAAAAAAATTAAGACAGCACTTTATATGAACAAGACAATAACAAACAGTGGTAGTATTGCACAGTATTATTCCCTCCAAGATACTACAAAATTTATACAAATAGAAATTTTAAAATTAAATCGCATTTGCAACTTAAACTGTCTATAGCTTGAATCTGAATAATTAAAAAAAATTATACAAATTTATGACAATTTTGAAAGAAAGGTATTTTTTCCGATTATATCTAATTTATAAAAATTATTGTTTTTAAAAAATCTTATAATGTTTAATGGAATGTTCTGGAGAATGTATGCATCTGTGTTAAAATTGTTATTTCTGTATAAATGTTATCATAAATTCAGATAACAATTTGAAACGTTAGTATACCCTGATACATTTCATTACATTGACTGGATTGTCTCCTCCTTTCTATCTAGCTTTGCATAGAAAATATCATATCACATAACAATATACTACACAACATTAGAAACACGACCTCCACATAGTCAAAAAATAGCGAGGTTTTGTTGTCCTGATTGCCACATTTTGTGAGGCACACAAAGAAAACAGTCAAAAGTAGCTAACTATATTGTAAACAAAAAAGTTTCAAATAACTGAATCCTCTTTTACTGGAAGGGCATGGCCATTAGTTATCGGGTTGTTAAAAGTTTGCATTGCTTCGAGATTGGCAAGCAAACCTTGTTCGACAGCCCTGAACAAGAAACAATAGTCATCCTGAAAAAAAAAAATACAATCATTGTTATATATAAAAAAAATTCGACCACTAGACATTTAAAATATATGTAACTACAAAGCAAAATTAAAAAATGTAAAAGTGTGAAGTGCTGGTAAAAAAGATTTAAAAAAACTGGAGCCATAATCGCATTTATACAATATTTAAATTTTTATACAATGAATGCTTGAGATTTTTTTTTGTTTCATGCTATATTCTTTATGACTTTATATCTATCTCTTATTTTCTGTATCTCACAATTTTACAAATTTTTTTTAAACTTCAAAATTTTTGATAAAAAATGCTCTTTTTTAATATACTAATAAAAAACGCTTTTTAAAATTTTATATTTTCTAATTTTTAGTCTTTATTCCTTATAATATTCATTTTCATACCTAGAAAAAGGTCTAAACATTTATGTTTTATTTAGAAATGGAACACTGCAACGGCAAACGCAAACTACTGTACCAAATAAACAGTTTTAAAAAAAAATCTATACCCATATTCTTATCTGCTATATAAAATTTCACTGGGAGAAATTACTTTCTATTAATATTTTTGATTTTTAATAATTAATATTCTAATTTTTAACAATTTCTTTTTTTCATTATGCCCGTCGCATACGCACATCGCATTTTACTGACAATATGGCAGGCTATAACCATTATGCTCCTCTTTAATGCACTTGTCTTTACAGGAATCTTCCCAATTATTTGAAGATTTGTTACAGTTGGAAAGAAGGACCTATCACACTCTTGGAGAGTTTCAAAAATTGTCTCTGATTTCCTAATCACATATTGTCCTTTTAATTACCGTATTTATCAAAAAAATAAAATAAAAAATTAACTCAATTATTCATTACTTCTTACTTTTGATTATTTGGTGATATGTTGAACAAATTTAATCAATGATAGCGAAGATCAAAATTTGGAGTGCAACCAAGAAGCAATAGTAAGATACAAACAATAAAATGTGATAAAGAACACATAAATACATCTTAATAGAATTCTTTGGGCAATCCGGCTACAAGTTTGAAAAAAATAACTCAAGATTACTATGAAATTAAGTTTCTGGTTGACAGTAAGATGACGTGCAATAGAAGAAAAATTACAACTCATAAGCTAATTGCCATTGATTCTCCCTTTCAGCATAACAAAATGTTATTTCTTATGCATTTTTTACTGCACTGAAAACTTAGTACATTCAGAGTTAATACTTCTCTTTTGTCGATGATTATAAATTTGATTTTATACTTACAAATTTATTTTCAACTGTTTTCATGAATTCCATCAAATTTCTGCAGAACAGCATTACAATCCTTTTAGTAATTAGTTAAATTTCATATAACGACCGACATTGAATCCTTAGTTTTACAAATCAAAACATCGGATAATATATGTTTAAAAAAATTTCTTGATTTTGCAATCATTACTTCTTGCATTAATTTGCAATAATAATACCAGACAACATTTTCCAGCAAAAGGAGAACTCAGAAAGGCTTTAAATTAAAAACTGCTTTCATTACATATATTCAAAGTATCTTCAAAAGCTTAATGCTTTAAAAAATCTTTCTTTTAAACCAGAATAAAAGCAAAAAACTGAAAACTTTGAGGTCAACAGCAAATGCACCAAAAATATATTTGAATTTTAATGTTAATTAAGAAACAAAAAGAAAGCAATGTGTTATCTTACTTTTGATTGCCAAATACCGGGGCGACGCATATGATACAGCTTTGAGAACATGTAAATGTCAATGCAATTTTCAAATTCCACTTGTTTTTGAAGCGTGCTCAGACAGCAAAATGTTGCTGCTTCTGTGCCGCCAAATCTGAAAGAAAAGAACCTCTCACAATAAATAATTAAATATTAAACATCATCTTAACATTTGAGAATGAATGTTAATTTAGAATGAAATTTCTATAGCATAGCTTGTTTAGAAATCTATTTTCGTTCGATTTTTTTTAATTGCAGTTTTATATTTTAAATAACCGTTTTATTTTTCAGTAGACAGCAACACTCCTCAAGGGATACAATTTTTAAATAATATCCTCTTCATCAAGAACTTTAGCAATTTTTTTTAAATTTATAGCATTTCTGTAGCAAAATGATTATCGGAATGTATGTAATATTTCAAAATAATATTAAGCACAAAAATATTAGTAAGAATAGAAATATCTTTAAAAACATGTCCTTATAGCGAGAGTTTAAATAATTTGAGGGAGAAACTGAATGAAAAAATATTTGGAGATGAAATCATCGCAACAATTCTTTGTAATTTTTCTGACAAATTCGAAAACTTAAATCTTATAAAATATTTATCTTTAGATTATTTTTACAACAGTCAAATTTCATTTAATTATTTAATAGTCATTTAATTTTCTGATAATGATTTTTATATAGTTAATTCTTGTAAGACATTTAAGATAGTATGTGATACAATAACATACTTTAATAAAAAGTAATTTGTCAATAATGATTAATTTGAATCTTATAGCAGGATTGGGCAAATAAGAAAATTAAGCTATTTGAAACTAGTCAGTTTGATTTTAAACTATTCTGTTTTTGCAAACAAAAAAAGTCATCTTAATAATATCTTTACTGAATATTTACTACATTCATAAGCATAGTTCAAACGCTAATAAATACACAACAGCACAATTTTAACAAAGTGATCGATTATCATTTTAAATAAAAATGAAATGGAGAATAATATTTTAAAATTAAAGTAAACGCATTTTAACTAAAATAGATGCATAGATAGATGGAAAATGCATTTACCTATCAACTACGACCATCGGACCATTCTGATACTCTAAATGCCATTCTTGTACTAAATGAACTAGATCATAAACACTGCTGAGAGGTGTGCAACATTCTGGCCATCCTGAACATTCAATAATGCGGCATATGACTTCATAATCATCTTGGGTAGACTGCAATATAAAGTCACGCGTAACAAAACATCCTTGACTGCATTCTTCACTCAATTTCACTTTGAAAGTTCCGTAGTCATTTTCTTTATCTTCTTCAGGCCAGAAGCAAGGATATTCCTGGAAAATAAATTAATCTCATTATTTACTTAAATATATTTGTTGAAAAGGAAAAAATGAATCTAAAAATATTTATTTTTTACCTTCTCGTCTACAAAAGATAACATGACTATTGTTTGACAATTGTGATCCCATATCATCTGCCAAAAGTCTGGTATGGTATCGAATGTCGGATGTTGAGTGATAATAAATTCATTCAATTTATTAAATCCCTATGATAGAAATTATGTTGTAAGTTTAAATTCTTCAGAATTATGAATAAAGGAGAAACACACAAAAAAGAGAATACTTACTTGAAAGAAACTAGCATTTATATAATCAGACCCATCTTTTCCGGGCTTAGGAGTAATGTGGACCCTATAAGATTCTACTGGAATAATGTTTTGATTACGATTTTTGGCTCTATTGCAAGCTTTAGTGGCAGATATTATACTGAAATCTTTAGCTTTGAAACTTGTAACAAGCTGTAAAAAAAGAAGATAAAATTTACATGAAAGATACTATTTATTAATTAAACAAAACAATCGCTAAAAAATGTTCGAAATCATCGCTACCAGTTGCACTAAATGACTAGATAGATTTTCAATGAAAAATCAAGCACTACCATCCAGTGAACAAATAATATTAGAGAATATAGCTCTTTATTTTATAAAAAAGAATAAAACATCAAAGCACCAAAATAACATTTCTCTTGATAAGATTAATCAGACAAACATCAACTACCTTTCAAATTAAACTAAACATGAGGAAGTTAGATTTGAAACCAGCATTAAGATAAGACAGGGATAACAAATTCTGACTTCAATAACTAGATATAATAGTAATGGAAATGCTTGCCTTGAATTGTTTTTCTAGAAGAGGAGAATATTCTTTCTCATTATCATTATTACTCATTTGAAGTTTTTGAACATATTCTGAAAAATCTGCAACCGGAATTTCTGTTTCTCCACTTTCAATAGCTTCGAGCAGCGCATCATGGATGAATATATATTGCTCCTATATTACAAAAATGTACTGATTAGTCAACTTAAAGTAACATAAAAAAAGAAAAGTAATAATTCTAGCAATCTGCTTATAAAAAATTTGCTGTACAATTTCAGTTACTTTACTGATCCCTTTAAAAAACTCAAAATTTGTGAAATATTTAATAAAATGAAATTTATAATTACAAATATGAAAGAAAAATTTACCTCAGTTTGAACGAGGAAGTTTCTTTGCTGTCGAATATGCTTTAAAAATCCAGGGACACTCAATGAATGTCGGTGTTTTATTTGACGTAGCATGGCATCAATTACAATATAAGTTCCAGTTCTTCCAACACCAGCGCTATCACATAGAATGACTTAACATCAAAAACATGAATATAACTGCCAATATTTAAAAATATGCGAATTATGAATGTTAAAACATCGAATTTGAATAAAACTGTATTATTTGTATTAAAAAGGTATTTTAAAAATAAATATGGTTAAAACGGAATCTCTAAAACCCTATCAAAAATTTATTTGTTGTATATACCTCTGAATTCATTTTTCAGTTATAATTATCTTATGGTAATGAATTTCATAGTTTATTTCTTAGAGTAAATTATTACATTATCGATTGAGTTGATATAAAACAGTTTTCATAATATAATAAGATTTCATACTACAAATGAATTAAAAAAAATAATAAAACATCAACACATGGAACTAAATGATGCCGGGAAATAACAGCGATTTAAAGAAATTTCAATAAGCAGATATGCATATAAATTTTGTATCCTACTCTGCATTGTTTAACTTTAAACACTTAAGGAAACCTAAAGATTTAAACCACGAAAATTTTATATTATATATATATATATATATTCAAAATTGTTGATATTATACTTGGGGTAATTTCATACTTCTTCGTGGCGACTTTATTTCTCATCTTGCATTTTACGTCTTTTAATAAGTTGAACTTTTCTTTCATACTTAAATGATTAGAAAACGTTTAGGTCTCGGTTTCATTATAAGAGATCTGAAATAAATTAAAAGTAAAAATCTTTCTCCAAGTGAAGAAAGGAATTTGTAAAGCAGAGGCGCAGCGTAAGTTTTTATTGCATTTTGATTTCCTGTCTTTCGAGAACTTCTACTGCAGAAAGAACTGGTGACAGATTTTTCCTTAATTAAATTATGCTCTTAACAACAAAATTAATCATCTCATAATTTTTGTTTGATATACTGAAATTTTGTACATACAAAAGCTATTCTGCTATTGAAAATCCAAGGCTACTGGAGAAAATTCCATACGGAGAGATTTTCGGTTTATAGATATTTGTTTTATGGAATTTCACTGAGTTATGGTCAAGCTTTTTAATATAAATGAAATGCCAGTGTTCTAATAAAAAGCAAAGGAATAATATTTGCTCACTGCATGACAAGAACATGGTTATACTACAGAAACTGCTCATACAAATTAAACTTAAAACAAAGAAACAATTTACCATCAGAAATCTTAATTTAAGATTCATTATACGTTTTCCTCTCTTATATTGACAAATATTTAAGAAAACATTTAATATTAACAATATTTTTAACTATAAGATACCATATCAGAATCGTCAGAATTTATATGCTCGGTAAGAGAACTCAATACCATAAATATATGCAGATAAAATACTGGCATAGGTTTATTACACATAAGCTGCTGATAAGAATAATACAGATTTCATACATCAAAATACGTAAAAAATTTAAAATAGAATAATATAGTAACAATAGAAAAATCATATCAATAAAATAAATAGCTACACTGACCTGCAATGCACAATGATAGGACCACCTCCTGGAGGGTTTGCAGAAGCAGATTTACGAATAAAACTCAATACAGGAAGAGGATGCTCGGGAACACCATGATCAGGCCAATTTGTATAGTGATATTGATACACAGTTCTTTCCGATGACGTCTTCTGAAACAAATTATTTTAAGAATACCACATAATCTTTAAAAGTTATAAAATTTATATAATAGTAACAATGTTAACATTATAATAGTAACATGTTTCAGGAGAATACTTAATATGTTGTGAAATAAAAGTGAAAAATTTGTTTGATTTCAATTTTAAATTACCGAATGGGCAAAAAGTCCGTAAAAACTTTAAAAATTCATAAAACCCGTAAAATTAAGCAAAATAAAAAAAAGTTTGCAGATCTAGCATTGATAAGTCATGGGATTTTTTTAGGTAAGAAAAAAAAATTAATTCAAAAAACAGCCGATAGGTGGCGCTGGTATGAACGACTCAGATGGGAATATGCAACTGAGACAGGCGATTATAAATACTTACCCTCTTGATCTAGAATCAGTTCTCCGTTGCACGCTATGTAAGTAAAAAAGGATGTTATGTGGAAAAGATAAAGCTTTGTTGGTGAAGCTGTTTTACCTGAATCAGGAATCAGCGACTGTTGGACTGCGTAAATTCCGACTTCAGAAAAATGTGAAGAATGGGAAAGGACGTTTAACAGTGGCAGGTTTCCTAAAGCTTGTTCAGCGGTTTGAGGAAACTGGATTGCTGGAGGATCATATAAGGTCCAGACAAAGAAGTCTAAGACATACACGTTCGGCACGCGTTGTAGCCGAAATGGAAACATTAGCGTCAAAATTGACTGCAGGGACTAGCAGTACACGGAAAGCTGGCAGAAGTCAAGTTGCCATTGCCTCTTCGATCTTCAGATCTGACACCAGCAACTTTTGGCTATGGGGAAATTTAAAATCCCGAGTATATCGATCCCGTCCATCCAATCTGTTGCAATTAAAAAATCTAATGCGCCGAGAGCTGTATTGTATACAGCCGGAGAGGCTGCACTCTGCTGTTGCTGGATTTGTGACATGTCTTCAATGAGTTATCACTTGTGGCGGTGGACATATGGACACATATTGTTATAATAAATGGTTTGGTAATATTATTTTTGTTTTTTGCATGTCTTTTCTTTCACTTGTGTGCAAAAGGCCACCTATCGGATTTTTTTCTAAATTATTATTTTTTTTTCTTACCTAAAAAAATCTCGTGACTTATTGATGCTACATCTGCAAACCTTTTTTTATTTTGCTTAATTTTACTGGTTTTATGAATTATTAAAGTTTTTACGGACTTTTTGCATACCCGGTATTATTAGTTGATCATGTACAAATATTTCAAAATTTATTTACTTTATACTGCTAATTTATCCTATATATTTAGCAGTAATTCATTTCTAACTATTTTTATGTATTAAGAAAACAGAAAGTAAAAAACTAAGCATTTATTTTTGTTGAAATACAATGTTGTAGATGAAAAAATAATAATATATAGACATTGCAAAGAAGTTGTTACTTATTTTGTTCATTGTCTTGAAACTTTCAAATGCACAAAAATACATATCACATTGTTAAGCAATGGAACACAACATCATCATGAATGAAGCATGGATTTATTACAAGACAATAATTAAATGCCATAAAATTGTTGATTTTTGATTTGTGTCTATTCAAAAGCTACCTGTGCACGAATAATACTACTAATTTAGGTGCATAACTTCTGGCCATTGAATATCCACAAATGTCACAGTGCACATAATAAACTATATTCTGGAATATGTTTCGTTCCTAGTAAATTTTATAAGCATTCATAATTCACTTTACATATTATCAACAGCTTTTGGAATCTTAATTCATCATTTTCTCCAGTTTAAATTTGTAGTTAGAAAAGTTTCAATGCAACGAACATTTTGAACCTTTAAAAACACTTAATAGAAATTTATGAAATGAAAATATGATTTTCAAACACACACATTAATTGATCATGCATATAAAAAATTAAACTCACTTTCTTAACTTTTAAATTTCGAATAACAAAAGTGCGGATAGTGTAGGTTGCAAGTTCGACTTCTTGAGTTAATTTAACTTGCACTATACCATAAAGTTCTGAACCTTCTTTTGGCCAGTACATGTCGCATTTCCTCTGGAAAAAAAAAGGAAATAAATAGAAAATTTTAAATATGTAATAAAAATTTAAAGATCGCAAGGATTCATTACACAGAAAATTTTTAAAACAATAGATGATTTTTTTTTTCTTGATAGTACTTCTAGTATGAAAAGAATGATTTTTAAAGTTGCAGAGCATTACAAAGAATTTTTACGTATACAGGACATTCCCGAGTATCCAGTTGGCCTAGTTTTCTTTTATTGTAATGAAATGAGGAAGGCAGCTGATCAAGCGACGCTAGCTGATATCATCTGTTTGCCTAAGTGGAGGGGCATTGTGTCTCGGAAGAGAGCTAAAATGTAGAAGCAATCATCTGTTAAGAACTTTTTCAAAAACTAAAAACAGCCAGTTTTGACTCTTATCTTAGGATTACCTTTTCAAATCTGTGTAATCATTCACATTAGGTTGGATACCCGGGAGTGTATTGTATTATGTTGAAAATTATTACTAGCTGCAACATTAGAATATTATCTCTTAACATTTCCCATTGAAAGCAAATGGAAAAAAACATTTAACTTTCCCTTCCTGTCATTCAATCCCTTTTGCTCTCAATTTAATTATCAAATCCAACAAATAAATACTACAGAATAAAGCAATTTTTCAGTGCAGGAGTTTTTTTATGTGTTCTTATATAGACCTACATTTTTACAGTAATGAACAGAAGAATAGTAGAATTACTGCTTCTTGAACATGCTCTATTTAGTCAAAATAAATCTTCTTCCGACACCTCAGTTTTCAATCTTAATCTGTGAACTACATTCTCGCAGAAATTCTTGCAAAATAATAAAACCAGCAAACAGCATAAATGGCCAGTTTACTCTTAAGTTGAATTCGTTTTCTTACTTTATCTAGTGATATCTTTAAAACTTTACAATAAATAGATAAGCCATTTACAAACCAAAGAAAAATTGAAACCTTATTTTTTTTCTTTACATCTGATCTCAGTCTGAAAGACTATTTTGAATTTTTCAGCAGAATAATTTTATTTATGGGAAAAAATTACTCCTAAAAATGCCGCACCATACTCAGTTTTATATTAATTTATTCTTGCATTTTTGACAAAGCTATTTTCATTAATTAATTGTTGTAGATACGCTTTTATTGGTGTTTTGTGTTTAATCAAATTTATTTTGAGGAAAATAAGTATTCATTAATTCAATGAGAATGTTGTAAATATAGATTTTTTTATTAGTATTAATACAGTAATAAGAGAATGACACATTCTAAAGAAAGTATAAGACCCTACAACTCAAAAATAGTGTTACTAATTTATTTTTATGAGACATTAAAAAGTACTGATTGCAGTTTTTTAAAAAAATCATGCCAACACTTACTCTTCCTCTTTCCACTAGATTTGTTATCATTATGATAATATAAACTTTTTGCTCCCAAATCATTCTCCAGTAGTCATCAAACGTTGAAGGAAGTGGTCCTTGTGTCCCAATATAAGCATTTGGTTCATTATATCCCTGTATTGCAAAAAAAATTAAATAAATAAATAAATAAAATAAAATAACATGCATACTATTACTATGCATAATATAAAATTGTTTAGTTTTACTTATATACTAATAAGTATAATATATTACTAATGGTAATTCAAATTTCAAATTATATTAGAAACAAGAAAACTAAAAAGATAACAGATAAAAGCAGACTTCTAAAATTTAAAACCTTTATAAATAATTAATGGCAGCAACACTTTTTATTTCATTTTTCGGGTATTATCAGCTTCATATCCGAAAGATTACACTTAATAATATAGGGCATACATGATAGTAAAATGATGTTAAGAAGGAATTCAAAAATGACCTTTACAAAACTATAGAAATGAATGAAAGTAGAAATGACAGGAATAATTAGTTTATTTGGAAATGATTTATTTACACTGTTTTATTGTAAATATATAAGAATGTGTGAATTGTGCTCTATTCAAATATGGAAAGAGAAAAATAAAACGTATGAAATTCTAGTTATAAGGTAATTTTAAATTTTTACAAAAATCTAATTAAAAAAAATATGCCGCATTGTAAATCAAAGCAAGTATAATAAAATTATTGTATAAATATAATTAAATATAAGCATAATATATTAGAAAATGACTGCCATAAATATGTTAAAATTATAATTTAACGCTATCTAAATCGCAGAGTCAAACTCTAAACATTAAAATGACTGCCATAAATATGTTAAAAATATATAGTTTAACTGCATACTGAATCGAAAACTCTAAACATTAAAATTCATAGATGATAATAGAAAATTGAATCGAAGTGAAAAGAAAAAAATTCGTAGAAACTAACTATGAATACACAGCGAGTTAATCCTTAAATGCATATTGTTGCAAATTGTCTGCATCCAGTACCACTTAATTTTATTTAAAAACCCGTTGATAACCATAGACAATAAATCATGTATGAAAGAAAAAAAAATGAAAGAAAAAAGTTTGGCGGGTAAGTTATATCTTTTTTTATTCATTTGAATGTTGTGGGTGATGAATTTCAGTGTGTTACTTAAAGAGATAGCTTCTTTTATCGAGTTACCTATAATATTATCTAATCTAATTGTTAAAAAATTACTTCTCATCTGTTGTCAAGTAAGCTATTAATGCTTGATGATGTATTTGAAAATTACATTAGATACAAGCTAGATTTTTGGAAAATACTGTATGTTGTCAAATTTCTACATAGAACTTATTTCGAAATAATTATATCCTATTATTACCTGGATTTATTTAATTATTTTTTACGCAACCCATGAATATTTTCCTATAATAAACGATTTTTTTTCAAAACAAATAATCATGCATTTAAGGGTTAAAAATATGAAATGTGGCAGGAACTGGATTTCAAACATTAAATTTTTGTTCCCGCTCACTATTTGGAAAAAAAACCCTTCCATTTCCTTTGTTTTAATATTAAACTGGCAATTTTTATCTATACTCATTTATAAAAAGATTCGATCGCCAAAGTCATAAAATATGAACACTTTTATTATATTGCCAAAGCATTAAAATTAAACAGTTTGCGAATATAAATTCATTGTATTATTTTGATTGCAAGTAAAATCTTTTGAAAGATCTGGAAAAAAAAAGATTGAAATGTATCTCTTAATTTTTAAGAATCTGAGAAATATAGTGAAAAAAGCATTCTCGTGTTCTCACTTTAAAAACCTTAAAACGTTTGCCATTATGGCGGTTTCCAAGATCAAATTCCAGCTCATCATCACTTCTGTGCCTTTCTTTACTCCCAATACAGCGGTAGAAACATGCATGCTTTTGTTGATTCTACGATAAACATCTTCACTGCATGTAAGCTGTGTTTAACTTGTGTAGCCTGGTTAGTTTCGTTACGATCGAACCCCAATTTAATTATTGAAATTTCGTCCTTCTCTTAATCTTTACAATTCAAAAAACTATTATTCCTTCATGACAAAAAAGGATGTTTGTTCATAGAAAATTCCATATGATATACAGGTAGTTACCAAAATAAGGGAAGCATCACAAACGAATACAAGAATTATTATTAATAAGGCATAGGGCCACCTATGACATGTTAATACAGCTGGGATTTGCCTGGTGTCATACAAGTGCTGAATAGTGTTTAGAGGAATATTATATTACTATTCATGGAGATATTGTGAAAGTTCAGAGATACATGTCGGTGGAGGATATCGATTCCGGATTGAACGCTCTAAAACAGAACATACTGATTCGATTATTCTGAGATCAAGGTAGATATTTCTCTTCATCACCGTGTTCATCAAATCACGACTGGACAAGTGCCCCTCCATGAGTATGAGCCTTATCACCCTGAAAAATTCCATCTCCTGTAGGAAACGAAGTTTGCATCATAGGGCGGACATGGTCAGCTAAAACTTCTTCCCAAGGATCCATTTCTCCAGGCTTACAATTGGGTCAGCAGAAAACCACGATACGGCTGCCCATACTATAAGAGATCCACCTATATACCTGACAGTTGGAAGGGGATAATCACGACCATACACTTGCACGGGTATTATCCAAATGTATATCCGTCCTGTTGTGGAAAAAAAAATGTTGAAGGTGATTTCTCTGACCATATAACTATTTTCCACTTATCAGTCTACTAGGTTTTATGGCTATGGCGCCACTGTAGACGGCGTTTGGCATTAACATCCACGGCAAGTGGCTTGGGAACTGCTGCTCTGTCATTAATGTTCTGTTTTGTTATGTTATGAAGATGATCTTAACTGTAATTATTGAATCTGGAGAATCCAGGTGCTAACTGAGCTCAGTGGCCACTTTGGCTACCGTTGTTTTCTTTTGAGACATTACAATCCGCTTCAATAACCTTATGTTTCTTTCACTCCTGTTTTCCTTCCGTTCACAGTTTGTGTGTACGTTGTCTTAATTTTAAATATCGTACCTCCAAAAACGAATAAAGGCTAGGACACTTCGTTCATAGTTGCTCCAGATAGTCGGGCTCCTATAATATGTCCTCTTTGGAAGTCTGTGAGGTCTGACGTTTTAAGTTTTTGACAAAAATCCAAGACGTATACAATTTTACTAAAGCTACCTCATATTACCATGATATATACTTTTTATATTAAAAAATGGAAACTAAGATTATATATTAATTCTTACAAAGCGCATTCATAAATTTTACTTTTATTCAAGGGTGTTTTCATTATTTTGATAACCTCCTGTATATATGAAATTTATCAGTTGAATTTTTTTCAGTCGTATTTCTAAATAAATTTATGAATTTTCATACAATTGATTTCCATACAATTGATTATTTTTAGCATCATCATTAGTTTGCCGACTAATTGCATTGATTATAAAAACTGAGATATACCGAACTTAGAGAATTATTAGAAGAAATTTAAAACAACAATGTGAGCCATCTGTTCATCAATATAAAAATAACCTATTTTTGAAACAATGAGCAAAATATCGATTTTGAAGTTTACTGGTATTATGCTTGTCATGTATGCCAGGTAGACCGAGAGACGATACGATTCGTTTTACATACACGCAAAGAGCATTTATTAACATTAAGATACACAGGCACAAACGAGCAT
This sequence comes from Argiope aurantia, assembly GCA_026543865.1. Lineage (NCBI taxonomy): Eukaryota > Metazoa > Arthropoda > Arachnida > Araneae > Araneidae > Argiope > Argiope aurantia. The sequence continues at coordinate 467,757 of JAPMOR010114456.1, forward strand.
AACAACAACTACACCGAACACGCGCGCGTCACACAGCTTGGAAGGTTCTGCCATCTGGTTGTTGCCAGATACATAACAGTTCCTCCCCGACAAAATATAGAGTCACAGGTCGAGTCTCTTTGGAGGTCTCCTGATTCGGTTTGAGCGTCGGAGTGGCACATCAGTTTTCGGCTTTCCGGAAGCGTCTGGTACAGGCTTAGGTGGTATATCATCACTTGGAGTGGCAGGTACAGGTACATCTTTAGGTTCAGGGACAACTTCAGGTACAGGTGCAGGCGGTTCCGATTCAGCAACATCATCGGATACTGGCTCATCTGGAAAATTCAATTCTTTATCGTAAATTGGAATTTCAGTAGCAGCTTGGGATAATTCAATCGACTTCCCACATTTCCTTATTTGATCTACGTGTCTCTTCCAAATTTCATTTCTAACTTGTATGCTATAACTCAAAGTTCCATCTCGGTTTATTATTGTTCCAATTTTCCATTTGTTAGGTCCGGAATAATTTGTTACGGCTACTTTCTCCCCTTCCTGAAACTCACGCAAGATAGATTCTGTGTCAAGTCTCGAACTCTGTTTCTGAACAACTTTGTCTCTCAAATTTGGTTTAAAAAGATCAAGCCTAGTGCGAATACATCTCTTCAAAAACAAGGCACTCGGAGTTTCTCCCGTGAGAGAATGTGGAGTTATTCTATACTGTAATAAAAATCTTTGTAATTTCACATTCAGATCTCCAGAATCACCTCTACTCGATTTCAACGAAGCTTTGAATAACTGCACTATTCTTTCTGCCTGTCCGTTCGTAGCAGGATGGTACGGTGCTGAAGTTATATGTTTAATATTATTCAGTTTCAAAAAATGTCGAAATTCGTAACTAGTAAAACTTGCGCCGTTATCACTAACCAAAGTTAAGGGAATTCCATAATGAGCAAAAAGAATACGAAGATGATGAATTGTAAAACTAGCTGTAATATTTTTCATCGGAATGACTTCTATCCACTTCGAATATGCATCAGAGACTACAAAAAACATTTTCCCCATAAAAGGACAAGCATAGTCAACGTGTATCCTTTGCCAAGGTCCATTTGGCCATTCCCACGGATGTCGATTTATCCTTGCTGGTTCGTTCCTCGTTGCGATACAAGCTGAACAGTTCTGAACAAAATTGGCTATACTGGCATCAATACCTTGCCAATAGAAGTAGCTTCTAGCTATGGCCTTCATTTTGACAATTCCAGGATGTCCAACATGAAGTTCTTCCTAAACTTGATTCTGGTACTTTTCAGGAATGCATACTGTATGACCATACATTATGCAACCATTTTGCAATGAAAATTCAGATTCTCTACCTTTCCAAGGCACAGGTAATTCAGTTCCAGATTTTAAACTTTCATACAGTTCGAACAATTTCCTATCAGTTTTAGTAGCTCTAGCTATGTCAGTTGCTGTAACAGGCATTAATTCAACTTGCGAAATATTTGTCACGTCTGCTTCAGTCAAGTACTCACAGTCCTTGTCAACTGCTAGTGGTAACCGTGAAAGTGCATCGGCATTGCCATGATTCTTAGTGTTTCGATACTTGATTGTATAACTGAATGCTTGGAGAAAAAGTGCATAATGAACCATTCGTGTTGCTGATAGACATGGTAAACTAAAATTAGGTGCGAAAATTGATACTAGGGGTTTATGATCGGTTACGAGATCAAAATGTCGACCAAATAAATATTAATAAAATCTCTTTACTCCCCATAAGATACTCAATGCTTCCCTGTCTATCTGTGAATAATTACGTTCCGTTTTAGTCAATGACCTTGATGCAAACATTGCTGGTTTTTCTGAACCATTTGGCATAATGTGACTTAAAACTGCTCCTATTCCAACTGGTGATGCATCAGTCTGTAATACAAGAGGTAACTTAGGATCATAATGGCATAAAATTCGGTCTGAAGCAATTTCTTGTTTCAATGCCTTGCAAGCTTTTTCACATTCTGCAGTCCACAAAAATTTAGTACCTTTCTGCAGTAAATTATTGAAAGGAGCGACACGAGTAGATAAGTTAGGAATAAATTTTCCGTAGTAATTGACTAAACCCCAAAAACTCTTCAAATCAGATGCAGTTTTTGGAACTGGTACCTTCGTAATTGCATCGATTTTTTCTTGTGTTTTGTGGAGGCCGAATTTATCAATTGTATGACCACAATAATTCACAGATTTCTTTAAAAATTCCCTTTTCCGCTTATTTACTCTGAGACCATATTCTTCTAGTCTCTGGAGTACTAATTCTAACCTTTCAAAATGCTCTTGATCATTTCTCCCCGTTAAGGTAATATCGTCTAAAAATACGTGTACCCCCGCGATGCCTGATAAAACTTGTTCAATGGCTCTCTGCCACACTGCCGGAGCTAAGGCTATACCATATTTCATTCTCTTGTAACGGAACAATCCCTCGTGAGTATTGATCGTCAATAGATGTCGGCCCTGCTCATCCACTAACATTTGAATGTATGCCTCAGATACGTCGATTTTAGTAAAGAACTCCCCTCCTGACAGTTCAGCAAAAATGTCCTCGATACGGGGTAAAGGATACTGCTCAATTTTTAGTCCCGGGTTGATAGTCACCTTATAATCACCACAGATTCGTAGGTTCCCATTCTGTTTGATAACAGGAACGATTGGTGTAGCCCAATCACTATATGTCACCGGCTCAATGATGTCTTCTGCAACTAACTTATTTAGTTCAGTTTCTATTCTTTCTTTTAAAGCAAATGGTACTGGTCGAGGTTTAAAAAATACCGGTTTGTAATTAAGTTTCATTTGAAGACGGCAACAAAACTTTTCCAGTTTCCCGATACTCGGAGAAAAATTCTCATACTTTTGAAGCAAGATTTTTAATTTATTGGTTCGAGAATTAAAATTTTCAACCCGAACTGCTTTAATTGAGCTCCAGTCTAATTGGAAATTTCTCAACCATTCACGACCAAAAACTGCGTTTACTTTTGCATGTACCAAATAAATAGTTTCTGTATTAATTTGATCTTTGCATTGAATTTGCACCACTGCTTGGCCAGTTGATGTTATCATAGAATTATCGAAATTCCTAAGCAATAATTTGGTAGGCTTAATGGCTACATCCGGACAAAGTTTCTTAAATTCATTCACATTCATACAACTAATAGCAGCTCCAGTATCTAATTCAAATAAACATTTATTCCCTTCAACAAAAATTTCTAAAAAAATCTTATCCCTTGCATGTCGTGGTGATTTAACGCTATTAACTGGTACAGTTTCAGAACAAGATTCTATTTGTTTAACTGTTTCGTTACGTTTTGAGCGGCAGACTTTTGCCAAATACCCGTTCTTTAAGCAATTCCTACACTGAGTGTTCTTGTGCTTACATTCGTGAGCTAAATGTTGAGTACTATCACATCTGTAACATTTCCGAGATTTATCAAACTTCTTTGTAGGTTCAGATTTCTTAAATTTAGAAAAATCTTTTTTGATAGTTTTATCTTGCGAACTATGTAATTTTTTTATCGATGCCATTTGATTCTGAATTTCACACACATCTCTCTGAGCAGATTCCATTGCGAATGCAATGCTCTTAGCTTTTTCGTATGTTAACTTATCCTCTGCTAACAGCTTTTTCTGTATACTTTCGTTTTTGAGACCCATCACCAATTTATCACGAAGCATCGTACTTAAATTGTTCCCAAAGTTACAGTGTATTGACAGTTTTTGTAATTCGGCACAATAATTTGCAATGGACTCACCTTCAAATTGCTTCCTCTTGTAGAAACGAAACCGTTCTGTCATCTCTAGTGGTTTAGGATTCAAATGTTCCGAAAGTAATTTTAAGATATCTTGATAAGTCAATTCAGAAGGAATGTTCGGAGTGGCCAGATTCTTTAACAATTTATACGTTGTTGCTCCCATAAGGCTTAAAATAGCAGGGACTTTCATTTTATCTTCGATCCCATTAACAACGAAGCAAGATTCTAAACGTTCCACATAACTGGACCAGTCTTCCACAGACGCCTCATAAGATTCAAAATTATTGTTCGAAGATCCCATTCTCGTCGTCAACTCTTTTGTCATGTATGCCAGGTAGACCGAGAGACGATACGATTCGTTTTACATACACGCAAAGAACATTTATTAGCATTAAGATACACAGGCACGAACGAGCATAACAACAACTACACCGAACACGCGCGCGTCACACAGCTTGGAAGGTTCTGCAATCTGGCTGTTGCCAGATACATAACAATGCTAACAAAGAGAATATATATTACCACAGAATAAGAAACACTGCCTTGTCGATTTCGTAGTGACAGTATTTCTTTCAGTAATTAAAATATTTGTGCTGAAATGTGAGTTTTAACTATACAATCTGCCAATAGATGGCGCCGTGAGCTAAATATGTATTTTATATATAGGGCTGCTCAATAAATAAAATTCACTTCTCTTCCTGCTGTCCCCAGCTAAACAGGTATGTGACTGACTCATTTGAATCTTAATTCTTGCTTCGCTGCTCTGATATTTAACTCTGATTTGTTCAATTTGAAATAAATTTTAGTAAACACTCTGCAAAAATATCGATTTGCGACATGAAATTTCGCTTAAAAAAACAAGTAATACAATCATATTAATTTAAATTCCGTAAATAAGAAGAATATTGCTTCAAAATCTACCGACTGATTAATCACAAATGACGCTTTTGAAAAACTTGGACGAGATAGGGAATATCGCACGAAGTCCCTTTTGCTCGCTTACAGTTCTTAGTTCAAAATATATATTTCATATTGTATTTTTTAGCTAAGCACATTGGGCTATAGTTATGCCAACATACGCATATGCGTTAAACACCCAACTCTCAGCTATTCTAGCATGCTTAGCATTTCGTTATTCGCAGGAAAGTTAGCATTGCAAGCATATTAACTGCATTTAGAAGGCAATGCTCTTAGGTATAATAAAGCGACGTCAGTACAAATGAAAAGCTTAAGCCCACATAATTAGTGCCTCTGTCGAAATTGAAAAGCCTTTCTAGATCCATTACATCCAGATCTCATTACATACCAAGCCACATTAATATCAGGATCCATATCTTTCATATATAAGAAAATCAAAAATATATGCATTATAAAATCTCAGTTAAAATTAAAATTTCTGAAAACAAACTAAAAAAAATTTAAGATTATTTCTGCATAAAACCAAAAAGGATACAATTGTATTTAGAGAGCGCTAATGCTGCTATTACTAAAACACAGATGAACTTAACCAAATTAGTAAAAATACCAAGTCAATATTAACAAAAAGAAAGAAATTAAGAATCCAGCCTGAAGACTTTATCAAGGATCACCCTCAGGGAGGGATTCAAACAAGAGATTTTTTTCTGTGAGGGGTCTGACTTTATCCAACAATATTGACCCCTCGTGACCCAAAAATCTCCCGAAATTGAGGCTGTAGAGATAAATCATTTTTTTTTTACAGAAATAAAACAACAAATTACAATCTCCAATTTAAACAAACATTATAATAGCATAATATATACTATAAAAGAACACTCACAACCAATTATTGAAACTAAAAGGTAAGAACATACAAGTAGCAGGTAATATTATATTATATATATATATATATATATATATAATCCAAGAAAATTCTCTTATCTAATACAGTAAAAACTGGCGAAAAGAAATTCCTTGCATATAGAGCCATATTGATGAAATGAGACATGAGATATATTTTATTTATTCTTCTGTCTATGGGAAATAATTCATAAATGAATTGCAGCTTTTCTTTTCTGAAGGTTGATAATAGCAAGATGAAACAGTGGTAGTAATTTTAATTTAACAATAATTTAGAGTTGAAAATAGAAAACAAAATTTAATAGAAAAAATAGAAAACAAGTTTAATTTAAATTAACCCTAATTTTTCAAATGCATACTAAATGGGTTCGAGGACATTGTAGCTTTTAAGAGTGCATCTGCATGCCTTAATAAAACAATTTATTTTTATAAAAGGCCCGAGAATTATTCAAAATACATTTGCAGATTATATAGCACCTGTGTGATAAACATTTCTTAAGATGGATATATGACATTTTTATGTTTTAACAACCATAACACTGAAAATAGTCGAATAAAAGAAACTAAAATGTGTGACAGTTATAACAGAAAAGAAATTCTTATTTTCCAGATTTGAAGGTAGGCTATTATCTATGCTTTCTGTCATTAGTGATATTTTTGTATTCTTTTTGAATAGGATAACGAATTAAAAATGAAAGATGAAACAGGTATGTTATTCAGTATGACTTTGAAAACAGATCAGTGAAAAATTGCCCAGTTAATAACATACGATTAGAATGTGGTTGTTTGGAAAAATATAACACTTTGTCCTTCAAACGAAAATATTGCCAACAGTTAAAATTACAGTGAATAACAAAAAAATACATTTATTTATTTATTTTTGTTGTTCAGTGCAGTCCTTATTTGTATTAATTTGTAAAATATATGCAATAATCAATGCAGTAGGACATATGAATTTTTATTAAATAGTTGTTCAATTAAAGTTAAAGTGGCGAATACAGAAATATTAAAAAACAAACAAACATATAATTAGAAAATAGCAGAAATCACCGGTTCGCCATAAAAAATACATACAAGATTCGTTTTGCATCAATTTTTGCTTATAATTACAACAGTAACAAAACATTAAGTTCATGGGTTCAGATTAAAAAAGAAATTCTTAATTTGATTCACAGATATAATTAATGAGCTAAATATATAACAACATAAATAAGAAGCTAGGCTATCAGATTCTACAGACCAAAAAAAAAATCACACTTACATCGATGTAATTGGCATTAATGTAATCAGTAGTTTTCTTTTGACCAGGAAGAATTTTTAGTATAACTCTACTATGATCATCTGTAAACAATAAACAAAAGCAATTATAAATTACTCAGAAATAGCTAAATCCTTCAGAAAACATTTCATTTAATACTTTGTCAATAAAGAGAATTTTTCTTATTTTCTATAAAAGTTATATGAAATACGAAGATACACTGATTAAGAAACACCAAAAAGTTAAATTTTACGTAAGTCATATAAAAATAAATATGATCAAATAGATTTGCAAATGTATTTAGTAAAGTAAAATAAAATTCTTATAATATGTTAATTTAGTAAAAAAAAGTTATTCATAGCAAGACATGTTTTGAATACTACATTAACAAGCACTCCCAGAAGAAAAAATTAAATTTGTATTTCTTAATTTCATTTCATATTATATATAGTCGCTTGCTCAAAATCGGTAATCTCCGAAACAACGATTACTTTGAAATTTTGACATAAAGATGCATTCGAATAAAGGAAGGCTTTTATATACTCATTGCATAGATATCATACCTGTAAAAGGTAAAAATAAGTTTTTTTAAAAAAATATTTTGACAATGTAATCCAACAGATGGCGCCATTTAAAACAGCGTCATCTGTTGGAGGCAAAAGTAACACACGCTATACTAATGATTTATGATTCCATTTCAATTTTTCCGATTGCATTGTTAAATTGAATTTTCATAAATTTCGATTCATTTTCATTTAGATTTAATTATTTCGTATGCTCTTTCGTTGGAATTAAGCTGCGTAATTCATCATAGAGTTCATTTCGTGCATTCAGCAGAATAAAAAAAGAAAAAATGCTACATGCACATATACAAATCTTACTCTATAACAAGATCACTGCAAAAGAAATAGAAGATGCAATATGCGCTGAAATGCCCGATGCCGACGTCGATGAGGATTTGCACGAAGTTGAGACGAAAAATATGATACATGTAGCTTGTGGTACACTAAATCCAATTTCACCACACATGATAACCAATAAATTCTCTAAGCATCTCTCGAGATTAATATCCAGCATAGTTAAAGTAAACCATGGATATCCTTTACACAAAAGATCAGTAGAAGATGACGGTAAAATAAGCAAACCACAGAAATGCGAAATGGTTGAATCGAAATAGATAATTGGTGGGTTGTTTCATATTCGTCTTTATTACGACGCAAACGAGAAAAGCGAACCGGCGGAACAGTCTAGCATATTCATAGAAACTATAATAGGCAGATTGTACACTGTGCATCCTAATCAAGATGAATGCTTCTCTCTTCGCATGCTGTTAATAAATCTGCGCAGTCCAACATATTTTTAGTAAATGAGAATTGTCAGCGTGTTACGATGCCAGCTTCCACAGTGCATGCCTAGCTCTGAATTAACTGTAAACCGACACTGGGGTACATGCATTAACGACATGTGCAACACGCCACATCCAAATCAAATTTGTGTATTGTTTGCAATCATATTGACCGCCTGCTCTCCCTCACCTCCTACACAGTTATGGGAGAAATGTAAATAACATATGACTAAAGTTATTTTCCATCGCATACACAAGGGAAATTAAGTATGAACATGATTTCACATCAGAAATATACAACGAAGCGGTGGTAATATTGAAGATTTGTGTTTAGGAATCGTGGACAAAGTTCTCAATCAAATGGAAATCCCATTACCGAATTGATATGCTAATGTTTCGTTCAATGTAAAAATGCGTCGTGAACAAAATTACAATACGGATGATCTTCAGTCGTATGTGCAATCAAATATTCCTAAACAAACGTTTAAATAAAAAAACACATATACGATAAAATACTATAAATTGTCAATAAGACACTAAAGGATAAATTGTATAAAAAAGGATAAATTTTATAAAAAAATAAGGATAAATTTTCTTCTTAGATTAGCTAGGTACTAGAAAAAGATCCCTAGTTAGACCGATTCTGGTAGCAATTGCATACTAAAATGATATAGTCTTAACTCTTGCGTCCGGGATATCTACGACATTGCTATCAGAATATCTGAAGGACTTCCAATTGGAACTACTTATTCCGTTTTGAAATTGCAAACATGTACAATTTATTCATGGAGGCTGTCACATACAAGTCCATAGACACTATTATGGAAACAGATGAAATGGTTAATTATCCAAGAGAATTTTTGAATTCACTCGATTTATCAGGGATGCCATTCTCTGAAAATCATGCCATCAAAATTGGCGTGCCAATTATATGGCGAAATATCAACTAAACAAAGCTTTGCAATAGCTTTTTTTACTTTGTAGTAAAAAGTTAATGAGCAACGTTGGAGAAACAACAATCTAGGCAGGATCTTTAAATGGTGAAGATAACCTCATGCTTCGCATTCCTAACAAATATACCATTTCAATTTAAGAGATTGCGATTTCCAATTAGAATGGCGTTTGCAATCACCATAAAAAAAACTCTGGGCTAATCTTTAGAAATGTGCGGCTTAGATCTAGACATGGGTTCTTCTCACATGGACAATTTTATATGCTGAGTGTTCTAGAGTCGGCAAACCAGATATTCTCCGTATGTGCACAGACAATGGAACAACAAAAATATTGCACACCCACAAACATTTTAAAATTAATATGTTTGAAACATGCGCTTTCTCTTTTCTTTCTTTTCCTTTTAACCAGATTGAGTCACAGCAACGCGTGGTCAGGTACAACTAGCATATTATATATAATCATATAAACAAATATGGCAATGGAATTTATAATGCAAGATGACCTTCCTTAGCTATTCAAAAGTGCTTAATCATGTGTAAGCATTTAATCATTCTTTTAGTTTTCTGTTTTTTTACGCGTTATTCTTAACAATTTTATTTATACTGCCGAGTATTATTTCGAACAAATTCTAATAATTTAATAAAGGTTGGCATTACTTCGTAATTTCTTAAAAATAGACCAATAAGCATTCTTCTTTGCTCTGTTATTGTAATATTTATAACAACACATATCAGTTTTTTTTATATTTTTCCTCTTCCTGTTCAAAGCTTTCCTCTTTAGTTAATTAATAAATGATTATAGAATTGCTTGTTTGGAGACTATATTTTCCTGTTATCGTTAGTAAAACAAATCAGTATAAAGTATGAGTGCCAAATTATTGAAATTAATAGGAATTAATTATGACGGTGCTTCTAGGGACGAAGGAGTTTTGCTGAATTTTGGATAAATATATATGTTTAATGAATTTATACTCTTTATTCTTCCATAATTTAAATCTACTTAAGAATAATTTGCAGAAACTCAGGCACAAAATTAAAAAATAATTAGTAAAGAAAATGGACAACGATAAAATAATTTCAGTTGATACAAAAATTCAGCAAATACTTTAAACAAAAATTGTTAAAATAGGTACATACATGCCACTATATTAACATATCTATTCTTATTTTTATTTTCTGCAAGCTGGGAGCATTCAGATGATAAGTCCAGATCAGTTGCTTGTTGTATTGTCTAATAATAAACAGAAAAAAAGAATTTTAAAAAACTAGATATAATAGCACAAAAAGTATAATAAATACGGCTTTCATATACAGTAAAACCTCGTTAAGCCGTCACTCAAGGGACCAAACATTTTTGACAACTTATATGGCTGGGAAATTTTTAAAAAACAAACAAAAAACACTGAAATATTTTCATTAATTATTATAGAATTCGATGGCAAAAACAAGATTTTCAGAAGTCAATATATGCAAATGAATTAATGAATGAATGAAAAATAATCATTTTTTATAGATTTCAAACTTCTTTTCTTTTAATTACTTCAGAATATCAAAATAACCCAACAGTGTTGATTGTTGAAGATGTCGATTACTGAAAATAACTTTTTTCCAGTATACTTAAGGTTTTAAATTCGTCTGTTGTTCCTTGCATGGATGTTAAGTACTGTGGAACTTTCTCCTGGGCTTCGATTGTTGGTGGGGTTTGATCCATATTCTCGACATCGGCATCTTCTCTTGAACTTATTTATTTTTCTTCCAAAAATTCAGATGTCAAAGCTTTTACAGTCGCTTGTGAGCAGATTGCGATGTCGTTATCAATGTTGACAGAGGCATTAACGTTACTGACGCTGCATATTTTGTCATTTGTGATTTGCAGCAAGGCCTCTATTGGTTCCAAATCGATGATATCTACGCTGAGGATATTTTCTGATTCTGCATTTGTTTTGACCTTGGATGTCAGAAATAATTCGAAATAGTTTGTGATGAACCGGAACTTCAACATGTGTGCATAATTAATCGCATATAAAATTGAAACTTTTAGCTTTTTTACTTCTATGCTTTTATTAGATCTTCCAATAGCAGTTTTCTCTATTTTCGTTTCAAGTCGGAATTTCCCTTGGATTTAAATGTGAAGAAGTACAATTATATTTGGAGGAAGAAAAACAATCTCGGTCGCTTTTAAATTTTCGGTTTGATTGTCGACGTCATAGTTATCTGAAATGATTGCAACATTTCTTTTCTGACGCGAAAACTGAGAATCCAGTTTATGAATATGTCGTTTCAAAATCATTGTAGTCATACATGCATTTGAATTTTCTTCATATTCATACGGAAGGTATTTAACTTTTTAAAACAACGTTTTATTTATCCAAATGGGTTCTCATTTCCACTCATATCAGCTCCAAGCAGAAATGTTAAGCTTTGTTTGCTTGCTTGCTTTTCCAGAACTGTACTTTTCACCCCTAAGTGACAGAATTTTATCGGACAAAAGACAATAAAATAAGCCAATTTCATCAAGATTAAAAACTTTTGATGCATCAGACCTAAATAAAATGTAATTGAGAATATTGTTCTTCCAGTCCTCTGTAGCATCACCATCAACAGTTGCTGTTATTCCGCAAATCGTGTAAAAAGAAAGCCAATGTCTGCTTTTGAAACCTTCCAGCCAACCATGGTTGCTAGTCGAAATCTTCAATGCTCACCTCCTCAGTAATTTCCATAGCTTTTTCTTTGAGAATCACGGTAGAAATAGGCACATTTTGCGCTCTGGCTGTTTTAGCCATAGAACTAAAATCTCCCCGATATCATCAAACTTCAATTTTTTCCTTCTCTTTCTTTGTCTTTGCAATCAACTTCTTCAATGACTTGGTTCGATGAAAGAATATCATTTAATGTAGTTCTAGGATTATGTTGTTACAGAAATTATGTAGACTAATTATGTAGTGTACAATTCAATTTGGCGACGGGTTAAGGAGGGTTATATTACCTTATTGTGTACGTGACCATATCGGGACGGAAGGAAAACGACGTCTTAAACAGAGGGACGACTTATTCAGGTTTTACTTTATAAATAAAAAACTTTACCAGTTTTATTTTCTCTACAAAGAAACTTTATTGATTTTGAATCAGAATATTGCCTTAATTTTTTTTATTTATTTCTTAGTGTTTACAACAAATGCCATGGTTAATTCCAAGCATCCATCAATACTCAATCAAATAATCATTTCATTAAAAAGATGTGTCACGTTCACAAAATATATTCATTTTGCTATAGAAAAAGGTATGAAACTTCATGCAAACATGCTCATGCACGTTAAGTTATAGTAGAATAGAAAAATACAGTTAAAAGCTAAAAATACAGTCTTCCGGTTTAATTTTTGTTGAATGCATCACAAATTCAAAAGTGAAAAGGCATTTATTCTATGTTAGTCATTAGATGGAAGAGAATAAGTAACTTCTTGTAGAGAACTAAAACTTTAGAGCTGGAAAAAAGGCACACTTCTCATTTGATGCAGCAAAGTGATATAATTCTAAGGATATTTCAATGAAATTACTTTATTATAGTTTAACTTTTTTCATCAGATATAATAAAAAAAAACAATGTATCCCAGTAAATTACTTATAAATCATTCTTATTTTAACTGATTCATGTTAAATGTAAAAACAGGCAAAACGACAAAACTAACATAATGCGTAATTGAAATTTGACACTTCGTTTAAGTGTAATAGTTTGTTCAGATTTTTGTTTGAAGCACAAATATTTTCAACTTGGAACTGAAAAAATCTATTCTATAAATTAAAAATATTGAATTTAATATTTCTTTCATTATATTTTTCTTATTTACTGCTATTATTTAAAAAGCAACTGCACGTGCAAGTTGGCTAATATCTTGAATATCAAAGTGTAATGAAAACTATTAGGTGTATTCAAAGAATGTAAGTGATATTTTCAAAATAATTTTAAAATCATGTATTTGAAAATGAAATTTGATATTTTCAAGTTCCTTCTGATGAAAGTTTTTGGAAGAATTTAAAACCATTATTTAGTAGCAATTTGTTTAAAAAAAACTTGTACTGATTTTTGAACCAGACGCAAAACTTATAAGAATAACACTTTTGAGGGTTAGCAACAAATTTTGAATCTCACAATATCTGTGTAATTACTATTACTACTACTTTAAAACTTGGCATTTTCAATACGGCTGAATGTGTTTCACTTGTCATGCGTCCCTAAGTATTTTTCATTCATTCTACAATAGAAATAATAAAGCATTAGAAATAAAATTTGTCTGTGATGCCAATGTATTGAATCGACGTTATTTTAATACTAATAAAAATGATTAGAAAATTGGAAATTACTTAAAAACACTAGCAGTCGATGGTTTAAACGAAATTTAACTTGCAATGAGTTGAATTTCAAATAGTTTGCATTCCTTTTTTTTTCCATTACATATAAAGCAAGTACATTTGCATTCTAACATTTTATTCTGAAATTTTTTATAAATCGATGCTATTTTTGAAATTACACACGTTATTAATGCAATATCTTTTAAAACTACCACCTATTTATTGATCGAGATCAATAAAAACTAAACAGTTTTATAATTTAGGATATTTTATTACTACGAACTTTATGCCTACAAAAAAGTGAACTCACTTGTAAATGTATTAAAAATTTTCCCAATGAAAAATTTAAAAATTTAACGTTCTCACCTCATACTCTTTAGAGAATCCTATATCACCATCTGCATGTAGATTACAAACATGATCAGGCCAAGCTGATACATCAATAGAGCCACCATCACTGTCACCTGTAGTATGCAGAATCACAGAATAAAGGTCAATGAAATGAATATATATTCCTTAGAATATAATTCTATTACAAATAAAATGCATCATTTAGAAATAAAATCTGAATTATCAGTAGAATTAAATAGCACTGAATTATTTTAACGAGGAGAACCATTCTTTGCACAATTTCAAAATACTTGCTTAAAAGAATCTAAATAACTTCAACTATATTTGAAATGATGTATCATTCCATATTATAGGAAAAGTATCAAATACAGCATAATTAGAATTTTAAAAGAGGCAACAGAATATGTTTCAAAAATAATTATACAAACCGAAAGTCTTAGAGAGCTCAGACGTTGCACGCTTTCGCGGAGGATCATCCAAATAATAATATGCAGCTTGGAAATATTTCCTGAAAATAAAGATAGAAAAAGTTAGCACAGAATTGTTAAAAACGCATTTGATACATTTTAGTTAATCAACAGAAAAGATGAAAAGAATTTTAAGGAAACCTTTTTAAACAGTAATTGAATATAAAAGTATTTTCTTAAAAGGAGTTGTAGTACTTGAAGAACATTTTAAAGATATATATATATACTGATGGATTTTCAATCGATTATGGTAGAACTGAAGATAACGCGGATGCAGTAAGGCAATATAAAAATAATACAGAAAAGAAACTATAATAATTTAAAAGTAGCCTTTGCATTTTCAAGAATTTCTTATATTTATATGTAGATATAAGGAGAGCTGTTGCTACTCTCGTTCTTCTCGTTAATGAATTTTTATAAAAAAAATAATGGGAAGTTATTACATTATTAATAAAATATAACGCATGTTGGAAGATAAATAACGTTATTACATATAAAACAATGATAGGAAGAATATATGCACCTTTTATGCATTTTGATAAGTGAAAAATTATAGCTCTTAAAATCAAATATTATATATATGTGCGTGTGTATGGCGGTAAATGTGATCAATCCGATTATATATAATTACCAGTGAATAGACTTGACTTACATACGCACCATTTTATTAACTTTACCGTAACATATATAAACATAACATATTTATTTGATTTGTAATACACGTTTCCTGCATATACAGCCAAATAATATGTATATCAAATGGAAAGCAATATTCATTAATTCATAATGTTGGATAGCATGTTTAAAAAAGAAATATTAAGATTTGAAAACCTGTACAATATGTACACGTTTGTACATATTATGTACAATTAAATAATATTAATCTGTTATTCATTTTTAAACATTGATATACTACAGATATTTATGTAGCAGGAAGTTAAAAACTATTTTATAGGTAAATATGTGAAATCTCATTTTTAAAATTATAAAATTTTAGTTCTGGAATCAAATTTGAAATTAAAAATTATCCGCAAAACGTTTGAAAAAAAAAAATATTTTTCAAATAAATTTCGAAATTAGAAAGGAGGACATATAAACAGATGGAAATAATCCAGAAGATTTCTCTCACTCTAAATCTAAAATACTTTGATAGTAAGTTAAACAATAAATTTCCTGGACAGTAGTAATAATAAATGAGAACATATATCAGGAATTAAATCAAATGACATTATAACTGAGGAGAATTTCGTCCAGATGCTGAGAATAATTTAGTAAAGTGCAAAATATGTTCGAATTATATCAGAATGGACTTCAATTATAATCCTTATTCTAAATGTTAGATTATACAATACAAGCATTTGTACTAATGTTAATATCAGGAATACTGCAATCTAGAGTAAATAAACATTTATTAATCTGAAAAAACGATTAAAAACTTGTTAAACAGTTCATTTTTCATTGTATTTCTGAGGGATTATTGAAACTAGAAATGAGATTTAGTTAAATATATATTAAAAATATTTCAATAAAAAATATTCCAAGGATCAGAAAGTTTATAACTATATAAATAAATTCGAATGAATTCAAAAAAATAAATTCTCAAAATAAATTTACAAAGAAATAAGAGTTCTTAAATTGTAAATTTTCTGAGGACTTTTTCAAAGAGTTTGGGAATATGATATATTACCTCCACAAAACGAAAGCAAGTATGGCAACAAGAAGTACTAATGAGACGGATATAATTCCTGCAATGATTCCAACACCAATCGTAACTTCTTCTAGAGCACTGCTAGTTAAACCTGAAAATATGTAAACAAACACAAATATAAGAATTCAATTAATTATAGATATCAGAGGTAAACGCTAAAGGAAAATGCAAAACACTATAATAAAGACTATAACTATATAAAGGCAAAAAAGAGCACTTTCATCTATTCATTTATACAAGGTTTTTGAGAAATTAATATGGTAGCACTTGCAGCGATCAGGGGGAAAAATACATAAATAAATAATAAAATAGGAAATAAAAAATATATAAATATTCAACAAATAATTAAGATTATACAAAACACTTTCGGCAGTATTTATTAAATATAACAATGCATACATACTTTGTAGAAATATTTTCTTTAACTCCGAATATGGACCTTTATACAGCTTCGAGTGCTCAACAACACTTCTGCTAGCTCCTTGAATTTTAACTTCATACATCATATTTGAAGTTAAATTCGAAATAATCATCTATAAAAAATATTTTTTTTTAAATTATTATTATTAACTTTATAAATTGAACTCTTTTGTATGTAATAAGCTAAACAGTTTTTCATGCATATCAATATAAATAACATTTTAACGGGAAATAAAGGACTAATAGCTAAGAAAAATTAATGATTTTTTTTCTACATACTGCATGACTCTGTCTTTCTTGAGAAGAAGACACAGATATTTCTTCGAAATCCCACGTATTTTCAGACCGATATGCAATAAAATAATAGTCAATGCGATGATAAACAATTTTAGGACGATCCCATTGCACATAGATGCTGTCCATCGATTGACAAGTCAAATTTGTAATAAATGGAGCACTAGGACCTGTGAAGAAAAATCATTATCGTTTATTTTTATTTCAGTTAGCATACAGAAACATGCCATTTTATATTTCAACAAAACGTGAAGATTCCAGTGAAATTATGCCATTTAATTTGAGTAATGGTGATATTTTGAAGAGAGCGAAAGAGAAGCAATATATAAGTTTTTATACGATGGGATTTTCAGTTAATGATAGCAAATGCATTATGGTATCTTAATTTTTGATGAAGTATGTTTTGAAGTTAATTCGTTTGGTTGAATATGTTAAATGCTTCAATAAATAAAGACACAAAACACATATAAGTTGACGCCGGAAATAGGAAGCATTTTTATTTACGTGCATACAAATTATAATTCACAATGTTGCACTCATATACTTCCTCAGATTACAAACTAGCCCTAAATTAACTAACCGATCAGACAAGTGCTGACATTTATATATAGATGGGCAATTAAAAAAACATGCATATAACAGATTAAATGATAAAAATAAATAAATATTTGCTTTTTATTATAGCCATAGTTAAATTTACCTTAATATAAGAATAATATTGAAAAATTACAAATCTTTAAACGTTTATTTTCATTTTGATTACAAACAAGATTTTCATTTTGGATACTTTAGACAAATGAAATATCTTTTCAATCTACCCACAAATTAAGAATTGTTTAAAATCGATATTTAACTACAATATCTAAATATGAAATATCTCCTTTTTAATGAAGCGAATTGCAATTTATGTTCAGTACTGTAATTTTATAATGTAATTCAATGCTGCACTAACATTAGTTAAACTCACTAGCCAGCAAATATGGCAGAAAAGAGATAACTCCCAACCTCCGTACACTGCAGGATATGCAGATGAAGGATTAAAATTTAAGCGAAATAAGTTTTTTTTTTTTTTTTTTTTTCAACAAACAGAAAAATGTTTTAAATCGTTACTTACTTTGAACATCTGTAATGATCTCTAAACTGTTGCTTGCTAATCCTTCATTCTTCCCTGTATAGGCTTTTACCCACACCTTATATTGAGTATAAGGTTCTGTAAAATGAAATGAAACAGTTTTTGGAATATGTTAAAAATTTGTCGCATTTTAGACATCAGAATATTTAAAGATGTATTAACAAAATTCCAGTTTATTACTACATAATTAATGGCTTATATTTCGTATATTTTTTACTTACTCAATGAGCCAAGTACATATTCCATAACTTGCTGAGGGTTTTGTACTTTTTTCCTCTCTGTGTGATTTGGGCCAACATCCAAGTGATAAATATTATAACCTTGAATTATACCGTTGGAATGTTCTGGTTCAAGCCATCTTAGTTTGACTGAGTTATTCGTAATACGAGTGGCTGTCAAGTTTTTCGGTCGACTTGGAGCTAGAAAAAGAAGTGGTTATAAATGTAAATATCAAAGAATTAATTCTCCAAATTGCTTTTGTTTTTATACTACATGAAAAAATAAGAAATTATTCAGTAATTAAAATATTTCTTTGCGCTTTGTGGCATAGTGGAATCATTTTTCACTCATTCTAAAAGCATTAATATAGCAAAAAATTTTATAGATTTATCGTTGTCATTAAATAATATTGTGCCAATATTTAAATGTCAGTAAGATTCGTTAAATATATTCATCAAAAAAACTAATAATATATACTTTTGTTTTTAAGAATAAGGTATCTTGGAATAAATATACGGAGCGTATAATATAGTAAGATATTTTTCACACATTCTAAAAACTCTTGTCGAGATGAAGTAAGCACACTATTGTTCTGGAATATCTTTGTGCGGATGGACCTATGTAATTATGTTCTCTACTTCCCTCATTCCTTATCGTTCCTCTTCCAGTGAGAAATGGAAATGATAGCTGTGTGTATATGATATTAAAAATTCTTTTTGGTCTAGTTTATTCGTCTTTCCTATATCGACGTACGCATGTGTGTAATAAATGTGTAGTCTAAAAGAACCATGACCAAGACTTTATTTAAAAACAACAACTTTAAATATCAAATAAATTTATGACTTTATTTTTCTCATTAAATAATATTGTATGATAGTTAAAATATTAATATGATTTGCAAAATATTCATTTAAGCAGACTAACAATATAACCTTTTGTTCTGAAAAAAAAATGCGCTGTTCTTGAATGATGATGCATGAATGCATTAATTTAGGCATTAAAACATCCAATTCTTGTTCGGATCAAATTAAAAATAATAATGCAAATAATAATTTAAAATATTAGATTATTCATGTCCAGTTCCACACTATGCAAAAAATTCATGTATAAACATGATTAAATAGATTACAAACATAATAAAATCACATTTTCATTGCAAAAAATTTATTTTTGATAATTACAAATCATAGAAACAATAAAACAAAGTTTTAAAAAAGAAAAGTTTTTAATATTAATCCTTAGAATTTCATAAAAAGTAATATTTTATGAATAAAAATGAAACTCACATTTCATAATTTATTTTTATTAGAACATGCTAATAGACTTAGATATACTTGAAAACATATAAGTGAATTGTGAAAACAATCGAAACGTAAGAAAATAAAATATACCTCCTTCATCTGTCATAACTGCGACTGTAGTAGCTGGTCCTATTCCGGCAGGATTAAACACTTGAAGTGAAATTAAATATTGTGAAAAGGCATTCAGTCCACGGATGGTGAATTCCTAATTACACACAGGGAAAGTTTTAGAAAAAAAAATTATTGAAAAAGAGTAAAAAATATTTGACTTTTAAGAAACAAGGAATATTTAAAAACGATATACCATGAGAATGCCATCCCATTTACATATATAATCGAAACTTTTCTGAAAATTATTAAGACAATATTTGATACAAAACAATCAATAAATAGTCAAAAATAACCAGTAACTAAAGAGTAAATAGCGGGTGACAGCTTAATGAAAGCAAAAATACCCAGGAAGAAAAAGAATGTTTCACAAATGCACATAATTAGTATTATATAGCATTTTGTTCTTAGTCCTAAAACTCTTCTCAAATAAATATCCAAAGAATATTAATTATTTATACTACTCTGCTTTTATAATTTTTTTATGCACTGGCTAAAGGGTGGTTAA
Source organism: Argiope aurantia (assembly GCA_026543865.1). Lineage (NCBI taxonomy): Eukaryota > Metazoa > Arthropoda > Arachnida > Araneae > Araneidae > Argiope > Argiope aurantia. The sequence continues at coordinate 487,756 of JAPMOR010114456.1, forward strand.
GATATTGCGTACTATATTCTTTTATTTTGGTTATCTTTTGCAGAATGACCTAAAATGCAATAAATGATCTTTTGCATAAAACATTAAAATTTTTATAATTAGTTTCGTGTTTACAGTATTAAAAAACATTTATTCCGGATGAAAAACATGATTACAATGTCCTACCGAAATACGTAACCCACAATAAATTTTAGTTTCCCTAATCAGTTTCTTATACTTTTTATTTATCTTTCTAGTTAATAAAGATTATCGAAATGACTTGCATTTTACTTCAGTTTCATCCTACTCAATCTGCCTGGAGTGATGTGAAAGAAGGGAAACGTAGCTTTTCATAAATGTTAACTCGTGGATTGCAATAGTTTATGGATATGGGGAATCTAAGGCGACCAACAAAAATTCTTGCAAACGACTGGAAAACGCTAAAGATGAGAACGTAAATGCACAGTAATATTGTAATTTATTTCTTCCTTTATACAATAGTGTGATTAGGTTTGATAAAGTCAGATTTAAAAATCACAAATAACGTCTCTCCTTTTATTACTAACTAAATAAATTAGTCTCATATGTACATCCCAGGTAAAAAAGTAATAGAGATAAATACACATATGGTTTTCGTAATTATAAATTTAGATAAGTGAAATATCTGTAATGATACTTCTAAAAGCGTATGACATTAAAAATAATCGAAAACGTCGCTGATAATATCTCATGTTCTAAACGCAAAAGGTGTAAAAAATTTTCAAAGGGAAATTCTGTTCAATTATTCCAAATTCATATATAAATTTTAATTTTTGTTTACTGCGCTTCATTCTGCCAGATTGGATAAAAATATTGATATTCAGCGTAAAAGGTAAGGATATTCATTGCGCATTCACCAATCAATAAAAAAGTCAATGTTAAGAAATGTGGATAATCAATAAAAATTTCGTTATAAGAAAATTTAATATCCTAAAAATGATTAAAAATGCATAAAAACTATCCAAACTTTCTACATCAGAATTCTTGTATTATCAATATTGAAAACAGTTACTGTTAAGAACTCGGATATAAGGTTTTTCAGACGTGAAATTTTTTTCTTTTCCTATGTAGCAGGTATTTTTTTAAATAACGTCACTGTTAAATCAAAGTGTACTATGTCATATATGAAAAATTATTTCATTGATGCAAAATCTTTGCATAGGTTAACTACATCTACTCTCAAATTGTTGCATGTTGTTACGAAATGCTATATGTCGCTAATGGTTCCAGATGTTACATCAAAATTTCATATGTTTTACCGAGTGTGGCTTTTGATATAACATCAACGATATATATTTTCATTTCCTTGATGTTGGAGAATGACAGTTTGAAAGTTTCGCTGAAAGTTTCCTTTTATGTTTTAAACTCTCATATCCGTTTTCAGCAAACTGCTAGTAAATGTTTAAAAAAAGTAATAATCGTCTGCATTGATTATATTTTTCTCCATCATTTACATAAAGTTACTATAATTCCCCTAAATCATTTGATTTTGAGATTTGTGCATGTTTCGATAGCAACATAACAATCGACAATCAGAATCGATGAAATTAACATTTCCGATTAAAGCCTAGCATACTGCTTTAGAACACCTGATGGCTCGAAGTTAATCAGGCTTAAAGTAATCGAACCAGTCGGTGACAGTTTTACATCTATTCTGCATCCAATACTGCAATATTTTTCTTTTTTCCTCTTTTTTTGTTTCGTCCCCATTGTTTCTTTTGTAAGGTTTCTTCGCTGGCGTATTTAGAAATAGGAATCGATCTCATGGAAAAATCGATTACTTTTTTTGCTTTAATGTTGCCTGGAGATTATTTGCTTTAATACAAAGAAAAAATCATTCATATGTTTAAAAATAAAGAAATGATCAATAATCGTACGAAATATAAAAAAAAAGAATATATTTAGACACAGAACTAGTGAGTGGATACTTAAGAAATTGAATGGTGAACTGTTATATAAAAATTTTAATGTAATACGTTGAAATTATCTTAAAGAACTTTTATGTGTAAAGAAAATTCAAAATCTTAAGTTTATTAACAGATGAATAATGATTAAAAAAAGAGTTTAAAGTTCGATTTTTAAGAAATGCTACAAATCCAGCTGTTTGCTTTCTTGCATACAAAAATAAAATAATGTAGTAGTCAAAAAAAAATCGACCTCCAGATTTTGATGAATTTCTATGCTTGAGTCTACACCCAGGCAGAAAAAAATTGTATAAACAACGCTTTCTTGACTTAACAGTCAATCAAGCAGTGACCTACGCAGGTTTCTGGCAGAAATAATTATAAGCTGCATCGTATAAAACGACAATTATTTTCATGCAATTGCTACTATTTCTGAAATAAATGGCAAATAAAAATCTGAATAATAATTTCGAAGCAACTTATAAAGATTGGACTCTTAGTTTGAGAGATAGAAGTATTCAAGCGAATAAGATAAATTTGACTCTCTTTTCAAGAATCCTAACAAATGAAAATAAAACTATATAATAAATTCACTAGGATATTTACAAAAAGTATTAAGAACTGTAAAATATTAAAAATTGAATAATAAAATATACCCACCGTTGCTAACGGATCTCTTAATGTAATTTCTCTCTCTCCACGAACTCTCTCTCTCAAACGGTAAGTGATACGATAGCCAAGAAATTCACCATGAAGGGTATGTTTAGGCGGTGGTGCCCACTGGATGAGAATCGAACTACTACTGGTGTTGTGAGCATAAGTTATATTAGGTTTTCCATCGGGAACTGAAACAAAAATAATAATTTGAAAAATTCAGTATTTTTAAAAGTTTTTGGCTGTAAATTGATCAAAAGTTTATTAAGAATTTGAATACTTTTTTCCAAGATTGAAATTGCAGGCATTAGCAATTAACAACTTTCGAAAACGATAAAGGTTAATGAAAAAAGTAAATTGGTAAAAAGAAGCTAATTCCGACACTCGTGAACATTATAAATATCTCCGCTGTTAATAAGGAGTTAAAAGTAGGCAAGAACATGATTGTTAATTTCAGATGTTAAACAATAAAAAAGTCAAATAAAAAATCGCAAAAGATCTAGAGTCATCAAATTACAATTATCATTAACACATTCATGGACGGTATGGTTATAACCGTCATTTGCGCATATGTGACTTAAATACACCAGAAATAGAAAAATGAAGGGTATACTAGTCAATATAAAAAAAATTACAAAGTTTTAAGTTGTCACACCCACTAAGATATTGTTCTAGAAATATTTCGAACAAAAAGTCACTTTAATCTAGAAGATAAAATTATGACATTACTAGTTCTACCTTCATTTTAAAATTGCCTATGAATGTGTTAAGAAGAAATTCACTCAACACTTATGTGCTAAAATAGGTTTTTCAGGCAGGACGTTTCTTGTTTTATACAAGCATGTTTATTAAGTAAAATCTTAATGCACATCATCTCAACCTCTTATCCAACAAACGTATCTAAAAGGTATAACATCTCCACTGAATGAATGGGAAACAGCATCTTAATGTTGAACAACGTCTTAAAATAAAATTAAAAGAAAAACTGTGGCAATTCTAATTTCTTTTACTTTTCCCTGGGCACTTTCTCCCTCCCTCCCCCTCGGGAAAAAGAAAATTAACTCTCGTCGCTAAAAATGAAAATCAAGCTAATGAGCTTTTAAACATTTAACGCCTAATGAGTCAAAGAAAGACGTCGGTAATTTATTATGAGAGCTAAGAAATAACGTAGAGGTAGTCGATTTGACAATCACAAGAATTAGCACATTTAATTTACATTTGCGTATCAAAAATCCTTTATATCTCTTTAGATATATTACACTTAAGCTAAACATAATTAGCTAATATGGTATGGCTTAACGCGCAGGTACATATAATGATGCACACAAAGCTAACGTTCAGGTTATTAGACAATCAAAAGGAATCTAACTGGTCTAGACGCAGAAATTTCATTAGAAATACAAAGAATTGTCTTTTCTATAAAATATTCTTTCAGGATAATTTAAGGTAGAAAGAATATAAACGGAAAGAAGGATTATATGAATCACGAAAAAGCCAATGTGGCGGCTTTTTTTTTTCTTTTTTTTTTTGATTTTCATCAATTTTAATGGAATAAATAATATTTTTAGTTATCAATGGATTTACATGTTGCTTTGTTTTTTTCTAGGCAACATGCACGATTAATAATTATTATACATCAATTAATAGTTATTAATGTATTAAAATATTAAATTTCTCAATTTTATTTCTGGATTTAATCATATCGTCTTTTGAGCGCATGCTTTTATGTTCAGCAATAAAAAACATACGAAAATTAATCAGCTAGGAAATGTCCTGATTTTCAAAATTCAGGTAGTTAATTTACAAACAGATGATTTAGTAGCAATTTTTACGCATTTCGATTGATTGTGGTGTTTGTTTATATTGGATAACAATGAAAAATAAATTATCAATATCTAAGAAAGATAACATTAGGATGCAAAAACCTAAAGGAACAGTTATTTAACACACATAAACATTTATTTACAAAACATATATTATGTAAATAACAATAGATTATTTATTTTCGCTAAAAATGATTGAAACAGAAAACTGTGTGAATCAGATGTATATTTGATGGTTCGGTTGAGCTCTCTCTACATTAAGACAATGTTATATATGTAAATTAAATTTAAAATCTGTAGACAGTTTTTAAAAAATGATGTGTTTTTGTAAGTTTTAATGCCTAAATTAATTATTATACCAGTTTTTCTTATATTTAGCATGTTTTTATATCGATTAATTTGATTACTTTTACAAAGGAATTGATAAAGAAAGAGAAAAGATTCGGCTTCGGTGTTGCATTTTTACGTATAAAAATCGAAAGATAAATTGAGTCGACTTAAGAGAAAGAATTAGAAATGACAATACTGTAGTTCTACTATTTATTAAACCGATCCGTTATTTTATTAGAAATTTCAACTGTTTATAAATACGTAGAAATCGTTGCAAGCATTTTGAAAAATCATTTTTAATGTATATAATGCTTCATGTGAATCTTCATGCAAGAGAAAAACTTAACCGAGTTCAAAGTAACTACTGTATAAAGGAAATCTTTCTTCTCATTTCAGAGATTACGATGAAAATTCCTTATTTTTCTATAAATTTAAAGTTTAAAAATTAATCTCCTCGAAACCAATTACTTTATGGCTGTAAATTCCGTTTCGATCAAATTTGTAAAAAAAGGTTTCGCAGTTTTTAACCTAAGTCTCACATAAAATGTCTTATATAGTTTATATCAATAATTTACAAAAAAATATTCATTTGAAAGCCTTACCTTCGCGAAGGGTGACCATGTAATACGATTCTTTGCTAGGACGAGAAGCTCCAATTGCATTTACAGCAACCACTCTGAAAGAGTAGACTGTATAAGGTTGCAGACCTATTACTTGCCAGCTGGTCCCATTACCCGTTGTCATAATGCCATTTGACTCTTCCCACTCTCCCGATTCACCAACTCTGTAAAAAAATAATTACAATAAACAAAACGAACCTTTTGTTTATCAAAATGAATACACATAAATATCATATAAATTATGCTTATTATGGCTATTGGCGCGTACATAAAATAAACATTGTTGAAGCTGCTACAGACATTAGTATTTAGTTTAATTTAAATTAATAGATACAACTCAAATAAGAACTTAACAAGTTATTGGAATAACTTTTTTGAAACTACAGAATCTGGACAAGTAATTCTTCGTTCATATCAGATCACTATTGACCCCAAATTACAATCAGGAATCCATTCTAAATTGCGAACTGACTAATAAAAATTATATATACATAATTTAGGATTTCGTTTCCTTCGGTGGTTATATAGTAATGAAAGGGATAATAGCCACCTTTTTAAGTCAACTTCTTAGTCATTACAAAGCGGGAAAAAACCCTATTGTTTTGAATATCAGCGGGATATATTCTCTCCAACGAATACTTATTATATACATTTATGGTTTTTATGTTTTTATTGATATAATTTTAATTTGTGATACTTGGATAAATACTCATTATAATATCCCTCAACAAAGAAAAAGTGTCCCTATTATGACATATTTTGGAGCGAAGTTTTCGAAGCAAGAGCCAACGCTCACGTCTATTGCATAAGAGTAATTCACCGTTCATTCATATTTCCTACAACTTTCATTCTATTACCAACCACCTTTGAGATCTTACAATGAATATAAACTAATACTGATATTTCCTAATACCATTTATTTGAATAGACAAGCTCCTCCTTCTGACGAACAACTCCATCTCTCTCAATTTCGAACTAAAATGACACGAAACGAAGAGTATCAACGAACTAATAACCATATCAACTTTCCGCCTTCCTTGACGTCAAATACTTTCTATTAATACTTAATGCGAATTGGGAAGATAATTAATGCAACTCTAATCATTTTAGATATGCATTAAAGAGATAAACAATTTCTGTGCAATAATGAAATTGCCATAATTGAATTTATTTTGTTGGATGAATTACCCGCTTGAAACTACTCAGAGCTTTCAGGGAAGAAACTTGTAACTTTGAACCTTAGTCAGCTGCTGGATTATGACATGTAAGCTGACACTCCTAAGTCCCATGGCACACTAATGAGAGGATATTTGACTCTATTACAGAGCTACCGAATTATTTTCAATGAGCGAACTGATTTTTCTTTCTTTTTCAAAAAGTTATTTCGCGACACAGAAAAGTTAGAATGATCAAGAAAACGAAGCTTTGAAAGGAAAATTAAAAGTTATTTAGCAAATGTTAATGAGGTTTTAACAACGAATGGAATATCTCTTACATGGGGATAAGAATTTCGGGTGAAAGGATGCCAATGATATTTTTGACAATTGCGTTCCGTTCATAATTTTTCCCATTTTTAAACGCTTTCATTTGACTGGACTTGTTTCACACTTGTTAATTTTAGAAAAAAAGATGATTTCAACTCTCCATAAAATTTAGTATAACGAATTAAATTAAAGACTAAAAAGTAAGAAATAATTAAATAAAAAAATCTTCTTTTATTCAATAATAAAAGTGAATTTTAAAAAAATGGTTTGTAATTATTATTTAGGTATCGAAATGAAAGAAATGCTGTTTTAAAGAAAAAAGAATTTATTAAAGAATTTATGCATAATTAAAATCATATTATATATAATCATTTTCCAAGAAACAATCCTTCAATGTATCTCAACCAGATTTGAAAGGAATATACCAGATATTAATGTTACAAAAACGTTGGAGAAGGTAGGAAATGAAATATCAAACTAATTACACAACATTTCGTTCGATTAACTTCACCAATAGTCATTAACACTGAAACCGCCATTTAGTCGCCTTTCAGATTCTTTTGATGGGATTTATAAAATCTATTAATGCGTTTTGGCTATGAATGATACGATCCTTGTCTGAAATGCAATGGTGGTAACACATGTCAATTAATAAGTTATTGGCTGCATCAATTTTGAAGCTTTTTGTATGGGAAATATGTGTGTACCAAAATCCATCACTATGGTGGCATTTTATATAAATATACTTATTAGATATATACGTGTGAATCGTACATATATGTAAAATATAAGTTGGTTGTAAGTACGGAGATTCTTTAAAAAAGCTGCAGATGTTTAAATTTAATAATATTTTATTTGAAGTCTCCAATTCTTCTTATCGATTAACGCGTATTTTGTCTTCAGAAGGTATTTCCCTCTAGGCCAAGCCATGACCATTGTTTAAATCTTGCACACTAAGTAACGCGCAGTGTTTAAAGCAGAGAAAGAGAATTAAAAATCCATTGCGAACTTAAATGCTCTCGAAAAGGGATGAGAACCACCCACATTTTGTTAACTCAGCAGTTTATTGAGGTTCAGGGAAAATGAAGATTCGCGCAGCTCGTTAAGTTAAAGTACTTTGATCTTTGAATTTAGGAAGTGTTTTAACTTAGAATTACAGGAGCGGTGCTTTATCTTCGAATTGAAGTGGAAATGCTTTTTCTCTGAATTAAAGTAAAGTATTTTATCTTTAAGTAGCAAGGAAAAGAATTAATTTTAAAGGCACGGTTAAACTAAATTCATCACAACGTTATATCATTATATATATTAAAAAAAATGTGAAATCTGCTATTGCAATTTTTTTAAAAAGTATTATTTGTGGTCATTGTTAAAAATATGTTCAGGGAGTATGAACTCATAAAATGGAAACTGTTTGCACGCAATGTTATAATTAGTTTATCTTAAGAAAGAGAAAAAAAAATGATATAAAAAGTTTGCCATATAAATGTTATTTATTCAAATAAGCGAATTAACTAAAAAGAACAACAAATAATACTTCTTAAAATCCGTGAAATTGACGGATTATAACAGGTATGTATCTAATGGCGGCTGTTAAAGTGTTAAGTTGCAGGGTTAATATATATATCATTCTATTATTCAAGATGTTATTTTTTTCTGTGAAATGTGGTGCAGTATACGTTCTTTGAAGTGCACGTAATGAAAAACATAAAAAGAGAATAATATTTTATAATTTTCATCGCTGACTTCCCTGTGCATTTACAGTAAAATCTCTTTAGTCTGTTGTTCAAGAGTGCATTCCAAAATGACGTACGAGAACGACATACTACTGATTTTGGATCAGAATACAATGCTTTTTTTAGTAAGGTAATATCAGTGTAAAGGTCTGTATTGATATTACCTTTTTACTTGTATTTTATACCATTATCATGTTTAGAATATCAGACAATATCAATAACAATCAAATCAAGTTATTATTAACTTATATTAAAATCAGTAACTCCCATTTTTAAGCAGAATGTAGTAATACACGATGACAACCTTTTTATTGCAATAACTCTTCTGAAAACACACATACAATTGCAGTGATTTTTTTTCTCTTATTTGTAACATAGGACATATAACAATAAAATATAGCTCTTGCGGCTTTATTGCGATATTTATTATCCCCTCATCTATACGTTGCATGCAACGTCACTTATCTCCCTTCTCTGCTAGCTACTCTAAACAAAATCGAAAAAACTTCGAGTCACCTTATATAAGAATCTGAACTTTGGCGAAGTATATTGTGCAGAAGAAAAATGGAACGTAAACTTTCGTTTTCTGAGTTCGAAAAGGATGCACTGATGTGTTGAAGCTCAGATTAGGTAGCAATCGAGTTTTTTTTCCCCCCTCTCTAAGTTTAACTTTATAAGATTAAAAATGAATCAGGGACAAAGCAAAGTGACATACTAAAATCTTTCATATGAAAACCGAGGCTCAATATTTCTTTTTAAAATAAGACCACGGGAGGAAAAACTTAAGAATCAATGGCATAGCGACCAGGGGTATAGATTAACAAGGCGACATACAGACAAAACATTAGTGCACTTATGCCTCTTCTTAAACCAAAATATGACGAGAAGGTGAAAAAAATAATAATACTCGGATGCTAGTCTTAGAGGGCGCCATGAAAACAAAACATTAGGAAGCTTTGTCCCTTTTAAAAGTAAAATATGATGAAAAAACGGAAGAAAAAAAGGCATGCCCCATGTGCCAGTTATAGAGAATATCATGCAGACAAAACATTAGTGCGCTTACGTCATTTTTTTATAGCAAAATACAACGAGAAGGCGAAAAATCATAAAATACCCGGGTGCCAGTCTTAAAGGGCACCATGTAGACAAACATTAGTGCGCTTATCTCTCTTTTTAAAGCAAAATATGACGCGGAGGAGAAAAAATAATGCTATGCCCCGGGTACCATTTATACTTGCTAAGCCACTTATCTCCCAGGGAGGGCGAAAAAATCATTCTCCGGATCCCATTTACCCTCTCTATAACACTGTTAAGAATGTCTTAATTCAAAATTTTTCATCAGATTCATTCGTCAAAGTTAATAAAACATTGCAAAATTGAAAATTTAACCTTTATAGTTAGCTTTTCATCATCCCTAGAAATAGACAAATTCAGATTCCGGGAATAAGATAATTGCCACAGGTCTTTCTTCGTTAGAAGGATATTTCAATCACATTCATGGTTATTGAGTTTTAACTTTCTCCGGAGGGATTTTTTTCTTATCAGCAAAGAAATTTTTTCCTCTGGCATTTTTCAAAGGGGGAAAGAATCTAAAACCAAAGGCAGGGGAAAGTGAAGAGATAACTTTTTCCTCAGGGATTTTTTTTTCTTTCTCTTTTTTTGGAGAGAATTTTTTTTTTCTCTCCTGGAATTTTTCAAAGAAAACTAAAAGAGCGGAAAGAAATAACTCGTAGAAGATAAATGAGTCATCAAATTAAAACTAGATGCAAAGGAATTGCTACTTAGAAAGAAAATTTTAATAGTTGAACTCTTATTTCTTTAAGAACGACCGATGCTGTCATGTTAAAACTGGCTAGATTTATCTGATGTGAGGTAATTGGAAAACTTCGAAAGAGGATGAAGAAACACGGCTCCTGTTGAAAATCTTTCGTTTCTGTGTGCATTAACTAAGCAAGTAACGACGACTAAGTAAACGATTTAGAAAAACACTCTGAAACCAAAAATTGAAGAAATGCATCTTGGATCCCTTTGGGGGTGCTCTTATTTATTATATATTAATATTTCCTTTCTTTCTGTTTCGTTTACGGACATGTATTAGTAACTGAAAAGAAACAAGAAAAGATAAATGACATTTTCTTTTCTTTCACGTTCTAGTTAGTATCAAATTAATACTTCCGTTTAAAAGTATCATAAAACATATCTGATGGAAGACACAAGTAGACGTGTTTAGTTATTCTACTGTTTATGAAAACAGACGCTTATTCAAAGATTTAGCCAGTTCATGCAGTAATTTGTAAAGCAATAAAAGTTAGATTAAAAAATGTTTTAGATGCCGTAATAACGTGGAATATCAATGTTTTATTATACATATGCTATAATAGAAACTGCTGTTATGCTTCTTCACTAGAAAATTGTCTTAAAGTAAACTACATAAAAAATAACACTAAAATATCTTTAATGCATTGACATTTTTTAAATAAAATTTTGTACGTTTGAATTGTTTTATTTCATCAGACAACTTACAAAAAGTGTAGAAATTAAAACAATGTGCATTTTACAGTGTACAGGCATCATTGCGGTAAGTAATTTTCCTTTACGTAAATATCGTATGCGTCTCCGCTTTTACATATTATATATATATATATATATATATATATATATATATATATATATACAGGCCGGATTCTTTTTTATATTTTTTATTTGGTTTATTTGTTTTTCCTATTAACTTGATTTTTATACTTTTGTATATATATATATACATGCCAAAGGGAAGATGAAAATTCAACTACAAAATATCAGCTTCACAAATATGAAAGAAATAGGTCAAGTGAAATGAAAGTGTTAAAAAAATAAGTACATGTTATGTTTTATTCAAGCTTCATCAAGCAATGTTTTATTCGTGAAGCTTTTGATAGTTTTGTAATATTTTAGCAAATTTTATGTATCCCTAACCAATAGTTCAAAAACTTATCAATACATTTTGCTACTTTTCTTACAGTTGAAGAAGGAAGTAAAAATGCAATAAATGCATGATGGAATTCTCAAAATTTGACGAATGTTGTTTTCGGAAGGTCATTCCACCCTTAAAATATAAAATAGTAAGAATGTAATGAATGCATTAACCACTTAACTGATTGCTTCGAATGTCTCTAATGCGACAAAATACTGTATTTTTAAACTTACAAGCAAAAATTAAATCTTTCATAAAGATTTAACTACACAAAATTTAAGTAGAAGTCATACCTCTCTTCTAAGGAATCTCAGTTGAATCAAAACAACAGATGCCCATAACAAATGTGTTTAAAATAATTGAGAAAACTAATGGATTAAAACTAGTATGATTAAATTTTCTGAAATTTAATCTAACACTTTCCAGAATTGGTGGACTCAACCGAAGATGCTAGCTAGCGGAGAGGTATTGTACAAAATCTTAAAAAGAACCCGAAAACAGTTAAATTAAAAAATATATATATATATCTGCTAATATCCAATAATATATTTCACTATATCTTTTCAAAAAACAGAATTAGAATAAAGCTCGACTTTTTTCATGTTTATAAAGATGGAATTTTGTATTCGATTTTCAGTTACTTCCTGAAGTATTAAAGGATTAAAAATTGGTACAATTGTGCACTCTTGGTGACAGTTCAATATTTTCATAGCTTAATTATCAGTTAACCATTAAATAAATTCTCTTTCCGTACAGATTGCATTATCTGTTTGTAAATTTATGAAAAATTGCCATAAAGATTCCTCAGTATAATAATTATTAACGAAAGAATAAAAAGCGGAAAATAATTGAATATACTCAATGTTAATGCACTTAAATGCTGGTTTTGTAAAATTTATTTAATATTAGTAAATAATTCCCATCTAGCTGCATTCAATTATTTTGTTAAAAAAAGCTTATGAAAAATTATCTGTGCCATAGCAGATGAGATCATTCTTTTTCAATCAATGTCATTAAATGAGATTGAAGTATTTATTTAAAGAAAAAAAATATTTATTAGTGTATTAAACAGCAAAAACAATTTTCTTTGCATTCTTTCTTATATTATAATGATGTCTTTTGTAAGATACAGAAAAAAACTGGAATTTCCTAGTTTCAGATATTACCAAGATTAAATAATGATAGAAGCATTCATTTCCACGCATTGTTAGCATTCTATTATAAATAGAAGAATTTCCCCAAATCGATTAAGAAACCCTGAAAAATAGCGCTTCTGTCTTGAGCAGTGCTTAATTGACCTCGATTCGCAGAAGATAAATTGAGATGGTTGAATAATGGGTGTAGTGGTGGAGATTCCGTAGTTCTCTCTCAGCACGCGTGTTGATGAAGTGACAGTAACGTCTGAATTTCCAAGAAAGCCGAAATCCAATCCTCGCAAATCGTCAACGACTCACTGCGTTCAACGGCACAGGATGCTAGTTCCGTAATGTGATGCAAAGGGGGAAAAAATCACAGCTAGGATTGTTTAACGCAGGTTGCTATGGCGACATCAGCGTGCGCTCTTAATTATAAGAGGGGAAAGAAGTTAAAGTAGCAGAGGAACAACTTCACTTAAGACGTTAAAAGAATAAGAAATAAACAAAATATAAAATAAGCAATTGTTTCTTTCTTTTTACCCTTTTATCACAGTTAGCCCACAACTCCACTTTCTTTTTTCAATACTTCTTTTTTCTAAACCTCAAAGAATAAAGATCGATCATTTCTAACAGTCTTCTTAGCAAAAAACTTGTTTTAAGAACAGAAAAAACTTGTTCTTTGGTTTAAAAGAATGTCAAGGTAGTATTTTCGGTCGTTGTCATGTTTTATTGTTTCCTTCGATTTTTGGCATTTTACGGAATGCTCGTAGAAAACGCCTTTATTTTCAAGAACGATAGATAAAAAGATTTTAAAAAGCGCATCCTCTGTTTTCAGGCACATATCTTTAACTTTTTAATCACATTACTTATGGTAGTTATTTTATGTGGTTTTTTTTTTTTTTTTTTTTTTTGTAAAAATTATTTGTCGGGCAATTAAAATATCAGCATACTCTACACTGATTGAATCAATGATTAGTAGCATTTTGCGAAATATTAAAATTGTCATTATCCAAATAGATAAAAAGATATAAACAAGCAATTGCTCGTATGTTTAGGAGCATTTGAGAGAATTGCAGCAATGTTTGTATTTCTTACCAGTCGTATTATTTAGTTAGTTAATTAATCATAATATATATTATGACAAATAAAAGAACAACATACTAAAACACTATGCATTGTTTGAACTGTCAACCTCAAAAAATGTCATGGCACAAAAATTAAAAATATTGACGTTCCTTCTACAGTTTGCATTCCGCTTCCCCATTTCGTGAAAAAATACAATAGATACGTTTTATAGTCTTTAAAAGTTTTTGGTAAGCATTTATTTTTTTCTGTTACCTTACACAAAATCGGAACAAAATATTTAAAACATATTTAGCAAGGCAATACATACACAGAGTAAACATCCAAAGTAATAATTTTCCGTGTTTGAAGCCATCTGCAACTAAAACTAATAAACAGAATGAAACCAAATAGTAAAAAAAGCAAAAGTAAAAAAAAAGGGGGGGGGAGAATACAACAACAACAACAACAACAATAAAAGGTCACAAAAGTCACCGACAGGAAAAACTTGGTGAGGTCGGAACGAAAGTACTGAAATCAATAATTAAAGGAGCGCACGGGAAATGTATTATGCAAAATTTAATTAATGTTCGAATAACAAATAATTCACATACAGAAATGAATGCCTTGCGGTGTGAAACTCACAGAAAATATTCTTTTATTAATCACTATTAGGCTAACATTTTCATATATGCTGATCCAACCTTTGAGAATAAAAAAATGCATCGCAATTTTTTTTTTTTTTCGATTTCATTCTGTCAATTAGTTTTATCTGAAGATGCCGCCAAACAGAGAAAATTATTTCACGGCCACGCTATACTAATCGCCATACAATGCATTTAATATAAAATATATGCAATATAAAAGTATGTAATAAATGTAATATAAAAGTAAATAAACCCCCTTTAAATTTTAAAAATAAAAGGAAAGTACATGCATCTAATTGCTGGTTATTAAATTTCCATTACAAATTATGCCTTTTTTTTTATTTCAGTAAAATTGATTTTAGACATAACGAGGAACTTTTGTCTTTCTAAATACCTCTGTATAAGACTAATATCAGGAAATATCCTATTCAAGGAATTATTATTTTTTATTTTTATGGACTAAAAAAACTCTGAAAGAATCTTCTGCTTACTTTTAGAAAATTCTGTTTGTTTGTACTGATTTACGATCTTTTAAGCCTTTATTCATGCTCCGTGGAGGAATGATTGTGAATGTTTAAGAAATTCGCGCTTTCAAAAGGATCAAACAACCTGATTCATATTTATTTTATTTAATTAAAGAATACTATTTCACTGCGCTAATTTTAAGAAAACGGGATGTTAATTCGATATGTGAATATAGGTTTATCAACACTAGATTAAGATGGAAAATTATAAAATAAGTTAAAATGCTAGAATGTCAGTAATGTTTAAATCGGAAATATTTTTTAAAGTGATTGAAGAAGTGTATTTATTATAACAAAAATGCAATTCATACAAGAAAATTACAAAATATTTTTTAAAAATTCAATATGCAGAAAGCATTCTATTATATTTTATCAGTAACAATGCAGTTCTTTATATTCAATCAGTGCCATTTTAAAATGTATGATCTTATTATGGCTATTAAAAGAAATTTGTCACTAGCATAATATGAAAATAGGTTATATATCAAGGTCAAAGAATTTTCCAATTTGCCAAGCTATTATCAATACTAGAGAATTAGAACAAATACTCAAGTCCTATTCAAAAGCATTTAAAAAACAGTAAAACTGTGTTTTTATTGCATAAGGAAGGGGGAGAAGAATTAAAACAAGTAGGCATGATTAATAATTTGTTTTAAAAAATAATTCAAGGGTTTGTTGAAAATAGCTTTAGCCAGCTTACTATAAAATGAAACTAGACAGATAGCCTGAATTATTAAATTCCACACCAAGCTAGCTGCTGGAATAATAGAATACTAGTTTCGACAGTTCCCATTATTTTTTCACGTAACGAAATATATCCAAGATTGATACTTTAACAGTTTGTTCAAAACGATTATTCTCAATATGTTTTATTCTGTTGAGATTGAATTTATGGAAAGGAATCATTGATATATAACTTCCAATTGAATTAGTTTTGTTAATCCAAACAGATTTTCACTCAGAAAATCAGATGTCAAGTAATTTGCAATTATAACTTGTAGAAGTACAATTTCGAAGCCGACTTAATGTATTAAGTATCAGCTAAACAATATTTATTGGGAAGTTTTTTACATTAACAAGAAACTGTAGTTAACTTGCATTAGAATCTTAATATTAACCTTTTTACCAACGAATTTATTTAACTTCCTAAATAGATGGCACATGCGATTTGGGTATTTATTGTTAATTCCTATCATAATATAATAACTTTTGAGATACTGAAGCATTTTTAAGTGATTTTTATATTTTAAATTACTTTATACTTCCACTAAATTGCAGATTAAAAATTAAAAATTCAGTAATTCGATGCGCGCGTCCGACACATCATTGTATGCGAAGGGATTAAAAGAACGTATTCTTTAGAACAAAGAAGCCACATCGAAAAAATAAAATAAAAAATATGTAATAAACATTTTTTGGACTCATATTTAAATGATGTAACATTTTTACGTTTTCATAGGAATTCCAAGCAAAAAGTAAGTAACAGTAGAAAAGTATTTTTTTTAAACAAAATTATTTCCATAATGAGCCATTTTAATCTTAAGATTCAACAGAAAAATGCTCATTTCGAAAAGTTTAATAATTTATTTAACCCCTCAACCAGTTTGTTCATATGCTGTGCGTGCATTGACTTAAAGCATTTTTACACATTAGGAGAACAAGTAATTAAACATTTATAAGCTTTCAATAAATAATTAAATCGAATACATAAATATCTCAATTATTTTGTGCATTCTTATTTGAATAAAAAAGACAACATTCTCAAAATAGAAGGTGTCATCTAATAAGATAGTAAAGAAAATAAACCAGTAAAGGAGTTAAAAATTATAGATATTAGAAATATAGATTTATTTTATATAAAGAAACAAGCGTTGAAAAGTAAGATGAATATAATTTTATTTCTAATTTTCTCTAATTTTCTATAAAAACTACTGTTTTAATTCCATAATTTCTTTCGCTACCAATGTATCAAATCCAAAACCTTCATCCCCGGTATACTAATGACCTTTGATTTAAACAATATTTTTTTTTTCGGTATATCAACGAATAATATTAACCAGCAACACGAATGGAAATTACATCAGTATACATAGTAAAATATTTATTGAAACATCAAAATATTTGAAAAAAATTTATTAAAGAGAAATATAAGTCATAGCCTTAAATTCTCTTCTTACAAGAACTTTTTTCTTAATGTAGGAAAATATTCTTTGCTGCTAACCTAATAATGGTCTGAAATTTACGCTCATAAACATTTATTCGTCTTTATCTTGAGCAAAAGCTCATTTGAACTTTGACATTTCACCTTTTACCTTGTTGACATCTATCTACAAGTATTTGGTATTGAGTAAGAAACTCTCGAGACATCAGTTTTGAATATCACGCTCTCTCTATCGAACAGCTGTAACATAATGCTTCAGTTGTTAAAAAGAGGTCAAAAGAGGGGAGGGAATCGTTTTTGACAAGATTAGACTGTGGATGAAAATTGATCAACATAAATACATAAGATTTCTCAGATAGATAACAAAGTTATGTGCATAGAAAAGCAAAGTAAATTGAATTCCAATAAGAGATACTGAAAAATGTTCGCTTGCTTTTTTTTTTTTTCTTATATAAAGCACACAAAAAGAAAATATCGACATCTTCAAAATATTGATATTTTATACTCCCGAGTCCGAAAAAATTTGTAGAATTATTATCCGAGTACAACTGCATTTATCATCCAGGCCTTCCTAACACTGGCGCTTGGGGCTTCCATACTCCCCTCCCTTGCAGCCTATATCGTTACTTCACTGCAATTTGCAACTAAGAATGGTATTTCCCAAATTTTTTAACTATAAAATTTGTAAATCACTTAAAAAGGAAAAGAATAATAATTATTCCAATTCTTATTCTTTCACTTTTTAAGTGATAAAAATCAAAGATATACAATAAATACTTTTACAGAAATGGATAGCCAATATCAAGATACACAAGATGTCGGAAAATTCCTGTATGCATTACAAAATCATGTAAAAAAAATTAATACGAACAGTGGCGTTTTTCCGATGTGATGTATTACTAACACAGTTCTTAAAATTTTGTTTCACAGCATTGTTTATTTCCAGAATTCAATAGAGGGCGCTATGTGTAACCTAATGAGGATTGTATGAAAAATGTTGAATCAGTAGTCATGTGGAATTATGTTAAAGATTGTGTATCAGAGGCTTCGTATCTATTTGCAGAAATTGAAGCAGCTTTTATAATTGCACTTCTATTCATAACTGCTTAGATGTTTCACATCAATGGAGTGAAATCGAGTATCTCTTGAACATACTATGAGTAACAAAGAGATCTTCATTGAGATTTATTTACTAGTTATTTTTAGTGAAATCTTTTTGTTTCTATACCTTTTATCTTTTGTTTTATATAGATTTTTGTTTCGTTTTAAGACTTCTCCGACAAACTGTGTTACAAAATCAAGTAGCATGAAATATAATTTTGTTATCATCTGTGTTAAAGCTACATTATAAATAAATTGGAATGGATCTCAAATTTTCATTTGACAAAGGAGACATCATGCGAGACTCTCCTCAGACTTCTACTCCAAAGGCCTCGAAAGTATTTAAACCTCCATGAATTTATTGTGCACAAGGCACCGAGATGAAGGAGCGTTGAAATCAAAATCTGAATATTTCATAAGCAAAGATGAGATTTTCACCAAGCCACTGTAACTTCGTAATGATCGCATATAGTATTTTTTGGTTGTTGCGCGAAAATTTACAGACAGAGGGAGCTAGGATTCCTTATAAATAAAATGCAATTTTAAATTTATATTAAAAGAGCTTTTTTTTTTTTTAAAGCGTAGACAGGAAAAAGAGTATATTTTCACTGACTATTACATCAACATGTCTTATATAAAAATTTGCCAAAATATTTTATTGATGCAAAACACTTGTATAGATTAACTGTGTATGTTCTCAATCGTTAGATGTGACATGCGATTTTTGTATGTTGTCTCAAAATGCCATATGTCGCTAGTGGTTCCAGTTATTAGAGCAAAATTTTGTATGTCTTGCTGTATGTTGTTTTTGACATACGATATTTGGATACAATTTGTTTAGTTTCGGTTAAAAAATAAAAAATAATAAAAATCGCTTGAAAGTACGAAAAAATAACATGGATACATACATTTAGTCCGTTTGGCTCCGAATAATTCTTTAGATCTTAAACAGATTAAAAACATCTATGTTTGAAACTAAAATAAACCTACTTTTAACCACTTAACTCTTATTTTTTTTTAAATTATCCGATTAGATGACGCCGTACGTTTCGGTAATATGTTGTCCTACTGAATATAAATCGGAATCCGAAGAATACTTGAAAGTGTTTGAGAATTGTGTGAAATTGTTACCTCTCAAATTATGGCATCATTTTATAAGTTTCATTTCATTTTATGTTTGAGTACCTGTATGACCCCAATACTTGTATGACGCACGGCAATATTGTTTAAAAGATTAAAGTTTTCAAAAAAAAATTTCTCTCACATTTCATTGATTACTTTCAAAATATGCTTATTTAGGTGATAAAAGAAATGCCAGTTTCAGTCGTAATATACACTCTCAAATAATATCTATTTCACTTAGAATAACCACTCTCAATTAAATAATACCTATTTCCTTTATAATATCCACTCTCAATTGAAAAATACCAATTTCGCTTATAATATTCTCTACTTCTTTTATATTAAATTATCAAATGAGTATTCTCTATAATGATAAAAACGTGAAAGTGCCAGGTAGTCCTCTACGCATTTCAAAAGAACTTACAGTTTAATTCTATAACTATAACGTTCTATTTTAAAGTAACATTTATTTAGGGAGGGACCAAAATTTTGAACCATTGTCAGATAACGAGAATGAAACTCGAGTTGGTACTTACTCCCTCTCCAAACTTCAAAAGCGGCAAACATTTGATCATCGATATTATATTTAATGGGTAATTGATCCACATATACGACGGATCTTGAATGGAATTGGGTTTCGAGGCTGGAATTATCCGATCTCGAAATTGAGACAAAAATTAGGTCTCTGGGGCTTCCAAAAAACTTGTAAAGAGACTACTAATGTGTTGGACTAATCGAGTGATTTTTGCAATTTCTAAACATTTTCTATCTTGACACTTAAAACTTTCATCATTCAAACATTTGAATAGTTACTTTTATTACATTTGATAAATCAGAATCTTAGTAAATTAAAATTCAGTTTTTAAAAATCTTCGTTTTCAAGTTTATTCCTTCAAGTTTTATTCCTTCAAATTCCGAGTCGGGATACTTTTTTTAAAAACATATTCATCTCATAGATGCTGTTTATCTTATGTCATCATTAAAGGCATTTTTAATCTTCTTGGTTGTACGCCTCCTCCGGCAAATTTTCTTCAATAAAAATAAATTTTGGCTAACTAGTCGTTGATTTGTACGCTAATTTCGAACAAAGAGCCCCAAAAAAGTTATTCGCAATACGAGATTTCTTTTCTTGTCATCTTCAGTACAGAAAGCGCCGCATTTTATTCTTTTCAGAAACCGAGTTAATTAGTGAAAGAAAGGCCAAAGTAATTACAGTGCGAAAAACGCTTACAAGTGCATTCATGAAAGCCGTACATTTGAAAACTAAAATAATTTCAATATTCTTTCGTTTAGTTTAAAAGGTAGAATTCTAAACAGTTTCCAATGTAATGGGATAACGTAAAAGTTAAGATTTTTCATTTAATAATTGAGAACAGATAATTATATTAAAGAAATGGGCTTATATATTTAGATTCATATAAAGAATAACTAGCTAATTGATGAATAAAAGTTTTATCGCTCAATTGAAAAGAATCGGGCTCTCATAAAATGTTTTTGGAAATAAAGATTTTTAGATTTTCCAAGGAAATTTCGCACTGTTTTCTTGTAGCAGGTAAATTCTTTACGGAATATGTCAAAGAATTATTACAACAGAATGTAAAAATGATCTAAATAGTCTTTTTATTTGTTAATTATTATATTTATCGAAAGAATCAAGAAAGTACTAATTTTCTAAAATAATCAGTTTATTTCATTATAATAAAGTCATATTTGACTGATATTTTCCAATAAAATATGGCAATTCAATATATTTAATAATTATATCAAACTAATATTAATTTGTCAAGGATATAGTTTTATTTTTATAATATATTTGAAATATAAAACAAATAGTTTTCTTGTATGCTTTTTCTCGTTCGATATTGCTTCCTGACATACTTGCAGAATCCTCGTTCACGGATTTCATAATTGGTAATCATATCGAATTTAAAATTCAAAAAACAAATTCAAGTAATAATTTTGATTGACCTGCGTGTTCCAAGACAATCCGACTTAAAAATAAAAATTTCTATTGCCATTTTTTTTTGTTAAAAAATAATTTGCTCAGCTTTTGTATAAAATATATTGACAAAGCAGAAATAAACTCTGTTTAACTGGTTTAGATATATTGGATTCAAAAATTGCACTTCATTTATTATTTTTCCTGCGTAAAACAAATCTATGTTTGATTCTATGTCATTGTTAATTTATGGCTACTATTAAAGCTTTATCTATCAATCTGAATACTTAATAGTTCCACTTAACCAGTGTGAATTAATTCTTTTTATCGATAAAAATATGTTGAATTTTAAAAATTTCCTCAACTAAGAAAATAATATTTCAACAGAATATTAACAAACCTCCCGCCTTTGTTGCATCTATTTTGCAGAAGTATATTTTAGTTGGAAACAATTGAAATTTCATCCTTTCTCTTTTTTTTAAATGTTTATTTTATTTTCCTAATTTAGCAACAGACACAAATCTGCTCTGTTTTAATGATTGGTGCGCACATTTGATTTAAAAGAAAAATTGACTTTTCATTTACCGTTTTTCCTATGAATATACATGCTCTAAATGCTCACTATAATGGAAATCGTCGCTAATAAAATCGGCTTTGTTCATGTAATTCAATTTGATTTAAATATTCTACCTTTAAAACCATGATTTCGTCATTCATAATCACTACTTTAACACTAGTAGATTCATTTTATAAATACTTATCATTCAATAAAAACTGTATTTTCTAGAATTTAAACTATATTCACTTTAAATTTTCGAATCTATTCATTTCAAACATTTTGCAGTTATAGAGTGATATTAAGGTATGCCATTCATTCACAATCCCGGCTATAGTATTTTTAGTTATATTTTGTAGATACTTATCATCCAACTCAAATATCCCATTTACTTCCTGGCTTTTTCCTTTCACAAGTTTGCTATACAAGTTTTCGCGTCTAAAGCCAACTCGTTATGAATCGCGATGAAATTAAAAAGGGACTATTTCGCAGCTTTGGAATGCTCCATTCAACTACCATAAACATTAATGTTTCAGAGACGCCTGTATCTAATCCTACTTATTAATTTCCTGACTAAGCACATAGTTCAGGTCACAGCGAACCCATTCTCACAGCTCGGGATGGAAATCTGAGCTTCTAGTACCAGTCTATATCCCCCCTACACTCCTTACCGGATGCATCGCCTCTCTCTCGCTAACTGCAATCGCAACACAAGATATATCCGGACGAAACAGTTTCAGCAACGGCGAGCTCGGATTTGGAAAGACAATATCAGTTATTTAACTGCCACATTAAAAAGTTTCATTTAGTTTGTAAAGGATGTCATTTCGAAAAAGAGTATTCAGTATTGTTTGAGATTTGCATCTAATGCTAATTATTTCTCTGTTTTGGAAAGGGGCCGATTTTTCCCCCGGTCTTTTAATGTTTCATCGCTTTTTTTATTTTTTTCTGGAGTTAAATAATTTAAGTTCTTAAAGGAAAGAGAAACTGGATGTGAACGTTTTGTTTAGAGAAGAATAGGAAATAAATCCGCAAAACAGAAAAGGTGACGCCCACAAACAACGGAAAAACAATTCGGAATTTGTAAAATAAATGAATTTTCTAGAAACAACAATAATGGTAGTATTTTTAATTTAAGATAAAATTGATCCATCTGTCATTTGATCTTTTTGTTTGAAACGCTGGTTTAAAGAACAGGAAATGCATCATGCATGGCTTCAATTCGAAAGATGCTTTGAAAAAAGTTAAAGCATTTATCAAATGCAATTTTTATTTAAAGAACTGTTATTCTACGAACAGTTTAAAATGAAATTTTTGTCAAAGAATATTTTCTCTGAACTGATGCTAAAAATTACTAAAAAATATATATATCACAATCGCTGTATGACAATTGAAATATATAATATAAATAAACTAATGTCAGATTTACCAGCATCGTACACATATGTGCCTAACCCTCAGTAATAAAAACGAATAGAATAATACGGAGCAAACGAATAGTTAAGTCTAGTATTGAGTTAAAATTATTAAGTCAGTATTCATTCAGTTCTAATGTCTGACAGATATCGGACCACCCTCATTCTGTATATATTTTTATATACTTTTATTTAAGTTGACTTGTTTCATGTTTACATTGTTGGAATTTTATAATCTATTTGACAACTATTTTTCTAATCCAGTAGAGTTTTATTTCACTCTTATTCGATCTGAATGGCAATAAACAATCTTAACATTTTCATAATTTAATTATCAGTTTATCCATTAGTATAATTGCATTTTGATTTCATACCAGTGGTGTGGTCTAATAGTAAGTTTGATAGAAAAAAAATAGTATCAAGACCCCATGTTTCATGAAAATTAATCATAAATAGAAACTGAACAATATTATATAAGAACACTACTAAAAGTGTACTTTAAAAGGAGTTTTTATTAAATTTAGTGCTTATTATCGATGTTGTATCAAAATGTCGCGTGTTAAATCTGTCAAAACATTTTGTTGATGCAAAATTCATATAGTTTAGTAACATCTGATCCAAAATTGCAGCATGAAATATGTAATTGTTGTATGTGACTAGAAAATGCTAATGGTTTCAGCTATATCATAAAAATTTTGTATGTTTGTCTGTGGGGGAATTTTGAGAAAAGTCATTTGAAATATGAGGACGTCCTAATTTTTGCTCCTTTGTATATTAATGGAATGCTTATGCATTATATTGTATTATTCTAAATTCTGTACTTTTTATCATTTCATAGTACAAGTTTTCCATGCATTTTATATATAACGTATGCTTTTCTAATGTTTCCTGCTGGTTCAGTAGAATTTTACACCTTTTTGGGTTGCTAAAACAGACAAGAGTTAAATAGATAGACAAGAATTTGGGATCAGATATTATCCCAGCACTTTTAAGAAAGTTGCAAATAACTAAATTGACAGCGAATGGTCTGGCTGTTCGAATATAAGTGAACTCAATAACTACAAAACTCAAATAGCAAGGTAGATAAAAACTGGCATCCAGGTTTAATATCTAAAATAGAGATCTAATTTTGAACCAAATTCGTCAAAAGGTTGACCGTCTGATGGTCTGCAATTTTTCATCAATATAAACGCAGTAACTCATAAATGCAATGAGTTAAATCAATGAAATTATGTATGCTATCTTGCGACAGAAACTGTAGTTATGTGTCAAATCAAATTTTAGTGACAATCGGCGAGAAAAAAGATACCCAAAATACATATTCTAGAGATCGATTCAGCAATAACGCTAGATTCACATGAAAAATCTATATTTTGTAACTATCATTTACCAATGCTATACAAGGTGTTCACCGCTTTACTCAATGTCCCCAATTTTATGTCTCAAGGAGGATAAGATATTTATTGGAAAGCACACGAGAAAATTTGAAGAGACTATTCCTGCTGGTTTCAATTAGATATTACTTTAGGTTCACATTTTTATTTCTGCACCTATAGCAGTAATAATAAATGCTCGAATCAAGCTTTTATTATTTTTTACACATTATGTTTAAGATAAAATTAGACTATTTCCAAATCGATTTTGATTCTTCATGCAGTAACTTTAAAAAGGCACATTTTTCCCTTGCTAGATGAGAAAAAAGAAGAGCTGCTAGAAGAAAAAGTAATGGGTTCCATCAGAACTTCTAATTTCAGTTCCACAGTACTCATTACGCTTTGTATGGCTCATAACGGATTTCTTTTCAATGCGACCCCAAGAAACAGTGAATAGCGTCATTTTAGTACTGCAAGCGCTGAAGCTTACAAATGTTGCACTGGATAAGTGCCAAATTCTTTAGATATAAAAGAAAAATGCTCTCTCAGTATCAAAATGATCCTTCCATTGCCTTAAATCTTTTCTGTCCGTTCTTTGCCTGTTTTTAAAGAAACAATATTTTACTCTTCCTCGGCCGTTTATTTTTTTCAGGACACAAGGAAAAAAGCTCATGCTACATTAGGCTACAACATTTATTTTTCAAAAAATGTTTCACAAACTGAATCACTGAATTCCTCCGTATAAGTAAAGGACATTGAAATTTGTGTTGGGATCGAAGGGATGTACACAACGCATCACATGACTTGGTGAAAGGTCCAGAAAACACTATGCAATGTTTCAATTTGGAATTTGTCGAGTGAAGAAATGTGGTTCATGTTGTCTAGAGCTTAAGAAGAATTCGCATAGAAACAATTGCTATTTAGAAAAGACCTTAGAAATTTGTGTTTGGATCAAAGGACTGTAACATAGTGCTTAGATTATTGAAAAATCAAGAAAAAATTTTGTTTCAGAAGAGACACTGGTAGAATAAAGTCTATACTCGTAAGTATTGACTTCATATTCTAGAGCTTATATTACATTCGTATACAAACAATTGCTTTTTAATAAAAATTATTATAATTTTGTCTTAGAATTGAAGGGCTCTATACAGAGCACATCATGAATTGGTGTAGAATTAAGAAAATGTAATTTAACATTTCAGAATGTGAAGTTTGATCTATAATGATAAATGTATATTAATATTTTAAAGCTTTTCTGAAATTCGCATAGACACATTAAGTGTTTTGTAAAGACAATTGAAATTACTGTTGAGATCGAAGGAACAGTGCACTGAAGGCCTTGATACAGAGTCAAAAAGATGTCTATTTCACACTACGGAGACAGCAAGGGAAGAAGCAGCAGCCTGACCAAAGCTCGTAAATTTCAGCTCCAAGCTTAAGAATTTGGATAACATTCGCATGACACATTAGCTGTATGTGTGTGCTGTAAAAGATTTTGCTAATGGAGTCAATTATATGAAGTCAGAGTCTCATGACAAGTCCCAAGCAAGTCATCTAACATCTAAATGCACATTGATTCTGTACAAAGACATTGTATCCATTTTCCTTCTACAAGGTAAGCAATGGACTCCAAAATTCAACTCATGCCATGCATTTGATGATAGTAAAATTGTGTAATGTTGTTTCAAATTGTACTCTTGAAATGTATCAAATTATTTTTGCCAATACGTCATATTTAGTAGTTAATAATTGGATCTCGCAATTTTGAAAATTCTTTAGGGATATTTTTAAAAGAACATTCTTTTCTTAAGACCTAAAACTACATTTTTTTTATCCATAGGGCGATAACTACATTCTTCCTTAAAAGATGTTTCAATAAAATGATTGAAAAAATGAGTTATGCATTTTCTAATGACATGAAAACAAATGTAGTACACATTGCTAATCAGAATTAATAAGAAATTACAAGCAAGAGTTAAAAATAGTTTTGCTTTTTTTTCGGTAAATTAAAAGAAATTTTTTAGATATAGCAATAATTTTCATCTAAAAGCCCTTTTTTACATGGTGGCACGCTAAACTCAAATGTGAGAATTGAATTTATTTATTAATACAGATTTTATTATCCATGAGATTGAAATAACACATAATAAACTAATCATTATTATTATAACTGATTTCTTCGTCATTCTAGGCAGAAACAGACAGTATTTTCCATAAAACTGTAATATTCTTTTAGCCATTTTGAAATTAGCAGAAATAAAACAATCACTAAAATTCCTAAAAGAAATAACGCAATTATTAATCACCAGTTTACGAGGATTCTTCGAATAGATTTATTTTCATCTCAGACATTAGAGTTTTCAATCAATTCCATCAAGAATATTCATAAAATTAAAAACGAGTATTCCAGCATATTATGAACATAGTTTTATTGGTTCGATTATATTAAACAGTATTTTACTCGTAGACTATTCAACGAAGTTGAATATAAAGCTAAATCTCCCAATACATCCATAAATTTAATTCCTAAAATTGAATTAAAAAATTATATCAGTTATTGCGATAAAATTCGATGCTTGGAATTCGAATAAAATTTTTCAAATCGAAAGAAAGAAAAATGAACAGAATAGCAATCAGCCGGCTGTCAGATGACAAGTAAAAGCCTTGTGCAATCCACTTTGAAAGGGCCATTCTACTCCTTATCACAATCATCAAAAGAAGTTCGGATCGTACGTGCGATATTTTTTCTTTTGCGATTTCCTTTCCATCATCGGCGTTATTTGATCGCAGTAGTAAGGACAATGCCATGCTCCCATCTCTCACAGCTTCATTAATCTCGTCAAATATTTCATCGCCTCAAAACTCCAACGAAATTATTTTATCTGCGTGAATAAAATTTAAAACCTTCCGTTGTAATTAGAATAAAATTGAGTATCGACCTTAAAGAAAAGAGGGTGAAAAATCAGTGTTTGCGTTTTCTTAATCTTAAAATAATCTAATAATATTGTATCACAGAAAAAAAAGCAAATATAATTATTAATAACAGCTATTATAAAATGGGAAATGGTAAGCCAAATATAAGAATAAATTTCCTTTATTAAGATGCTCTTCCAAATTTTTTTTCCATTTATATTTCGTTTTATGTTCTTAAAATTCAAGGGAAAAAATATTTTAAAAAAAGGAACTATTACAATTGTTATGACAATATTTTGATTTGTTGTATTATTTTTGTAATAAATTTTATCCTCATTTTAAGAAATCTGCCGAATTTGGTTATAAAATTATTTCTCTTTCCATGAACTGAGTTATTCGATCGATCTGGTAAGAAGAGTGCTATGCTCTCATCTCTGACAGCTTCATCAATAGCATCAAAGATGTCAAAGCATACCCAATCTTTGACGAAATTATTATATCTCCGAGAATTAAATTTAAAGTCTACACTGTAATTAATATAAAATCGAGTATAGGTCTTAAATCAAAGGAGAGAAAATCAGTATTCGTGCTCTTAGATTTAGGCATTATCATAGAAAAATATGTAAATATTCTTTTTCTTCCAATAGCTGTTTAAAGAATTGGAAACAGTGAACTAAGTATTAAAATATTTCGACTATCAAAATGTTCTTTAAAATTTTTTTTCTCTTCGTTTCGTTTTATGTTCATAAAAGTCAAAAAAAAATGTGAAAATTACAATAATTGTAACGATATTTGGATTTGTTATACACTTTTTGTGATGAATTTTACTTTTATTTTAAAAAAGTTGTGGAATTTGACTGTTATACAATTTATCTCTATTTACGAATTATCACCTATTTGTTCATCGAATATTTTTGACAGACGAGATAAATCGTCTATCGCTGCGAGTTAAAAAATCTTCCCATTCCCATTTCGTTTTACTGTCGTTAAAGTAAAAAAGAAATGACAAAATATTTTTCTATACTTTCTGTGGTAATTTTGTCTTCCATTTTCAAAAAGTTGTCGTGTTTAAAGTAAAATATTTTTTTCCATTATTCTCGAAACGATTTAGATTAAAAGTCGTTCGATCTGACCACAATAAGTTTATTAATCGTACGAGAACAATAATCTGAAAGGTAGTTTTATTCTTTTTAAATTTATAAAGAAATCTGAATGTAGCTATGCTGTAACGTTTAGCAGAAAAGAAGCTATCAGTATTTAATAAAATTTCTCCATTTTAATTCCTTTGTAACATTGACATAATTCATAAATCCAGAAAAAAAAACCCAAATCCGTTCCTTTGTTTTAGATGACTTCATGCGTAAACGTGTGTTCAATGGAAGACGGAAACTACAGAAAAATAATTACCGTTCTTTCTAAAATTCACAAATAGAAATACAAAGTATCCTTTAAAACTGAGATTTTGTAATTGTTTTGAACAATTAAGCCGTATCTAAACTTTTAGAACAAATCTTCGTTATGAAAAGAATTTAATTAAATTGAACAATAGCAAAACCAGAAAATACAAGAAATCACATAAATAAAGAGAAATAACGGATGACGTCGGTGACGAGTTTTCCAAATGTTTACTGGAAAAAAGAATAAAAAAGCAATTCTCAAAATTGCTGAAAATTAATAAAACCTAGAAACTGGATAAAATATTGTTTCATTTATTTAAATCTCTTTCCATTCAGTTTTCGGAAAAATTTGAAAGAAAATTAATTCCAGAACAATTCTCAGTTAGTTATCAATATTAACAGACTGAATTCATCAAAATACATTTTTATATATATATTGATTAAACAGTGATTCCATAAACTCCGTTATTGTACATAACATTTTAAATTGCGCTTTTTTAATGATGGAGACTGTTAGGGGAATGATAATTTTTGTCGGCTAAATGATATGCTTGGTTGGACATCATGATATTGTAATAAATGCCAAAGAACTCAGCTTTGATATTTTGACGAATTTTGAAGTTTAATAATATTTTTGTATCCCAAAATAATATTATATAATCTTTTGAACTATGTCTGCCAGTGTTTTGAAAGCGGTAATGGGAGACATCAAATGTCGGATAAAATGTGCATTTTGAAAGTCCAAACGTGGTAATTTAATAGCTTGTAATTATATTATTATATCTACAAGTAAAATTTGAACTTCATCTATGAAAAAAGTCATAGAAGAGCTCATGTCGATCATAAAAAGCTATGACAACCCTATCCTATCTCATACTAGTTATAAGTTATGGCGGATAAAATGATTATACTACCAATCGAGAAAATTAAGTTAAAAAGTGTTTGACAGATTTATGCATTAAATATGTACATATTTTGAAAGAGCAGAAAATGCCCTTTAATATGGAACTATTTCCATCAAAATATCTTAATTTAATGTCGAGCTACAAGCAGCCGAAACCTTGGCGAAATACAAAATCGAATTGCTCTAAAATCTTTAATGCTGAATACCACAAAAACCATTCTAGTGCAATTTGTTAAATTTACCAAAAACCTGTCAATTCCATCAGCCTTTTAATATGCCTACAATAAATCATGTCAGTGTTCTAGTTCAGGAGGAATTTAGTTTGCAATACATCACCGAAATCAGCAGGAATGAAAGGATGCCAAATAAGTAGAATGAGTGCAATGTGCCAATGTGAACTCTTTCGGATATGAAGATATCTGTCGGTTTTTTTCCATTGTGTTAATAAAAATGTTACTTTTCTTATTTGACAATTTATTTGCTTATTTCTTATTCGACTTTAAAATTTGCTTCCTAAAACAGTAGGCGTGATGTGGACAGGAAATTAAAATCAGGAGTGGTAATAGCCTCTCGCGCGTTTTCTGTTTTGACGTGCGTCGATTTCAGTGATGCATTGCAAACGAAAGACTAAATTTTTCTTGAACTAAAATACTGGTATGATTTATTTCGGCTTATTCGAAAGCTGAAGGAATGGATAAGTTTTTCGTAAATTTGACACATTACAGTTAGAACGGTATTTGCGGTGTTTAAAGATTTTGATGACAATTCGATTTTGTATTTTATCAAGAATTCGGAGCTTGAACTCGGCTTTAAATTGACAAATCCTGATGAAAATGGTGCCATCTTTTAGGATTTTACCTGCTCTTTCAAAATATGTGCGTATTTTACTTGTAGATATATTAGAAATGTTTTAAATTAGGATTTTCCTTTTACTTTATCCCCGTAACTTGCAAGTGGTAAGAGATAGAACAAGGTTGCTATAATATTTTACAATCCTCATGGGATCTTCTATCACCCTCGTTCGTTTGGCAGATTAGGTCAAACGTACCCCATATATCATGCTAACAAAATATGCTGCTTTATGATTTAAAGAGAGTCCGTTAAATTTTTGAAGCATCCGCTTTGTTCTTCCCCATCAGGAAACGAAGTGGGAGAGGAGAGGGGGAGAAGGAATTGAGTTTCCTTTCAACGGAGTGAATAGTTGGAGCTAAAATTATTTCTCAAATATGATAATTACATACATATTATATATATATATATATTTAATTTCCAGGTGATATTTTTTTTATTTACGATTAGTAAAAATAAAGATATTTATTAATTACTTTTTCGTATATGTAACACACGAAAAGAAAATACTGTAATCGTTAAAAGAGATTTTGACAAATCTCCAAGTTTCAAACCTCCTTGAATAAAAAAAAAATATTTTGTATGTCTGTGAACACGATTACTCAAAAAATCTTTGAGCTAGATGGTTGAAATTTGGTACATGGACTTCACATCAAATTTGTGAATTTCTGTCAAATTTTGAAAGAAATTTATTCAGAGGAAGACAGGCAATCTAAACAAGTGAACACGATAACTACAAAGTATAAAGAGCTAAACAGATAAAATTTAGTACACAGGTTTAACATTAATAATGTGGATCCATATAAAATTCTGAACCAAATTTGTCAAACGGTTGTCTATCTGTACTTTCTCATGCATGTAAACGCGACAACTCAGAAACGCAACGACTTAAATAAATGAAATTTGGTATGAGATCTTGCGAGTACAGTTGTAGTTCTATGCGAAATTTTGATTTCAATCGGTTATCCAAAAGGTGTCCAAAATATATATCGATTTTCAGGTACTTGTACATTAACCACACGCCAGTGATTAATTGCTAAAGATCGATTCTAGAAAGAAAAGACATGTCAAAGATCGATCTTTCGTAACTATTGCTCACCAATATAGTACTTTCTTTACTATATTAAGAAGCACACAACTCTCGTGTATAAGAATAAAAATCTGAGCATTCGTGACGTTCACGATCTTGTCCAATTTATATAATTTAACATAAAACAATTATAAATAAAATTTCGTAGAGACCACTTACGTTGGCTTTTTTAATAAATCCACAAGATGAATTTAAAACATGGGACAGATTTTGAGAGATTGTACAACTCACTAACACAAACATTTTCATTGTAGCGGTAAAGATGAGCGGAAGTGACCGTTGAGGCACAAACACAAAAAAACAGACAAAAAATGAACCCAAAATTATTACCTTACAGCATTCGCATACAGAGGTTTCTTCAGGGCAATGCTTTAAGTAATTACTCAAAATTGTGTCCACCAACAGTTATAAGCTTGGAAGCGCCAGTGAAGCAATGCATGCACAAAGATGCCAGGTATTTCTCAGAAGCATTCGACCTTAACGGATATCCGAATGATGCAGCTCTTAACTGACTTCGTCCAAAAACAAATAAGCATTCCATACACACTTCCAAGCTTGTATGACTGTTCATGGACTACTTATTCAAAGGATTACTGTGAAGAAACTCGTATATATAATGCTGTAAGATAACAATTTAGATTTCATTTTATGTCTCTTTCTTGTGTTAGTGCCTCTACGCGTCACTTTCACTCACGCATTCCTACATAATAAGTTGTGCCATCCCTCAAAGTTTGTCTCGTGATTTTATAATCAGATATAAACTTGCATATGCATACTACGTTATTTGTGGTTAGATATTACGTAGTGTTTTGGCATTACCTTCATTAGCTAATGGATGGATTTTATGATTAATGGCAGTAAACGCAGAGGAACAGAATGGAGTATATTAGTAGACTAAAGAAATGTTAGCTATGTAAAATGAGAAATACTTTATGTGCGCTTGGAGAATTCATTGTTCAGGATCCCCCCTCCCCCCGTTTCTTGTTTAAAAATTGAGAACCATGAAGTACAGTTTTCTAATAAGTATCTTTCACGCGACAGTAAATTTGAACTTTTTTTTACCAGATTTTAGATCCAAAATTTGCATGTTGATCCTTTTGGATCCGAATTTATAACTCGCTAAAACCAAACTAAAAAATTATGTGATAAATCTGACAGCATGTCTGAAGGCATCTATTATTTCAGCTTAAGAAGTCAACCCAATTCGGAACATGAAAGCATTATACTAACATTTTTCACCCTACCGACGTGCAGCAGTATTTACGAGATGAAAAGGTAAATTTGATTCTTGACACGATCAGTCTAATTCAGGAATTTCATTTTCGTGTAGTAATCATACTATAATTCTGTTTTGCAAATTCTTTTCCAAAGGAATTTCCCCCAAAACCGCTTAGCCGATAAAAATAATAACAATAATCAAATATCGAGGTTTTCACGATTCTTCTCAAAGGAAAATCTCGTTTTTTTTGTGTGTGTTTTTCTCTCCTTCGATGAAAGGATCCAATTATCCCCTCGGATACCGAAATTCGCGCTTCCTTTTTCCCAAATTCTGAAGTGCATCAAAGGAAGGAAAAAATATTGGATTTTTCTATTCTCCAATGATGTAAGCGAAGTTATCTCCTAGATCTGCCCCTGAGGATGTATCCAAATAATTGGGCAGTTTTCTCTTTCAGCTCTCAGGAACCATTCTGATGTAATTGCGGGGTTCGATAAGGTGAACACTACGATCGCTGCTTCATACGCCCTTTCATACATCAGGTGCACTCCTATCGATCGACAAATCTTTTAGAACCCAGACACGCTTCTTCCAGTTTCCCCTCTGTTCGCTCCTTTTTTTCATTTCATGGCGAATACGAAGAGTGCTAAAGATTCAGATAATGGAATGCTGGTCTTTTCAATTTCTTGTCCAGAGAAAGTATGTGTCAGCGGTATGCCAACCATATGACATATCATTAATTTGCACATTTCATTTCTTAATATTATCAGAAGGTGGGGGAAGATGATAAAATTGAAAGGTGGGATAAAAATTCATCTCATATCTGAATGCACTGTCAGATGCCTTAGATATTAAAAAACCTAAACTTCAATTTGAATTTTAAAATTACATTTCCATATAATTTACTTTGATTAATTCCTGTTATTGACCTAAGATTCAGGTTCGCATTCTGTTCTATGTCTGTAAGAGGAGTAAAGGATTCTATGTCCGCAGAGGCTTTAAAGCTGTTAGGACTTTCTAGACATTAGACTGAAAACTAATTTTGGAGTTGCCAGGCAGTTGGAGACAATGCCCAGATATTGCAAGTTGTAAAATTTTTACTGGATTCATGGTTTATTAGGATACAGAAAATGGCCAATATTACATGAGAATATTGTATGACAGCATGCACTACATTTGGCGATAATCATAAAGTGCTTAGCGGAGAAAATCTATGAATGGGAAAAGACAGAATGATTGCAATAGCAAAAATGGTTCTTGAAATTGACGTATCAGTGAAATGAATACTCAGAGAATCAAAACTGAAACATTCAAATATTCCGCGGCGTACTAAGGACAAATGACGATTTTTCTGTGTCAACAGCGCAGAGAATGGGTTTCTTATTATAAATAGCGAATGTTGAGACTTCATATCATTATAAAATGCAATAAATAAAGAACAATGATCTACTACTCTATTCATAAAAGTCTTGTTCAATATACAGAACAGATCTTGTCCTACACCTATCCCTTATTTTTAAATGAAATGTGTTCAATAACAAAATAATCGGATATTAAAATATCATTTTTTTTAAGTCTGGAATTTTTAAACTGATCATGTCCAACTGACTGTGATGATCATTTTCAAAAAAGGCAAAAATACAATTTAACGCAACTTATAGAGCATAGATCGATTAAGCATACTGTAAAAGAAGAATGCAACAAATAAGATTAATGACTTAAATATTACTAATATATTTTCACAGTATATTATTTTTCTAAAAACATGTAACAGCAATCAAATGATCATTATAGTTTCAATTTATTCTTAGTTTCATTTTTAGAGAAGTAAGGATTCTTAAAAACAAAAATAAATCTAATGGACGAAAAATGAAATCGAGGAAGAAAGAGTATAAGAGTTCACTGCATCTCAAATGACTCATGCACGTAAAAGATACAAATGAGCGATATAGCCAGCTGAAAGACTTCTAGTGTTTGTGTGTAGTTTATAACGTAGTATTATATACCATTTAATGGTAAAAGCTATATTATGTAAGGAAAGAGATTGAAAAAAGATAATGGCAAAACATGACCAATTTACTCGCTTGCACTAATGATGATTACGAATGCTCAGTAGTTAACAATTTCCTTAGCATATTACTACCGAAATGTTCAATATATATTGCTTAACTAACACTTTTTATCAGAAGTAATGCTTACAACAATGTAATTAATAAAGAGACATGACATTTATAGTGACATGGAGTAAAGCGTTGCCTACAGATGAGAATATTTAAATCTAAGAATAAGAATTCGATCGGAAAAATTAGATACCTGGATGTTGCGGTGAAGCTTTCAAGTAGAATCCTTCTTTAAACCCTTAAACATTCAAAACCAGCTTATTCAGTCTGCATTTAAGATATTTTAAACCAATGCCTTTAATTCAAGGTTCATTAAACTCCTTTTTTAATATTTTTTTGTAAAAAAAAAGAAAGAAATGAAGATAAAAATGAATAAGTTACATAAATCACCATTTTTTTTTCCATTTTACTCGTACAGAGCAGTAAAAATGCAATGTCGTGGGTGCTCTAAATGTAGTCAAAAAGCATTTCATTCCGTCTATTCGTTCACACATATTATATTTATGTATGTGTGTTTATGAAAATATGGGATATTTTTAGTATTTGCATCCGTAAATATCTTATTCATATCTCTAATACTATACTAATACTTTGAAAGGAAACCAACAGAAATTTCAGGATTCATGGTGATTTCGTTGACCATAATAATATTCTTAAAACATTTATAAAATGAAGCACGAAAGTGTATTAATGTTTTCATATACACATTTAAAGTCTTATGAATGGATTTTTTTTTCTCTTTATGATAGTTTGAATTTTCATGACGAAATCTAGGTGTAAAAATTCTTAGCTTCTTACTTCTCTTGTATAAAAAAAGAAGATTAGGTGGTTGGGATAAAA
Source organism: Argiope aurantia (assembly GCA_026543865.1). NCBI lineage: Eukaryota > Metazoa > Arthropoda > Arachnida > Araneae > Araneidae > Argiope > Argiope aurantia. The sequence goes on from JAPMOR010114456.1 coordinate 523,640, forward strand.
CTAGAAAGAGTATTGCGTTAAGTCATATGTTTATGTATACCAGGTAGCAAGGAATACGCTCAAAATTCATCTAAGGTAAATATTTATTTACATAAAAATGCAGGGACATTATTTACAATTCCCAAGTGTGGCTTCATCATATTCAGGGATTTGAAAACTTAGAAACTCTCGCGGATGATGACCCGCTGTACATATGTCTAGTTGGAATCTCTGCCAGGATCAGTTTGAAGTCTCCACGTCGAATCACAGTTACCAACATTACCACATAAATACATACTGCGTCAGCAACCACATCTGGTTAATTGTGCCATCAGTGTCTACCTGCGCATCTGGACCACATCTGCGAAAACAATCAAAATACCTTTCCCACCTGCGGAGGTCTGCTAAATGAATATGTTATGACATGTGTGCCTAATATTTAAAATAAAAGCCAATTTTATATCATGGTATACATAAAAACGCCCTTCGTTAATTCGTTAATAAACCTTGATACGTACAAAACATTTCTATGAGCGCCAGCATGAAATTCATTTCATTTGAAATATCTCAATATCCTTACTTTCGCTTGGTATGAAAGGTTCTGTGAAATATGCAAACTCAAGCATTGATCTAGTTTTTCAGAGATAAGCATATATAATCAGGAATCTCTTGCAAAGAAAGCTGCTAGAGATCTGGCGATGGGGAACAACATAACATTCATTTGTAAATTATATACCGATCTTTCATTAACATACTAATATTTTTCCCTCTAAAGTAGATCATTTATCCAGAAACTTCTACTTTTCATTTTCTATATTAAACTCTTCGACATCCATGCAAATCGGCTAGGCTTTGAAGGCTCTCCAAAGGAGAGTGAGGCATGGTAATAAAGGCTTAAAACACGTCTACATCCAATGTTCATTGACGGTGGTGGAGGAATGATCGATTGTTACCGCAGGTATTCATTAGAAACTTCACAGGGGGTGAGAAACATGCATTGACGGAAAGGGTAAATAGATTCCGTAATGCAAATATCTCCCTTTCATCTCGAAATTGGAAGTGATGTATCTTTATTATGGCAGCTGCCTCTACGTTGTGCCTATACTTAGTTCCTTTGCTTTGGTTTTATTAATTTACAGTGATTCTGTATTTTACTTCACTTTTCATGTTTCGTGAAGAATTTTTGTAATGACATAGTGGAACTTGGTTAATTCGAAAATGACGAGAAGACAATAAAAATTCAAATTAAGATTAAGAAGATCTAAAATAAGCAAAGCAAGTGAAAACGTCAATTTTTAAGTAAGAAATGGAAATAAATAATTTTTTTAACTAAGCTTAATTTTAATGTATACAGACATAATAAATAAACAAAAAATTCAATAAATAAGAAATAAAAAAAAAGTAACACACAGCACTTTGAATGCAACGATTCTGAACTATAGAATTTCAAAATAAACAGTGCATTTTACATTTAACGTGTTCAGTATTATATGAACAAATATATTTTTGATTGGTTTGTTAGTAAAATCTGTTATGTAAAATAATACAGACATATTTAACTGATGAAAATAATCCAAACGATTTTTAATTTTAACTTCAAATTGAATATCAATTCAAATCAAAACATTTACTACTGATCCAAATCAATACTATACTAGTAGAAAATTTAAGAAATCAAAGAGGAAATTCGATTTCAATTGAGTTAGCCAATTCCACTATATTTAGTTCACTTGTATGACTTTATGAATTTACTGTGGTTCTATACTTTTTTTATCGATTAGAGTTTCATGAACCGTTTCTGGAATGACATGCTATATATTTCAATTTTTTCCACTCGATATTTAGCTATGGAGTTTTATGGTATCAAAAAACAAATCAAAATACCTTAGAATATTTTCTTTAGGTTTCCAATGCCTAAGAACGAAGTTCTTTCTTTCAGCTTGATTTTTCATTTTGAATAATTTTGTAATCATTAATTATTTGTCATATGATTGTTTTACTTGAATGAGAAAAAAAATTCGTTACATTTGCTGATGAATAGACGATGTTATTCCCTCAGCTACATAAAATTATTTCAATCACATTTTTGTCCATACGCCAAAAAAATTTAGATTCGCCGTTTTATCCATAATTTATCAAAGTAATTCTTGATCCCTCTCTGAAAGCAAATAAGTTATATGCGAGTGCTTATAAATATTAGTATCAAAAATTAGCTAAAATAATTCAGACAAGGAGAAAAGGGAAACCTTGCAAGTAAACCACAAAAATAATTTCTGGCTCTAAAAATATCATTGAAATAACTATGTCATATCAACAACATTTCAGCAAAAAAGTCACAATATCTTATCAGTACTATTTTTGGTTTTATCTATAGTCTGCTTTTTTTTTTTAGATGGGACTTTGTTCTTGTTATAAAATATAAATTCTTCAGGAAATGTGATATAATGATGATTTTTTGAGCGAGTACAATCTCTCAAAATAAAAATATAAAAAAAAACTAAAAATCCTCCGAAAAATCATAATTTATACAGAAATCTAAACCTCGATATTTTGATTATAGCAAACTAATGATTAATGTCTGTAATAACTTAATTTCGATTCAATAATGCTATTAAAATCGCTTTCGTACTTTGGCTTTCAAAATGAGTATTATCTAGTCTGAGAAGATTTTCTGTAACAGAATTCGAAGTAGAAGAAACATTTTTCTCAAGTAGAGGTCTATACTATCTATTAAAAAAGGATAAGAAGAAAAGTTAATTCAATGTAAAAAAAAAGAAGAAAACGCTATAAAAATTAATAAACTTTATTTCAATCAAAAATAAGGAAAATATAGAGAAAATTCTAAAATCATTCCCACAGTTCAATGAAAGTAAAGAAAAAACCTGATAAACATCACAATCAAAATGAAATGCGTGGTCATCGTCCAAAATAGATTGAAATTTAACGAAAAAAAAATTTACATGGAAATAGTTATCGCGATTACTTTTCCATTACATCTACTTCAAGGACTTTTGAATACAGCCGTTTCAGACTGCAGTACATCTCGGTTAAATTCAAGAGAAAGCGGTTTTAGGTCCCATAAGGTCAATTTGAGCGCCATTTCCCGCTTGCATCGTTTCCATCCTGGTAGGAATGATGCGGGCTTCACCCTGGGGGAATTCGTAGAGCAGACCCCAGCAAAGTGGCTCAGCCAGGCCACTTCTCTCCCTTACAGGTGTCTAGGCAACCTTCGCTCAAAGAAGTCGATTGCCTCAGGTCACTTATGACAAAGACAAATTATCCTCTAATACCACTACTCTTGCCGAATATTCATAATAGTCGTTAGAAAGAAAGGCAACAGCACAATGCATATTAAGGTTTATTATTGTAGTCGTCTGAGAGTGTGAAGAAGAACAATTTTGTTTCTAGGTGTTTATCAAGGGAAATGTAGATAAACGAACAAAACTCCTTGGGAAGTAAATAATTGCATTTTATACAGATTCCAAGTTAAAAACACTACCGAAGAGAAGTTATAAAAGAGATGTATAGCCATCAACATTTTTTGTTTGTTCCTATGAGGGCTTCTGGAACCATATTTATAGCATTCTTTATAGTTTTTAGAAGCATATTTATACCGTTCAAAAGCAAAAGAGTTCTCAAGATTTCCGCTTCATTCTTAATAAGGAATTTCCACCGCTATTTATTATTATTATTATTAATTCATGCAAATGATTCTTGCCGATCTACTCAAAACACTTGTCGCTCTTAATGATTTGTTCTTATTGCTAATAGACGACGTATAACTTTCAGTTAGCAATTCTAAATATAGAATTATTACATCATTCATTTCATTGAAATTAAAGTTACAAAAATACAAAAAAGATTAATGTAATCGTAAAAATCAAAAATCCACTCAATAAATGATAAATTTAGAAAGAAAGAATAGAAGTTCTTAAGACTTTAACTCTTTTTCTAACTGCCACTGCCTTGAAAAATAGAAAATTTATTGAATGGGGTATGAAAAACTCTTCGAATCGCTTTATTCACAAATTCTATTCAAGGTGTTTTAGTACAAGAAATAACACCAATGGATTTTGGGCACAATGAAAATCCCATCATTGGTGCAATGGGAGGGTCATTTGCACGCAATAATATCATTAAGACGCCATAATAAATTAAGACGACTAACAAATTGTGGAAATCAATTCTTGTATTGAATCTACCGCTATTTTTGTTAACACGACGGCAGTCAATGAATCACTTTACCTTAATTAGAGCCTAAGTTAATGAGGGTTAAACTCCACGCGAACAACTTAATATTTTCCAGAAAACGGGAGAACTAAAGCCTACTTTAGCTTCAATTTCTCGCATGATGAAAGTGATAAAATATAAATTATTTATTACTCGCTTATATTTTCTCAACGAATTGATGTTCACCGGCAATAAATGTTTATCGTAACACTTAATGAAAAAGGGGATTAAATAGTAAGGACTGCATGTTGAATGGCAAATTCGTATTGCTCATAAAAGAGTTTATTGCTCGCTTTATGATGAAAACAAAGGTTTCGTTTTTTGTAAAATCATTACAAAAAATATGCACGCTTAATGCACAACATTTTTTGATGAAAGCATCAAAACATTTTGCGGATTATTTTTTACATTTTCACTCGTTAGAAGTATTTTGGAATTATTCTAGACAAATGCTTTATAATATTAAAATAATAAATACAAAAGTTTTTCATAAACTGACAAAGAAAAAAAATAATAAAAATTTCTGCTCCAAACAGTTTAGAAAACCTTATATTTCCTCTCGTTTGGGTAACTAAAATATAAAATATGCAATTGAAAAACCTTTTAATAAGTGAAAAAATAATTTTTTAATAATTGATTGCGAATAGTTACTCAACGGAATTCAAAAATCAAACTAAGATTTAACAAGGCAAACATGAACTGTCTTTTCATCTATGAGTACGAAATGTTTATCTGAAGATCAAAGAACGATCGCGGATGTTTATGTTCCAAATGTCAACGCACGATGTTGGCGTTGAAATTTCAAGAATTGATGTTGTTTGGACACATAATACATCGTCTAGATCTGCTGATTTCTTTCTCTTGGAGTTCTCCGTTTGTTTTTCTGTATTCTGAAGCTCTTATCTCATTGGTTGAAATTTCTACAAAAATGGAATATGTGATCTTTAATTAACTGTCGGCGATTCAACTTCTACTCAGTTTTGGGTGTGGAAATTTCTAAGAATTTAACAAAGACCTCTTTGTATTAACATGCGGCCATTTTCTTTGAGGAAAAAATAATTATTATTATAACAACTCCTCAATTTTAACATATGGCATGGCGCTTTATGTGTGGAAAAGGGAAGTACGCTATTTATAAATCGCACATTTTTTAATGATGAAATGAAAGCGGAGAGTAACTGAATGAACGATATGATCTCGGTATCTCTTTAGAAATCATTGGTCTTTAAATGCAGGAGGGGGGGGGGGTGAATCCAAGAATTATGTAAATGATTCAAAGCCAGCTGCAAAATAGAGAAACAGAATAAATTATCTTTAAATCAGGAAAAGCAAAACCGAGAATCTCCAAAGCAATTAATTCTAAGCTTCGATTAGAATTAAAGAAACATGATTTTCTGAACTTCAAGTTGAGTCATTCTAGAATCTCACTAATCAACTCAAGACCCTGAGTTCGGAGCAGCGAAAGGACAAATTCAAAAAAATAAAATTTTTAAAAACCAAAAACGATGAAAAAATTGGAAAAATTTTCAAAAATAAAAAAAAGAATAAGACTTAAAGAAGCATTAATAAAATATTTTGCAATTATTTTTTAACATTTTTCCTTTAATTTGATTCATTCCCTTTTACATATATTTAATTCGATTTGCTTCATATTTATACTTATGGAATTTTGTAAGGGACTTTTCACTCACTTCTTGCAGTGCTAGAAGAGTTCAGAAACTTGGAGAAACTGTGCATTCTCAATGACAATATACTGTTTTAATATTTTCTAAATGTAATTATTAGACAATTGATATTAAGTGATTTCAAACGAGTGGAGCCCGAAGTAGCGAATTTGTAAAAAAAAAAAATTATTCGCTATCATTTATGTTAAGAAATTAATATCTGGGAAACCGAGATTCGTCGGCAGTTATTTCACGTACCGATTACATATGAATATTTTTCAATCTTACCTTATCTCACAAAATTTTCAGGTACCAGTAGCGTATCCTATGCCAACAATGCAAGTACCACAAAAAAATTACGAGATGGCGCTATATGATATTGTCAGCATGAGAGCAGGTAGAAAAAGTTATTAATTTTTTTGTTATTAATTTTAAAAGTTATTAGTTTTAATCTCTCTCTCTCTCTCTCTCTCTGTGTGTGTGTGTGTGTGTGTGTGTGCACGCGCGCGCGCGTGTGAAATCGCTATATAGATAAAACACCTATATAGATAAACTTAAAAAGCAAAACCTTATCTAAGTATAAAATTTGATCCAAATCGTTACTACCGTTTCCGAGATACACGAAATAAATTTTATATATATATATATATATATATATATATATATACACAACAATTGTTCCTTAAAAGTTATAAGATAAATTAAAGATTAAAAAGCAGAAAGTAATTATATTCTAGATTCAATCTTATTGTAAACTTCAATCATATTCTCAATTAGTTAAATTTGCCACTATGCTAGGTATAAAAATTAATATAGATTAATCAAATTTAACAGGATAAATAAAAAAAAACTAATATGAAGGAACTCAATTTATCAGGATAAGTACGAAAGCATATTCTTAGCATTTCATTAAAAAAATCCAAATGGAATATTTTTCAGTTAATATAAATAATAAAAAAAAATACTGTTTCTAAATTACTGTTTGATACTTATTTCAAGACTTAAGAAATCAGAAATGTAGGCGGGAGGGTGGATTCCCAAGTTCAAATTAGCCCTCAATTTTCTTTTTTCCGACTACAGAACTTTGGAAATCAACAGGAGAAATGACTCCCCCCCCCCCCTTCTTTTATCATTCTTATTGTAGTCGAAGGAATATTTTTTTTTTTTTTTTAATTTCAACTGAAATCCCATGTTTTTGCTCAGGATAAAAATTAATTGCTCTGCATTCCACTTTACTCAGCTAGAATCTCCCATTACCAAAAAAAAAAAAAAAGGTAACGGTCAAAAAAGTAAAATAATAATAAATAGGAGTACTAGGAGAGGAAAGTATTTCTCGACTCATTTTGATCGAGGAGCTGATGAAGATTGCTTTCACCATTTCCTTGGCGAACTATTCAGGCGACCAGACTAGTAATTAAATTCCAACCATTTCAAACTATTCCTGATTTAGTCAGACTAAAAAGGAAGCAGTTAATGGGAATAGTAGCCGTTGTATATTCGGAAGAATAATTTCTAAATAAAGCAGATATCGAATAAGTAAAAATAATATAACATTGCGGATATATTTGCTTTTTAAGAAGTTATAAAACATATACTTTGTTTCTTTTTTCTTAATTTAAAGAATGTTGAAAGTGTAATTAAAAAATAATTAGAAGATGGATGCAGATTTTACAAACCAATCATATAGTTGGATACGAAATTTTAACCCACTTTAATTCGAATTATTATTTGTTAGAAAAAAAGTGGAAAAAATTAGAAATATTTTATCGTTAATTTTAATAAATTAATTTGTAAAGTAATTTATTATAGATTTTTTTCTAATTAATTAAAAAGAAAATTCTTTTTAAAAAAAAGAAACAATTCTCTTCAACCTATTTTCAAATATATAGCAAGTTTTACGTTTAGTTTCATCGCATATTGAAATAGAATTGAATATGAATTTGGTTATTTTACAGATTAAGGCAATATATAATACAGATCTAAAGACCATATAACTTTTTATTTTATTATTAAGATTATTGTGTTCTAATGTTTTAGTATTGACATATAGACAATCAACTATAAACAGAACGATAGTCGGCTAACTAGTCACAGGATTTTATATATAATTTGACACATATCTATAATTCTGGTAATAAAGCTGTATGTGAAATTCATCTAATTCATTCCACTTTTAAGTTAATTATGTTTATATGTATACTGATAAATGGACAGATAGGTCTCTTTTTGAAGAATTCGAATAAAATTTGGTACAGATCAATTTTTGTGGGACCACAAATCAAGTTTCGTTCATCTGGTTCTCTTCCGCTTTTGATTTATTATGTTTAAAGACAGATATAGACAGAAAAGGTAGTTTTCATATTCAAAGAGCTCTGCAACGAGACGATTCATTAAACATTTAAGACCGAATTTTTAACAATGAAATCATATCTAAATTTAGTTTTTCTGATCGCAAGATTGGGAATATTTTATCGTTTTTTTTAAATTTTGATATCACTATTGCAAATAGTTCTTATTTAATTTGCTACGCAGAATCGAACCAATTACAATATGTTGTACAATCCTTTAATAATAACGTAGCTGCCAACTTCTGAAAAATGCTGCATTAGATTCCCCTTCTCTCAATGTTTTACGAAAACAGTTGTATCTAAAAATGTGTATTTTGGAGAACACGACAGACCAAATTCATTGCCATGAATACATGCACAGTTAGATTAACGCAATATTTTAAAGCTATGCATGGACTATTTTGTGAAAAAGCTTATAATTTTAAATCACGGTAAGATGATGGGGACAAAATTTAATCCAGCATAATCCAGCTCTACAAACAAGCAAACCACACCAACATAAAGTTTGATTTCAACAGTTTTAACGTGTACTATATTCTTCGGATCTTTGAAAGATTTGAGTCTAGATTTCGCGATTTTACGGTTTTAATACCATAATGCCAAGATTCTGATCCCAAGTAACACAATCTCCATAAAGCATGTGCGTATGAAATTTCAATAACACTTACCTAACATGAATTACGTAATGCAGAATAGGACTGTGGTGGTTGTCAATGCTTGGGGCCCAAGACAGATTGACAGATCGGGAGGTGAAACTGATGATCAAAGGCATTCCAGGTGGATCGGGAACATCTAGAAAAAAGAAAGCATTTAAGTGTTTGTTAAAAATTCTTAAAGCTTTCAGCAGTTCTAATATAACCATAGAATTACATAATATGAAAGTCTCTGAACACGAAAAATCAATTATGAACAATTCTATTTAGAGAACAGAATTATCTTAGTGAGAAGTAACAGGAATATTTCAAAATTCTAATTTCGATGTTATTATTGTTATTATTCAAATTTTAAGTAGTGTCTGAAGTATTTGTAAAAGCCAAGGAAGTGCTGTATTTTGGAACAGAACTTTCCTCCCATTAAAAACTATGAAAAGGAACGAATATGCTTTGTTATTGTGCTTGTGCAGAGGTTGAAGTGGTGCTTCTATTTGGGCAGCACGTTCCCTTTACAAACAGTGAAATGGAAAGTATGTGCTTTGTTCGTGTGCGTACACAGAGGTAGAAATCGGTATTTTTTTTTTTTTTTCCTTTTGTAGTTTTCTCTAAGAGAAGAAAAACGTATCGTTTATTATTCCATATTGCTTGAATACCGAAAAGTTTAAAAGAAATGCTATTAAATCGTTGAAAATTGTTAATGGATTTAGATATAAAATACAAAATTAAGTAAACCAGAGAATAATATTTATACACTGAAAAAAAAAAAACTGTGGGTGCTGTACCTTCTACAGAGCCGCCCTTTTTTGTGTGTGTGTGAAAAAGGAATGGTACGCATTATACCTTAGAATAGGCCGAAAAATATAGATTAGATGGGTAAAAGAGTCTATTATAGAAGAAATCCAGAAGTAAAAAATAAATGAATGTGCTTTTATTCTAACCCACTATTTTAAAAATAAAAACATTAAAAGAAAATTACACCTAATTTCATACAACATACCAAATTTACGAAAACGCGTCAAGTGTCAAATAAACAGAAAAGGAGCCAGAAAAATTGTATAATGGCAGCAAAAGATCTGAAGCTACTTTTAATGACATTACGGATCCTTTTTCCACCGTGGTATTTTTTAATGAACTCTGGGACTAGTTCCATTAATGATGTCGTTTTTTACGCTTTCGCGACAATTTTTTTACTAGTTGCATATTCTTATTAAAATTAGGATGGTGGATTTTTTTAATGCAATTTTAGAACAAGAAAAATGTAAACGAAGAGAGAAAAAATCCAAGGTACCTTAAATAATGTAGAAAAAAAGAATTTTTGATATAATTACGAAGGCGGATACGTCCAACTATATAAGTCAGTTATTGTTTAACAGAGATAATACCGTTTTTTAAAGGTATTTTGCAATGCTTTTGAAGATGGATTAATACCCTTATACGTTTTTTAATTGACTTATTTTATGTTTATAAGCATGGAATCGTGTAATCTATTTTCACTCATTTCCTAATGTCCTAGAGTTTTGATATTCTGTTAATATACTATATGTTCCCGATGACAATACATTATTTTTATATTCTGAGGGTTGAATTCTCAACTAATAATATAATCCTAACTTAATTCTAATTCCATATGAAAAACGCCATCTGTTAAGAAATCTGAAGGAAACCATGTACAAGGTTTGCACAGTAAATTTTCTATTATCTGCAATTGTTAATCCTCGAATTTAAAAAAAAAAGAAAGAAAAAAAAAAGCAGTTCACTTATAAGTAAAAAAATGTGTTTTATCACAAAAAACAAACAATTCACTGAACTCTTTTGTGGAAATAAAATTAAACCAAAAACGTTGTAATCTGCTGTTTATTAATTCATAATTATTTGTCTAATTCCTTATTGTAAATAAAAATATTTTTCGAAAGCCTTCTCATATACATTGCAGCTGATTTGCGGAACATTTTACAGATTACCCCCGATTGCAGAGCACCCAGAGCCATAATCGGAAGTTTATATTAGTTGCCATAATGAACAATGAATTGCATTAAAGAGTAAAAATTAAAAATACCTTAAAAACACATTTTCATTAGTATACAAAAAGTAGAAATTAACTTTTGTTAATCAAAAATCAGAAGGTCAAAAATAAAATGGTAAAAATATATATCGTTGAAAACAATGCAATCAGAAAATTAAACCACAATAATATTATTTTGAAAAAAAAACCCTATTCCTTCCTATTAAAAATCCTGTTTATTTAAAATGTACATCAAAGCTTTTCGCTTTGACCCTAAGATTTCTGAAAAAGAATTTTTTTTTCATTCTTCATTAATGCCTTAACAAAAGAGCGTTTTTTAAAACTTTTTTCTTCTTATTATTATTAGTGGGGTTTTTTTATACACTCATTGCATCAAATTGTTTACATCCCCATCTAAAATAATTTTGAGGCTTGACGCAACCAATAAAAGGAAGGGGGGGGGGGGGGTGATTTGCTTTAAAATCATACCAATATTCATGCATGGCAAAAACCAACTCAATGCAAAGATAACGCCTTCCACTAACTGAGACAACTTCAATAGTGAATCACTTCAGAATTGCATTTGGTCACCTTGAAGCGTCAAGATAAATTAAACCATGAAGATTAAAATGCAGAAATATACGTTTAAATAAACGCATCTACCAATTGCAAGATGAAGAGAACATTAAAACTTGTACCCTACGGGGTAATTGTAATAATCTTGGCAAGTACGGTAAAAACAAGTGTGCTTTAATAATCTAATAAGTATTCATTTATACTTTCTAACCGAATGAAAAAAAAAATCTAAATTGAAATAATACACCTATATAGGAGTTCACTTAAATTTCGATGGATTTCATAGTTTCAATATACACAGACAAACATTCAAACACAATTTTCTGAAATTTCGGATATGTAAAAGTAAATCCGTAAGAAATCAATGAAAGGAGAAAACCTCCCAACGGAAATTTCAGGCAGATCGAGAAAAACATAACATAGGAGGAAATTTAAAATATGAAGAAATATTTGAGATAATGTCACGGAATCTATAATACGGAGAAGTTTTTTTAAAAAAAAACTTAACAAAATTTACAATGTGAAAACTGGTCTTGCTGGTTATTTTTAAATGAGGTAAAATTATCGGCTGAATAAAATGGAAATAACCCTTGATTTGATTTGAACAAATGAGCTAAAATATCTTTGTCGATGCAAATTGTAGTCCAAAATTTATAAATGTTAGACTATCTTCTCCAGGTTTTAGAGGAAAAAAAATTTCTATTTTTGTTTTAATTTTTATTTAAACGGGAAAACAGAATTTAAGAGTTGTATAGATATGTTAGAAATCACTATATAATCTCAGAAACTGTTATTTCTCGATTTTTTTTAGTCGCGAAAAATCAAAAATATGAAATTGAATAAACATATTCTAAAAAATAATTTCCTGACATTTCAAATGGTTTTAAATAATTTTCTTTTAAAACACAAATTAAATTTTTAAAAGTTCTCTTTGATATTCAAAATATTTTTGAGTTTAATTCGGTAGTTTAACTGGTTTCAAAACTAAAAAGTGGATACATATCTTTAATATTACAAAACCAATTTCTGCATTTCTTTTTCTTTTCTCTCTCTCTATCCATTTTCTTACCTTTTATAGAGAATTCTATTTTCTGTTTGATGAGGGTTGAAGCGGAAAATAGGAATGCAAATCATATTTTCTATTCACAAATTCTTCTAAAAATAAATTTTCTAGCAGTTATTTCTATAGTGAATTTCTTTCCGAATTGCAAATAACTGCGCCAAATGTTTCTTTTCCGCCAAATGTTTTTTTTAAACATTCAACTCAATTTTATGTGGATGAATAATATACAAGAAACTATAAAAGAACGTGTATGTTTTAGATTTGCAATTCATGCATCCTTTGTGAACGTTATTCCTTTCAAAATATTTTCGTAAACTAATATTTATTCTTAGAAGCATTCTTAGATTTTTCAATAAAAAAAATGAAAATTTCCAAAACCTTTCTTGGCTAAGAGTACTTGGTACCAGAAAAACTACCGAAATCCGCATAATAATAATACAGTAACAGATTCCCTTGAAAACCATACCAATATTACTTACAAAATAATTTTGGCATTAAAATGTATATTCGTGGGTAAATGTTTAGAAAAATAAAATGCAATTGCAAAACTTGCCAACTAGGAGTTATGCAAATTTACAACCAACAAACTATTGTGGCTTAATGACTTCTTTCATAAAATATTATACATTCACATGCCTAAATATACTTTAAATATCATATCACCCAAGTTACTTTTTCGTCTTTTTTTTATGAATCATTTATTATTTGCATTAAATTTTCCTAAGTTTAACAGAATTCATATATATGCATGCAGAGTCTATTTTTTTACTCTAAAAGAGAATTTATCCTTATGGGTAAAAAATAATAGTTCTTTTCTCAAATTTTTATACTCCCCTCAAAAATTTAAAATTCTACCACCATTAATAAAAAGACGATTTATTCATACCTTGGAGACAACACATTCTCATAAATCTTCATACTAAGCTTTATTCTGACATATATTGGGCGTTTCTTTATTCTGAGAAATACTTCAAGAAATGTTCAAATCTTTGGTGTATTATTATGTTCAGCGATGGAGACGGGGGAAGGATGCGCCAGAGAGAAAACAGATTATTTCAGCGATGGAGTTTAACACAAAATGGCTTTAAACAATAAAATACAAGTTTAAATGTTTAATGCAAGTTTTTTTTTTTTTTTTTTTTTTTTTTTTGCTCTACAACAAAAACAGGGATAAAATTGATCATTTCAGCGAAAGACGCACGTGTTCTTTCAAGCGTAAACTTGTGTAATTTATTTGAACAAAAAGTGCCATTAAAATATATAAACAAAGAAACCTGCTTTCCCAACTGACAGTTACAGTTGAGTGGGGGGGGGGGGCAAAAAAAAAACCCGAAAAGTGAAATTTAAAAAAAAAAAGTTTAACTTCTTTTTCCCAATAGGCAGTTGCGGTTTGAGAGCGAAGGAAGAGAGAGAAAGAGAGAGAAAAAAAAAACATGATGGCTCATTTTCCCTTAAAATGCTTTTAAAGCTAGAAATTGGAGTTCTCATAATAATACCCTAAATGTTAAACAAAAGACCAAATAACGGAGAACAGGCGATTCTCTTCATTTAATCGAACGACATCCAAAAGAACTTCGAAACAATTGTGCCATCCGATCAAAATAGGCACTGAAGTCAAGCAAGAATTGCTCACGGTAAAGTAAATGAACAAAGATGGTGAAAGCCAGAAACAAGGCATTACACAAGAAGCATCTACAACACATTTCAATTGAATATCATAAATTTTTCAACGAGAACAAGCTCTTCCTTACACTACGCCGCAACAAAAGACAATGATACGAGAAGAAACTGGCATATAATGCACAGTGGGATTTCTACTGAATGAAGCAGTTTCGCAAAAGCGAGTACAGTAACAGAGATTTATTTATTGGGCAGACGTCCACCCTTGTTATCAATCTTTTTGAGACTTCACTTAGCAGGAACATCCGCTAGGCAGCCACTCTGGCAAGATCTTTGGTGTGCGTGATGTTTGCTTCGGCAAGTCCATTGATCTATCTGGCCAGTCCTCGCCCCCCCCCCTCGCCTTACACAAAAGGAAGGGAGGGAGGAGTATAACGCCAATCAATTACGATCGATCGAACCTACCTTAAAGAGATATTATCGCGCAAGACGTAGGTCCTTTTTTCTTTTTCTTTTTTCTCTTCCTCTTTTCCGATGGAGTTTCTTATTCAAACCGTTAAAATCTAAAATGATCCATCGATTGGTTTTTGGTCCCGAAAGAAACTGTTTTGGAGCTGAATTTTTTTAAACTATTCATTCGAGGTTAAATGCAGATAGAAGAAGTATTATAAAACGGATTTTTTTTTCTCTTTCAATTGTTTTGGCGTTTTCTGAGTGTTAAAATATCGTTTGAATTAAAGTAATAATTTTATGCAATTTAAATTGATTAATAAGCAGCTGCCTTTCTTTGATTTGTGAGTAGATTTTGTATGAAAAGTAAGATACTAACTAGAGCTTAATTCCCTCACTTATTTCGTGAATTACTTGACTGTTCAAATTATTAACTATTAATTTTTAGAGATTAATAGCTTGGGCTAAATATTGGTTTGAGATGACAAATTACAAAATAAAGTAATAGAAAAAGGACAAATTTCTTTTTTCCGATGTTTTCTGGTTATTAATCTATTGTTTGAATATCAACACATATATGAAATATTTTTTTTTTCTTTTTTAAAATTGTCTAGAACAGAGCTGTTTTTGTTTTAGCTGGCTAGCCGGTTTCGTATTTAAGACGAGATATTAGATAGTCTTTTTCTCTTCATTTGTTTATTGAATAACTTTTCCGTTATTAATTTCAAAAAATTATTGACACTATTTTTATTTAGTAACTAAATTTCCCGCTGATAATTACGCCATTGATAATCAGGTACTTGAATATCTCATTACTAAATAGTGGAAAGTCAGCTGGTTTAGAGGGCATGCTACGAAAAGCATCGTTTTTATAAACGATTTCTTAAACTACAATAGTTATAAAGGTAACTATTGAGATTTCTAAAATTTTATAAAGCATATACTTTTGTAAATTTTCCTAATGCTAGGAAGATATCTCGATATAAACATTTAATATCAAACTATCCAACTACTGCATAATTTCTTTTATTCATCATGAATACCTCTGATGATGATACGTCATTTTTGATTACTTATGAATGAGGTATTCATCATGAATACCCAAAAAATTTTATAAGAAATAAACGAAGAATTTTCTTCTTCCCATTCTTTCCAATGGAATTATTTATTCAAAATGTTAAAATATAAAAGGTTTCATCGGTCAGATTGTAGTTCCGACAAATTCTACTTGGGAACATAATTTCTTGCCACTTTCACGGGATGGAATGCTGATTGAAGGTACTATAAAACAAATAATTGGTATTCTGATATTCGTAAACTCCTTTTTTAAAAGAGGCATCATACCAGGTGGCAATTCTACTTCATTAATATATCAGTGATGTTATACAAATTTATTGAATAAATGGTACTTGGTTGCAACTTTCTTGCTTTTGATGTTTGAGTATATGAGGGTATTGTGAAACTATCGCCAAACTCGTGCTCTTGTTTAATCCATCCAATACAAAAATGGTGAAATCAAATCAAATTTTTAAATAATTTGTGAAATCAGAGTTTTAGCATGAACAGATCCATGAAGACGGACCTCTTAACGTGGAATTTCGCTCAGAATATTGGGAACAGGCACCTTATTTTCCCAGCTTCTAGACAGCAATAACGTGTACACTGTTAATGTGGTGTAAAAGTATGTAGAATAGGGTATCAGCAAACATGCTTCAAATTTATACATTACGGCGTTTCTGAATCTAACTAAGATTCGGAAGAAAAAAGATTGTAAATAACCATATAGGTTCAGATTCTAATAAAAGTCAACTGTCACAATCACTGAGATGATTTGGAAGGAATGGGTGGGTGGGGAAGAGGAGATTTAACTTCATTAAGAATGCATCCATTTAAATTACCAGCAGTCACCAATACGTATATAAAGAGTAGATGACCAACATGAAAATTCAACAGCAGGCTTATTCTCCTTCGTCTTTCATATATACGAACACAACATGACACGTGGAGTGTTTTGTATTAAAATACAGATAACCAAATGCATTCCGGATGTATCTCTTTGAATCGACTAATACCGAAATTTGGTACAGTTGTATACAATATTAATGAAAAGATCACTTAATAAATTTCATTTATCTAAGTAACTTCGTGTGTGTGAGTGAGTAAGTGAGTAACAGCATTCATCTACAAACGAATATGCATACCAACAGAAGATCAACTATTTGATCGAATTAATACATAGCTACAATTTTGATGATAAAAACCAAATATTAAATTTAATCTCTTTAATTCTATGTGTTTCTCAATTATCATGTTCATATGCAAATGAATGGACAACAAGACTGTCGTTTGATGATTTCAATTTCAATGAATGAATACAAGGAATTTTTGCAGTTTCACCAGATTTACCAATGTGGTGTGCAGATCACACACGAAATTTCATTCGTCTAACTCGTTGTATTTTTATGTTCATAGACAAGTAGACCGATATACATATGTCTTTGTGTACTTTGCTTAAGGGAATATACAAATTTCAACCACATCGCACATTACTTCTTTCCATTGTAAGAGTTTTTAAACGCTTTTAATTAAGTTCATGTGTTCCAAGTTTGTATAGATGAAATTTTGCAAAAACTATTTTTTTTTAATATACTAATAAAAGCGTTTTTCCATTTTTCTAATAAAGCTTTTTATATTTATATGAAAATTAGTTTCAATTTCAGAGTAAATAAGTTAATATTGTTACATCAGTAAATAAAGTTGCAAAGTCATTCAATCCTAATAGAGGATTTTTAGAATTTTGTTCCAAAGTTGTGAGAGAAACTGAATTGTTGCGCAGGTTTCTAGAATAAGTACAACGACAACAAAAAGGCCAAATGCAATAGAGAATTTCACCATTTCTCCATTTATCAAGAAAATTTGTTCCCCCCTCCCCCTTGCTCTTATAATGAGTTTCGCTTATATTGAATGGAACCAGGATATGAACAACCATCAATTTTAGAAGTTTTATGAAGTTTTCTAAAAGGTTTTTGTGAAAAAAAAAAGAGATACGAGACGAATGGAATTTATTCTTAAAGCAATGGAGAAGATTATTCTTTTAAATAAAGAGAACATGTGAACAGGAGAAATTATTTCAACGAAAACTGTAAATCTTCGACGTTAATCTTTTCAGATATTTTTTTAAAATCGCTGATCCCCAATAAAACTATGGTATTTACCTAAAGATTTAAAAGACAAAAATCGAATAAGAGAGTAAAATAATATTTTGAATGAAGTCGAATCGGATTTTTCTGGAATCAAACATCGTTACATTATGTAAGTAATTTTAAAAAAAATATTTTAAACCAAAATAATTGAATTTGTATGAACAAGAATAGAAAGTCCGAAATTTTCTATTCGATATTATCTAATTTTAAGTTTGGACAAGAAGAATACTTCCACACTCAATGAAATTTAAAACTCGCCTGGAATCAATGAATAGGTGGTTGGCAGAGTATTGCTCTTATGCTCAAATGTTTAAATCAATATTCATCGAATCTATTCATATAGAAAATGACGGAATCTAGACTTGTACTGTTCCTCTTCTCACGGATTCAGTTAATAAGTTGAAATCAAATAAGATGCAGACTACTCCAATGACAATTTTCTTCAAAGATTGGTCGTGGATTTCGTACTTCTAACCATTATAGATTTAAAAACGGTGATTCCCGATGTAACTCGTTCTAATGTTCAACAAACAGCAGCAAATCCCATACTTTCAACCAATTACGAACTTAAAGGCAGTAATTTACAATGTCACTTCCAAAAATGTTGATTGTCATAAATTTCTCCAAATTAAATAAAATTCCCCAAATCTTTCTCGTGAACCACTCTACAGAATGGGCAACAACATACGAATTAGAAAAGAAGTAATTTGCAGGAACTTCTTTTCCAATTAGAATTCAAATCTAATAATTTAAGAAAATGTTTTAGTTAAAAAAAATTTTTGTTTGTTTGTTAGTTTGTATTTTTGTACTTTGTATAGACTGCGTCCGTTTTATTTTATACTAGCCGCCTTTGACGACCAGCCGGTTCGCCAATATTACCGCTCGCTACAATTTTCAATTAAATATTTTAAGTAACTGGTCTCTTAAAGGATTCTCAAACAAAACATTTTTAATCTTCAAATTTTGATAGTCATACCAAACTTATATTGTTTAGATCGTTTCGTTCAATTTACTATATATATTTTGCTAATTTGTTGCCATTTCCGGTAAAACTTCAACTTTAATTAAAAATGTAAATGACGAAATTGCAATTAATATTAAGATATTTTTTAATAAAACCAAGCGTTTTATTTTATTTATCATCTTTATTGTTATTTATTAATTATTATTATTATTGAATATGAGTAGTGTAAACAGATTTGCTCGGTATTTAAGTCTTATATTAACTACAAAATATTTTTCATAGTTTATGTAATATCTCAAACAATAATTCAACAAAAATTTCTGAGATTCAGTATAAAATTCAGTTTTTAGTTTTGCTTTCAAAAGGATTGAAATGAAATCAATAATAATATTTTGTTCCTGCTTATAAATATATTTCAAAAATTATGAAGTCTAAATTTAATGCAGTAAGGTATCATATTCTGATAAATATTCTGGACACACCAAATTTTAAATAAATAAATGAATGAATGTTTTTATTTTCCACGATCAACTAAGACTTATTTATGAAGTTTTAAATGTTAAAAATTTAGAAAAATTCACCATTTTCATAATCTTAGGCCAATTAATCTTGAGAAACCTGCGCGCTTATTGGCGTATTTTCTTTGAAACGATCGATGAAAAATCTAAAATTATCCTTTTTTTATTGAATAGTGATATTCAAATCTTCATAAATCAGTCAGTTTAAGTGATTTGAAATTAACTCTTAAAAGTCAGTGATTTAGTTGATTGGAAATTAACTCTATGACCACCATAAAATCTGTGCTTTCTCTTGTGGTGTATGCATTTTCCTTAATATCCGATCGAATAAAACATCACATACAAAAGTACTACATAGAACAAACACATCAAAAGTAAACATAACATTTCAATAGTTGCCAAAAACAAAAGAGAGAAAAATGCAATTAATAAGCAGACGATATTTAGAAAAGTACAGATATTTAGACTGGAAAATGAAATTATCTGAAATTAAAAACACGCGCAGACGATATTTACAAAAGTAAAAATATTCAAACCTGAAAAGGAAAATATATGAGTTATTCCATCAATAAATGCCATAAGTTTGTTTACATCTTCATTATTTTATGAGTCATTAAATATCAAAATGGATCCGGGACTGAATAAACACCCTGTATAGAGAGTGTAAAAGATCATAAAATAATTTTTCTTGAATTTATTTTTTAGAAAAAATAATATTTCATATTTTTTTCATTTCCTACAGACACGTGCCGAAAATTATATTTTTGCAGATTTCATTTCCAAAAAGATTTAATTTATTTTCAGTTAGAGCTTTAATCAATGTGATGGCAACACTTTGAAAAAAGCTATTTTTTTCTCATGAATGCGAAACGTGCTTAATCCTCATTTTTATTTTTGACGAAAAAAATTATTGAAAAACATAGTTAAAATATTTATTTAAAAATTCATTAAAAATAGAAATTTAATTTTAAGATTAAAACAGTAGTATCATTTAAAAGATAAATTTTTTTATCTTTAACTTCATGTAAAAATCTTTTTTGTGAGGTAATATTTTCGGCAGTTATAGTAGAAACACGTCAAAATTTCGCTTAATTTTTAAATAAATAAAATTCTAGTCAAAAATTCAAAAAAATAACTCCCAGGTGCACATTCCCGGCCTCCAAGATATACACGTGCCAAATTTGGTAGCTGTAGGTTGAATGGTCTGGTCTGTAGAGCGCCAACAAACACACACAAACACACACATTGAGCTTTATTATAAGTATAGATATAGATGGCAATGCAAATCAATTTAAATAGTAACAAAAAATTTCTCTTTCTGAAAAGCTTTGAACACATTGTAAACGCAAAATGTGTTTATTTTGAAGTTTTATAATACAATTGTTGCATTTAATGTACTATATGCTGTTTATTCATGACGTTTATTTTTATATTATTAATTTTAACAACAATAATTATTATTTTATTTATTTATTGAAAGTACATAACAGTTTATTTAATCATTAAGTACTATTTATTAAAACTTTTAAATGTTAAAAATAAATCTTTACTTCCATTTTTAGTTTAAAAATTTCCTATTTTTCCTCCTGCTCTACTCATTTTCAGAAGCAGTTTTTTTTAACACTTATTTTTGGATAAAATGAATTTTATTGTGGTGCCGTCAGGTTGAAATTGGGGACTTCCACATTATTTTGGAAGCAATCTCAATTAAATATATTAAAAGCAGCGAGTTTCCCGGCATTATTAATGTAGTATACTGATTAGTTATTTCTCTATTAAACAAATGGCGGAAAAACACGCTGTCATGCAAAGCTGCAATGTCATATATTAATGAGAGGCGGACACTATTTTGAAAAAGAGAGCTGAAGTCCGTTGACCCCATTCAAGGTCAGAAGCAGTCTTTTGTTGGGTTGGAAGTAAGTCAGGGGTAGAGAAAAGTTATAATGTGGGCTTCTAAAGCTGTTGCTATTTTCTTGCTTCGATTCAATATTGATTCTCGGATTTGAAGCCGTTAAACTATGAGGAATCTTTTAATTCTTAATTTTTAACAGATAAGGATAAACTACTAAATTTTTATAACGCAATACATGCATAAGAGAGATAGAGTTAACGTTCACTTGTTTTATATGCAGTAAAATCTGACATATCGTTCAAGGGATTGCATCAAAACCACATTCAATCGAGAAAGACGTACAATCGAATATCATTTTTATATGAGATAAATTATTTATTTCGGTAATAAAATTTAATAGCCTAAGTCCACTTTCTAAAGAGATTTCATAATCTTTTGGTACATTATCATGCTTATAATTCAGGCAATATTAATTGAATTTAAAATTATTTAAAAATTACAAAATTCGATATAATTGAACAACACATATTAAATATAACACTTAATAGTAATAATCTTTTTTTAGTAACTTTATTTAAATATTTTTTCCCTCGAATTTTTATCATAGAATATATAAAAAATGCTTACTTTTTATTATTAGGTGTATTGCGTTATTTTAGAGATTATTATTATAATAGATAGATATTAAAGTAACTATTTTTAACGTAATAAATCCTTCCTGATTTTTCTCACATTTTTACAAGGTAACACCAAAATTTTAATCTTGTTTTAAAAAATAACGTTAGTTTAAAAAAATGATTCCAATGTTATGAAATTCCCTTTCGTATATTAATTAATTTATTAAGAATCGAATTTATATCCTTACCCTTTTGTATGCCGAAAAGTAGCGAGATGTATTTTTATACTATGAGAGTATAGAAATTCCTTTTAGTGCTTAGAAATTTCAGAAATATTTGCAGGATTGTTATAATTCCTAAAAATTAATGTGAAAGTTTAATGCTATTGTACGGATTTTATAATAATCATTATTCAACAAGAATAAAAAAACGATACATCCTGCAAAACGGCCAATCAGATTGGACATAGGAATGCAAAAGGTTAAAAAACAATTTCTTCGAAAGTTTCAGATGATGCACTATCGAATGCCAGAGACCTTATAATATTATATTATATATTAACAATGATATGAAGAGGGATGAATCAGGACCAAGATAGAACGTACAGTAAATTACTAAAAAAGGAATTTATATCTTCAAAAAAATTAAGCTCAAAAAACAAATTAAACTGTAAATACTGTAAGAATTACATGAAAGGAAACCACAAATTGAATTAGGTATAAAGCTCTGACCACGTTCTCACTATTATGTTCCCAATTTTGACATCTTTTCCGCCTCCAAATAATATTTCGAATAACTGGAGTTCTATTATAATAAAGATTTTTCACTACGCAAGACGAACGCAAGGAACCAGACCTGCTCATTTCTAGAGCAAAATTCAGGTACCGGCTGTTACTATACCCAAATGAGTTTTTATAATGATTATTCTAATAACTACATCGGAAAGAGCAACGTCATCAAAATTAAAACAAGGATTTTGCTATAAACAGTTTACTTTTGATTCATATGTATTTGTACATCTAGTTTCTAGATAGGCTTCCGAAAATATTTTAAGCCAAGCCAACCACTTTCAATTTGTACAAGACGGATTCGAGTTTCGGATTTCTCCAAGCCCATTCTGACTATAAAAACGAAATTCAGGCATCAGCTGTTTCCCTCCCCATATGAAATTTTGCGGTGATTATTCCAATAAATATGAGTCAGAAACAGCAACGTCATCAAAATTAAAGCGAAAATATTGCCATGCCCACTTTACTTATGATTCATATGTATTTATAAATTTGACTTCTAGATAAGCTTCCGAAAATATTTTACGCTAAGCCAAGCAATTTCAACTTGACAGATGGCCTCGAAATAAAGTTATGGGAAGATTTAATGAAAGTCTGAAGAAATTCCTCATCTCCTTTAATCGATACAGGAAGGAGCAAGTGAACTTTCTGGGGATCGATCAGAATGACGCTTATCATAGTCATAGCCTCCTGTTATTTCCGGCGCCAAGAGATTTCTAGGGTAAAACTTATCTTTCGAGCGAAATCCTTATTTACATGAAAGAGATGAGATATCAGCATATCTTACCACTGTATTTTAAATTTGGTTTTTCGTAAAGTCATCTATGACTCCAAGAAAAAGAAGTATTTATACTTAGTCATCATCAAAATATGAAAATGCAACAAATCTATTAACTCACTTTAATTTAAAGAGACTTGTTTCAAGTTTGTAAAGATAGAAATTTGTTATCGACTTTTCACTCAAATCTGGTGTGTTAGAATTTTCGAATTTCGCACACTTACGTATTTTTGTTAACAATACACTACTTTAATATTTTCAGAACTATAAGGTAACTGAATAATTTAATAAAAGTTAAGCCACTTAAATGAAATTTGAGAATCTTGAAGGAAAAAAAGTGATTATAAGACTCCATAAAGTTTCTAAATAATGAATTATTATATACATTTTTGAGGTAGAACATTTATATAGGTTAGTTACATTTGTTCTTAAATGTTTATATGTGATAAGTGATTGGCGTATCAAAATGCCGTATGTCACTAACGGTTCTAGTTACTATTCAAAATTTATTGTACTTTGTAGTATGCGATTTTCGACTTTAAGATATTTGTATATAACCGCGACGAAACGCTCTAATTCAAGTAAGTTACCTTCAAAAATCAAACTTATAATCTGAAAATATTTTCATAAATAAAGAAGACTGACTCAGTTTAAAATTTCAGTTCTTTTACAAATCGTCGATGTTGTATTGCAATGAATATGTCAAATCTCTCAAAACACTTCTTTTTTTTAAATGCAGAATGCAGTGCTCAGATAGAATAACAAAATTCCCTCAAATGATTTATGTGATATGCCATTGTTATATGTTATTACAATATGCCATACATATATCGCTAGCGATTCCACTTATTATATCAAAATTTCTAATGTTTTGAAACTTGTGAACGGTTTCTGATGCGATATTTTAATGTAATATTTTATGCGATATTTTAATCTCAGATCTTGAAATGCTTTCATTCAAGATCTGAGATTTTTCATTTAGCATTCTTAAAATGTTTTTAAATTTTTTTATGACCACGTTGAATTTCAAGAGTAATATTCAATACATTTAAAATCGAATTATTTTTTAATTCTAAAAAGAATATTTTGTCACGTTTAAAACAGTACCAGACCAATAATCGTGCATTTATTTGGATGGTTTTCCGTTCCACACAAAGAAAATAGAATGTAAATTAATGCCAAAGCCTTAGAGTCTGGTTCTCTTGAAACTGTAGACATTTGGAAGAAGCTACAACAGATAATAACTTCGGTCAATTGATAAGAAAATTGATCGACTGAATTCTCCTCAAATATACTAAATGACAAATTGGTTAGAATATCTACGTACAACATTGTCTGTCGTTCATTATCAGAAAAAAATTAATGGTACAAAATTAAAAATGTAACAACCAAAATAAAAATTTTAAAAAAGGACATAAAATGTTAAAAAGAATCGAAAATTTGGAAATTACCTCATCATCATCATTTAGAAATTAGTCCTTATTTGCTTTCGATGCTATGTCACAAGCAACAGTTATGATTTTTGTTTTCAACTCAAATTGCCGCAATGACATGGAAAAATATTAATAGTGCAAAATAAATTTAACAACGAAAAAAACAAGAAAAATTATATAAAATGCTAAAAAGAATCGCAGATTTAACATTTTACAGTCGACAAAATTTAGTAGGTAAAATCTCATTTGTCACTGATGAAATGTCAAGCGCTAGTCATAATTTGTGCGTAAAATTTCCGCAGTTAATCAGTTTGAGTTCGCATTTTTACATTTAAAAGTTCAGTTTAATTTAGTTATATTAGCATCCCGGTTTTAAATTTGAATTATAGTCTACTGACTGCAACAGCACACCAGCGAGATGTTTGACCCTCGACGGCAACGAGGCCGTATACACGACGGTTCGCCTACCCGCGATTCTCCGATCACGAAGCAAAACCACCTCGAGGCCACAACGGTGCTTAAAAGCTGAGGTGAAAAAGATTATCTCTACTAATAATAAAAGTGAATGTATATGTATCGGTGCTCTACAGGCCAGAGCATTAGATTCAGGGCTATTACATTTGCCAAATATGTCTTAGAAGGGTGAAAATGTGCGTCTCAGAGTGATTTCTTTCAAAATTTTTACCAGAAATTAAGCAAAATTTTGGCATTTTTCTTTGATAACTTCGAGAAATATTATTACACAAAAATGAGTTTTGAGCAATCCTAAAGTTTAAAATTATCCTTTTAACCAACTTAATTGTCATACAGCTTTTCTTTAATTTTAATACAATTTTACAGATATCTTTATACATAATTTACAATCTTTTTTTTACTACAAGGAAATTGAAATTGTTTTTATTGTTTATACAAATATTTAATTATATTTTGTCTTACACTGTAGACAGATAAAGCAATAATTCTAAGGAATTTTAATTTCGTTTTTATCTCAGCAATATTTTTGTGAAATTTGTAAACAAAATCCTCTTTTGTAGTAATATTTCTGTGAAATTTGTAAACAAAATCTTAAGTATATATTCAAAAGCATACCCAGTAAATTAACAGATTATACTTGCTAATCTTTAATTCGTTTCATCAACATGCTTCAATTCATTTAACATGGTGCAGGACGTAAAATGAGCTGTAACATTTTAACATTGAAATCTAAGCATAAACGCTCCAGAACTTCCAGAATGGTTAACAAGCATTATGATTAAGTTTAGCATAATACAATACAGGAATGAGAGCTTGAGTCTATACTGATATTAAGATTCCTTAAGAGTTTTCGGTACATTTGGATAAAAATAGGACGTATTTTGTACTTTTTTGGAAAAATTGGTATAAAATAAATACATAACCAAATAAATATCGCATATAGAATAGCGATGCTCAAAATATACAACCAGGCTTGAAAGAAACTGCAGACATTTTAGTTTAATACTTTTCAACATTCCCTTGCTTATTGGTTGAAAATTGGTGTACGACTGATGTGTTACTTTCCTTCCATATGATGCATTTATTATATTCCCTTGCGTATTGGTTGGAAATTGGTGTACGACTGATGAGTTACTTTCCTTCCATATGATATATTATATTCCCTTGCTTATTAGTTTAAGACTGATGTTAAAAAGTGTGACACGGCTTCTAAAGTTCACCCTATTCACGACCCTTTCCTTGTTGGGAAACTTCCCCCAAATAGAGAAAATATGTCAAAAGTTAAATTGTTTCTTAATAAACAAAAAGAAATTCCATTGAAAATTTCCAAAAAATAAAATTTAGATATGCAAACTCAAGTATTTTTATGACAAATATAACAATATGTTAAGAAGTATGTGAAGGATTTCTAAACCCAGTATTTCTGTACGCGATCCACACCAGCTTGTTATTGCCGATACTATCATTCATTTTTTATTTCTCATTGAAAAAAGAGAATTAAGTAACGATAAATCAAGCAAATTTAAATTTGTACGATTATACGTAATCTTCCAAACTGCCGCTCCACGTTAACCCCTGAACTAATTTGTTTTCCTAAGATCTAATGAAATTACATCTTCAGTTCTAGAAATGTGCCGAGTTAATGATGCAGCTAAGAATCCATAGAATACACTAGATTCTTAGAGAATATTAGTAACATTTCTGTCTAATTAAACATTTTAGAATGCGAAAGTTTAAAATCACTTTAATTTAATTTTTTTCATGTTTTTTATCCTAAAAATTTGAGCAGAGGTAATCCGATGATGTATAACATGCGGGCATGGCAGTTAAGAGATTAAGGATATTATCACAGTAAAATAAGAGAAATTTCATTTTTTGATACATCACAAACTGTCAGAAATGATGATTATAGCCGTCTAATTGTTCATAGAAGAATTATGTACTAGAATAAATTGTACAACAACATGTTAAATAGTCATATTGGCTGAATATTTGTCATAACAACACGGAGGAGATCGTCCACAAGAATTAAAGTTCATGCTAATTAGATGGTAGGGTAATCACAAAAGGATTTAGCGGGGAAAATGACAGTGAAATTTCCTGAAAAAAAATTAGCCATTACAAAAATATAAATTTTAGGAAATGCAAAAGAAATTATTATGCATTTTTTTTTTTAGTAAAGGCAAGTAATAATTTTTTATATCAGACTAACTGTCATTTAAATCATTCATTACATTTTTCTAACATTTTCTTTTTGGCGCATTATAAAATAAATAAAATTAAGCAATATATGTTATAAATGTTAAAAAAAACTGATTATTATAAAATAACTTTAGCAGCTACAGTAAAAATAGTAGTTCAGATGATAAATAAAAGGGTTATTTTATTAACAGCTCTAACGCGCGAAACTTCAAAACCGGACATTCACTTCAAAGTCATTGTCAAAAGTTTCACAGTAATCATAAAAAAATCAAGCAGAACAACATATAATTGCATTTATTTCAACTTTGAAAACCAAATGTAACGAATGGGAGCGAAAAAAGTTATGTCCAGGTCGCCATTTACCTTTACTACGCCTAAAAATAACCACCCCGTTGATGTGATAGTCAACACATTAGAGGATCCTAGTTTGATCTGAGGTAAGTCTTGAGAGTTTCGTGTAAGAGAGAAATCTGCCTTCCACCGATAGAAGTCTCGTTGTCAACACATTCACGGACAGTACTGGTACAAATCTCATTTGCATATATGTGACTTGACTGCAACATAAATACAAATAATGGCTGCACCCGTCAAAAAAAAAAAAAAATACGAAAATGTTTTTTTTATTTTCTTAAGTTGTTACACCCACTAGGATATTGTTCAATATTTCGAAAGAAAAGTTCAACTGATAAGATAAAAATACGGCATTGCTAGTTCTACCTACATTTTAAAACAGAATGTGTTAAGGGAAGTGCAGTGGCACAGCAATAAGAGGATACGAGAGATATAGATGACAGATCGCCGGTCTTAAGAGGACAGCATGGAGACAAAATGTTAGTGCATTTGTCATTTCTAAAGCCAAATATGATGAAGAAAAGAAAATATATTTTGTATCGGGTTCTATTTACTCTAGTAAAGCTACTGGAGAACCCGCACCCCTCTTGCTCAACCGAAGGTGCATGTTATAAAACTTCTTTCTGATCACTTTTTTTTTTTCAATCGCCGTTAAGGAACACGACACTAACCAATGGCACTGGCCTAACATGTTTTATATTCAGCCCTGCATGCAAAGATATGAAAGTAAGCCGATCGTTCAAGGTCACGCTGAGACATCCTTCCACTCCCATGGACATTTCATTAATGTGCATTTTAACTGATTGAGAGGCCTTCTTTCTGTGGGTGATGAACACCATTGCGTGACAGCTGGAGAAGAACAAAAAGAGTGGAAGGTGACTCACCTTGAACCAGAAGACGAATGGAAGCCCGCTGCTCGTCATTGATCTGACACTGGTAATCGGCAGAGTCCGAGTAGACGACATTACGCAGGAAGAGAGCATCACTCAGCAGGTTGATATGTGGCTCTGCTTCCCAGAGGGTGGTCTGCTCGTCATGCACTTCCACTATCTTCCTGTATTCTTTCCACCAAATGAGGCTGCGGACGGGGCCTTCAGTCGGGGCACATGGTAGGGACACATTCGCCCCTGCTCTAACAAACACCGGCTCTGGGAGCTCTTCTTCCTCACCTTCTTCCGCTGAAAAAAAACAAGATACAGTTTATCTCTCATTGATACTGATAAAGAATCATAATAATAAATGACAGTGAATGACAACTCAAATCAATAATATTTAGAGTGCTACAAGTCAAGTGCGGATTGCCAAGCAACCCATGTTATTCTAATGGGTTCTTTTACATGGGTTTAAATGCAAATTCTTTAATTGTTAAACTCTAGAGAGTTTGACAAAATTAAAGAATTTGCCTTTTAAATAAAGAATTCTGTTATACAGAATATTTATAACAGCTTTTCGTCCCTTCGACTACGAAATTATTCAACTTCCTAAAAACACATATTTCTATTCGAGGCAGTGGCCATTATTACAATCTATACATCATCTGTGTTTCTCAAAATGCTCTGGTAAATTTTGTCATTTAAATTAATTACTACTTTGACTTAAGTACAGATTTATGTAACAAACTTTCTGTAATTTTTAAAACTTTAGCGTATCAGGAAGAGAGAAAAAGTCGTTTACAAAATGTAACAACACAAATTAAATAAAAGGATATAAAGATGAAATGAAGACAAGGATGCAAGAATTTTCCTTGCACATTAAAGAAAATTATTAAAAAATAGAATAAAATAAATAAAGTCAAGGAAAATAATTAGGAGTAGGAAGGAAAAGAGAGAAACAACTGCTGTAAATTTCTTCTCTTGAGCATATCACTCTAGAAGTTTCACTTCAAAAAATAATCGTGTGAATAAAAGCTTTAGAAATTCCATATTAAAGATTTCAGATAGCATTGATTTAACATTTCGCCTCCACAAAAATTACTTAGTTTATTTAAAATACCCTTATAACGGATTCATAATTTTCATAATGGCGTAAAGTCTGTGAACATTGATTTATCAAGGGGGAAAAAAAATGGAAAAATTCCTTCCGAAATTAGAGATAATATTTAACTTAAAACTCGTACATTCTTTCTTAAACGTGTATATAAAGATAATAAATCATATACTTCTTTAGATACTTTGTGAAAAATCATTGTTTCTATAAAAGGTCTTAAAAATTTCTATCTGAAATCATTTCAATCCCTTTTTTCCATCCATTCAATGGCATCATTTTTCTTTAGAATAGATTTGAGGTAACAAAAAGTGGCATCTAACTTTGGTTTCAGAATAATGTTTATAAATAAATTTCTTGAAATTTTACAATAGTTGTAATCAGTTAATTTACAAAAAATAAATAAGCATTCAACATCTGGATCATCATGTAGCGTACATAATATAACTGTTCCTGTTTTAAGAAAACAACCAGAAATGATGGCAGTTTTAAAGAGGATTCAAGACTAGCTTTTAAAGGATTGATTAGATATATATCCCGTGTTGAAGCTGCAAATGGGTTTATTTGGAAAGGATCTCATAATCTTGAACTGTAATTAAATGTCAGTTACAAAAGCTAAGCTCGGAATCCCCTTCCTTCAAAACTTCCGCACCTTATCAGTGAAGGAATAGTGTTCTCAGCGGATTTAAATATCATCTCCTAAATAGAGAGGATGCAGAGTTGAGAGAAATTAGAGAAAAAGGAAAATAGCGGTGACCTAGTGGTTAAATCTCATTTTCAAGTCTGGGATGTTGTGGGTTTGAAAGCCGATTCCACCGAAGGTCTTTGGTGTGCTTAGTCCTGGTACTTGTTAAATCAACACAGTCGAGTCCTGGTACTTGTTAAATCAACACAGTCGAGTCCTGGTATTTGTTAAATCAATACCGTCGAGTCCTGGTATTTGTTAAATCAATACAGTCAAGACTTAAGACATCAGGTCACCACGGTTTTCTGTTTAAAATTATATAAAATAGACTAAGAGATAAACAAAAGATCCACACAGTGAGTAAATTTAAATATCTAATTTAGTATAAATTAGTAAAAATGCATTTAAGTTTTGGATATATCAAAATTGGACACAAATCGAGAAAGGGAAACTAAAACTTAATTCGCGTAATTTTTAATTGGCGTGGTAATATCTTCAAAGTTAAACAGCTCCAGAAGGTCCGAGCACTCTTCCATTTCAATTGCACGATAAACCTATTAAAGAGTACGTTTTATACGTTTCACTTATCGGATGAACAGAGACAGAGAAAAAGATGAATTTTTCGTGGAAACACAAGTAACAAGTTTTATCCCCAATCCTCCTGCTGCTTTCGGGGAATTAAAAGAATCCTTATCGCCCTGTAAGCTTCTACCAGTGTTTGTATAACTGATTTCCTGTAAAGCTTATGGGGGTAGAACGGAAAGAGAAATCGTTGAAGGGAGGGAGAGATTTAGCTACTGAATGAATAACAATGCACTAAGAAACAAAAATGAACACAGACTTTCACAAGTTAAGTTATGGATAAGTTCCTGTGCGTATAAGTGATTTTTAGTAAGCGATTTTCAATTCAATCTTTACTTAAAGGATTCGGCGAGCTTATAGATTATTTTCCAACAACTATCCGGAATTCCATGAATTTTATCTGAAGTTTTT
Source organism: Argiope aurantia (assembly GCA_026543865.1). NCBI lineage: Eukaryota > Metazoa > Arthropoda > Arachnida > Araneae > Araneidae > Argiope > Argiope aurantia. Next base: position 555,066 of record JAPMOR010114456.1, read on the forward strand.
GATGTCTGAAGGATGTATGTTTAATGAAATGAAAAATTATTATTCATTGGAGTGGACGGTATATAATTAGAAATTATATATTTCAACAGCTGAATACAGAAGCTAGTATTTTCTCAGAAGCTTAATCTTCACCGTATCAAGTTCAGAACATGAAAAGCTACGTCTTTTCTCATATTTCCTATCTAGAAAAACAGAAACAAGAGAGGATATATTGATCTCAACTTTACTGTATGTTCCTTTTTGTGCTTTGATTCATGGTATACAGAGAATCGAGAATGCATTCTTATCGTTGATCGACTGGGTCCAAAATTTGATACACATCTGCAATTTTGGTAAAGACAATGTCCCAAATTTATGTTGTCTTTGCATTTTTGGCCACCACATTCACATATACATGAATAAACAGACAATCTTTTTACGAATTTGATTCAAAATTTGATACGTATCTATAAATCTGATGTAAAGACCATATCGAATTTCGGATGCCCAGTCATCCGTTAAGTTCGTTTCGTTTTTGCGGTACAATGTCCACAGATGTTTTTTTCAGATGCAAGGGGACCTAAAATGCGCAGATAAAAAAAATGAATTTTGTGGTTTTTATTAACGTTAACAATACGTTCTATCAGAGAAAGTTAGAAACAACTCTCCTTTTATTTTACCTTCGGGAAAAATCCTATTACTAAATCAAATCAAATGAGTTAAGTATTTATATCCTACTGATATAACATAAATCTCATTATGATTGATGTGTCATTATATGTCAGTGTAAAACTGTCAAAAAGCACTTAAAACACACTTTAATGTGCTGTCATAAACCATGGGTAGAGAAAATCAGCTACAGTTTGCATAAAAATGTACGAGCAATAACTAAAAGTGTTCGGCAACGAATTAAATAGTGTATTTCATTAATAAATGCACATTAAGCTTTTAGCCATGCGGTTTTCTTTGCTATCTAATTTGATGACATTTTCTGATTTGAAAAGATATTGTACTGATTTAGTTAAGAATTCATGGAAAACTTGAAAAGTTTATAGATTTGACATAATTTAAATTTCGAATATGAACGCGTACGAATGGCTTATGTTTAGCCAATTAGTTGAAGAATATGGTTCTTCGATAGATGAACCAAGCTCAAATACCACCATTAAAGGGTTAAATAATAGATAAATATCTGAAATTTGCTATCGAAGTATTTTACTATTTTGACCGAGTGCCTGCATCACAGTTTGTTAATAAATATAAATTCTTACTATCAATGTATCCGCATATAAATGAACCTTTTGAACGTGTAAGTGTCTCTCAGGTGGCATCATTTTGGCAAACTTAATTTCAATAGTTTATAGAAAAATCACAATGTTGCAAAAAGCTACTTACTAATTTATGGGGAAGGGTCAACCAATAAATATCTATTTTATAGGCTAAGAAGAACTAAAATAGGTCCATATTTTCACATGAATATCTATACATAATATTTAGAGTCCTAATTCGTTTTTAAGTGCAAAAGGTTAAAATCCGTAAAAGGTTAAAGATGCATTTTACAAAGTCTTTTGTACTCTACTATTAATAAGCATGAATCTTATCAAAACACCGACCACAAAGGATTAATAAAATTTATTTTCAAAGATAACTAGAAACTTAGAAAAGAATAGGAGGTTAAGATAAAAATGAAAACTATCTGTTTAACGATCTAGCGCGGACAGTATGCTTGGCTTAAGGGTCAATGACAGCTTCAGAATCAGCAATACGTTTTCATTGATGACACAACAGTCTAGAAAAAAAATCCTATGCCATTGTATGATAATTTTAAATTGTTTGGAATCAATTTAAATTTTAAAGATGATTTCAACAAAATAAAGAGCTCAAGAAGATATAGCGAATCATTCGACTCAACTGAAATAAAATTAAACAAAATTTTAAAGGGCAATCATTTTTATGCCCTGTCATTGAATTATGTGTAAGAAGTTAATTATTTTTTTCCAATTCTGTCTTTCTTCCAATTCTGTCAGCCTTACTTGAATCCATTGTGGATGAATAATGAATTTACTAGTGTAAACTGGTACCAACAAAATATTGTTAAAATCACTTTACACGTAAATAGTATCTGAAATATCAATCGTTTTCACAATAAAAATATAAAATATATTTAACTACTTGCGTTGGCAAAAGATTCAGAGATGCGCGTGCCAAAACAGTTCACTGTAATTCGCAGTGAGGCCAAACAAATCATTCGATACTTTATAGAAATGGGAAAAAAAAGATTTATATCTTCTAAATGAATTAGTTTTCGATTGTGTTTCTCTAACCTTTTCTCAGATAAACAATCTCAATTGACAGGCCGCGAGCATCATTTTTACATCTGTGATAATTGGCTGTGAGGTGCCACACGTCGTTAGCGATTTTGTGGCAGAAGAATCTCGACATGCGTGGCACATCTATCCAGGGAAGTGGTTAATATTTTTAACCTTTTTACACAGCATTTATCAGTGCCTTATTACTTTTATTAGTTTGAAATAATCATCGCATTTAAGAGGGTGAGGGTAGACAACGATTGCAGTGTTTTAAGGATGGGTTTTTTTCTCATCGATTTCAGGTAAAATATATAAAATAAAAGATTAAAGCGATCCCAAAACGGCGTTCCGGCATTACTCCTACCTAAAAACAAAAATGATAAGAAATTTGCACATTTTAAAAATGCAAGACAAGTTTTCTGGTATTTATCGATTTTCTGAACGTAGATTCAGTACCAAATCGGATGCTACTGGATGTAATCGAAATTCAATGTGATCCTGTTTAAAGGGAAAAATTCGAAGAAATAAATGTATTTCACAGATACATTGTCATTTAAATAGTACTTGAAGAAGATATCTTAAGATTTCCAAATAAAATTACTTCAACATTTGGAAATATTTCGTGCGCATTTATTTATCTATAAAAGGAAACAAATCTAATAAAAGATTAAGAATATTGACATTCACCTTGAGCTAATTTGAAAGCGGTCGCGGTGAACCGAATTTTGCCGAAGTTGAAAAAACGGTAAAAAGGTATAAGTCAGGAAGAAACAATATTAATTAACCATGCCTTTGTATTTTTTTTAATATTGACATTCTGAAATTAAGCATTTGTTCTGATTAACAAAATAATGATCTTAGCCAGGTATATTATTTTTAAATTTCGTGATATAAAATTCGTTATAGATTGTAATGTTTCGTTGGAGCTACCGAATTCGGCACAGTTATTATTTTTTTTTCGTGTAGTAAGGCCTCAATCAGAAAGTTTTCCAAAATTTTGATAAGATTTTTATTAATTAAAAATTAATTGAAATTCTAATGTTTTCCCATAATATAATCGCAGAATATTATTGTACAAAAATCATTTTTAGACTATATTAGTAGTGTAAAAATTGCTTTCCCGAGATCCAGAGTTATTTTCGCGCAATATTTTCTATATTTTTAATTATGTTTTCAAAATAAATTCTGATCGCAATGCAACAAAATCTTCTATTTATGAAGTGAAATTTTACACACGCGTGTTAACGTTAATAATAATAATTTTAAAAAATGCTTTATCTGGTTAAAAACTTCAAAGCAAGAATTTTACTTCGCTTCTAATAGCATGTTGTTTTTTTTCTTTGCCGATTTCGTAAAAAACGCAAGAAAAAATTCATTATGCACAGAATGCAACAACTCATGCAATCAAACCAGACGAATCAAGATTAAAACATTATACTGTGATGTTACAGATCAGATGTTTGAATTTCCTTTTTTTTTCCCCTCCATGCCACACCCACTTAGATCTTGTTTTGGATTATATTAAGATTTATTTTAAATGGTCAAAAACACATTTAAAAATAAATATTTTTAGTAAGAATGAAATGAATAAAAAGAAATTAATAAGTATTTACCAACACATAAAATTTGACTTTTTTTTTCCTCCCTTCCTTCAGAGAACATTGAAAGCTCCTGAAGTTCTTAAATCTTTATCAGCCTATGTTTGCACATCAATACAAGAAGACCACGCATTCCACGTTAACGAATCAGCCAATACGGAAATAGAATAGACGGTGGGGAAAAAAAAGAGCCTTTTTAAACATAGCACTGATAAGATCTGCATAAATGAAACCAGCCGCTATAAACAACTGATACGATGCGTTTACAAACACTTTCAAAATTCACACCAACATGGAATTTTTTTTTCTCCTTCAAATGAATGAGCCCCGTTGTATAAATACTTTGATAACCTTCAATTTCTTGTTATGTCTAAAAGTGAGATTGTGTTTGCGAAAGTTCCTACATTTTAAAATGGCCACAATTTGACCTGACATTTAAAAACAATTAAAATTTGAATAAAAAATTCTTTTTAAAAAAAGGACTCCAAGTTGCACTTTCTCACAAAATATATTCGAAAAAAATTCGCATTGATTTATTTCGTAGATCGCCAATAGACTTGCATCTTTACATTGGCAATTTTCACAACGTATCCACGATCTTCTGGAAAACTAGAATCGTTTCAAGAATAAGTAAGAATCGTATTATTTCCTTGACTCACAAATAATTATGAAGACATATTAATTCGTATTAATAAACGGTGGACAGGAAATGCAACTAGGCAGAGAAAGGTTCATTTGAAATAAGCTGTTTAGTTATTCAATAAATTGTTCTTAAAATCTTTACTAATGGGGTCTCGTAGAATTTTCTTCCCAGAAATTTCACATGCATTTTTGTTTAAAGAAAAATATTTTACAGTTTTGAAAGAGTGTTCATGAAAGAAAATAAAACAGATTTCATTATTTTTGACATACAAGATTTCATTTTCCTTTTTTTCTTCTAAAATGAGTATTTCAGCCCAATAGTTACCATCAGTATTTTCAGTCTTCATGTAAGACAAGTGAACAATTATTTGATAATTTCTGATTTTTTTTTTTTTTTTTTGTCTAACAAAACCTTTTATCAACTAAAAATACATTTGCTAAATTATCTGCTGATTTCATCAAAGAAATGAAAGTGATTGTGTATACACGACGTTCGAATAGATTCGAACCATTAAATTTGATGACGACAGATCTTTGGAAATAACGTTTTCTTCGTGCAATCAGCCTATTCAATGTTTGCCTAGTTCGAAATGCATTTCATTTCTTTTCCTAATGGGTTGAGCTCCTAAACATTCCAAATAATTCTAGATGCATCGCCATCAATAAAATTTAAATTATCTGAAAAATGATTCTCGGAATCGCGAACCTTTACGAAATGTGATGAAATTACATTAAAGTATAGTTGTTTTATTAAATTTAGGAATACCTAGAAAATTGAGCTTAGCTCAATATTTTTTTATTTTTTTTTGTAAAATCGTGTTTTTTTGGAGAAAATATTCAGTTACGAATCATATACTGATTACATATGAATATTTTTCAATCTTACCTACATATGAACTAGCCATTTAAATAAAAAAAATCATGAATGCACTTAGTTTAACACGTTAGTCGTATTGGTTAATTGCATTGTTGCTATTGCATGTGAGCCGAATGTATTTGTATTCGGATAATTTCGTATATGCTATCTCACAAAATTTTGAGGTGACAGTAGGTTATAATCCTATAGCAACAATGCAAGTACCACAAAAAGTTACGAGATGGCGCTATATGACATAATCAACATAAAGAGCAGATAGAAAAAGCTCCAATAGTTAGTTATAAAAAAATACTTTGTGTGTGTGCGCGTGAGTGCGTGTAAAATAGCGTTTTTTAAGAAAAGACATCTATATAGATAAACTTAAAAAGAAAAACCCTATCTAAATATAAAATTTGATCGAAATCGTTAGAACTGCTTCCGAGATACATGAAATAAATTTATATTATATATATTATACACACACACACACACACACAAGGATTGCTCGTTTAAAGTTATAACATTACGATACGATCACGTCGCTAAGCTCGCGAAACGTTCTTCAAATGGCTGCCATCTTAAAAAGAGGCAAAAAGAAAAGGTTTCCTTTGAGAAACCCTCAATTTTCGTTTTTAAGGATTGCAATTAAAATTTTCTGGACACATTCAGAGAGTTATCTTGTAAAAAAAATATAATAATTCGACGACCACGTAGTAATTTTCAGTCTACCCAGAAAAAATGATAAAATTAGTGAATATCTGACAAAAGTCTGGAAATTCCGGTTTTCGGGGAGGGGAGCCTAATTAACCCTTCTATATACTAATAACGGAGACGCTACCAAATTGAATGTCATATTTGATGCCATTTCAAGATTCGTAGATTCTGATTCACTTTTTTTTTTTTCCCTTGACATCTTCCCGTTCCTCATTTTGGTTTCAACTTATGAAAATATACGCTATGAGATTTAGAGTCTAGATGGTTATTAAATTTCAATTTCGAATAAATTTAATAAAAACATTTTTAAAAGCACACTGTTATTAGTGTATAAAAATACAGATTGTTTTAATTATTTTTTAACCTTGTGGCCTTCAATTTATAACCTATTATTATAAATATTATCGAATCAATTTTTCACAAATTGACTATCAGGTTGCATCTCTCGTTTAAAGTAAAAATGTGATTAAAACCAATTATTTGAGAAACAATTAAATTCTGAAAATGTAAAAATACCATATTGCTATGTATACCATATTGCTAATACATGTGTACAAAATTTTAAAATTCTTGCACAGCAGGAAGTGAGTAAAAATCAATTACAAAATTCCATCTTTACAAACATGAAAGGAATTAAGTTAAATAATAAAGATTTGAATGCGGGATACGATGAAACTGATTATTTGTAATCTTGAAATTTTTTTTAACAGAGTTTAAAAAAATAAAAGGATACAGAAGAGTATTAAGCAGAGCCTCTTTTTTTTATTATTATTATTACTTCAAACCGTTTCGGATGACGTATCCAGAATCAAAATAAATAAGAAGAGAAATTGCGATGTTTAAGTTAGTCAATGCATGTTTTCTTTTTCATTCTTCCGATCAGCTAAATCTAAACCAATCAGACAGAACGACATCTCAACCGATATGGGTAGTTAATTTACATTTTAAACGTTAAAGAACAATACTTCCAATTTTCTGCTGCTTTAAAAAAAACATTTATCGACTTCTTTAATGGTGAGAATATAAATTTTTTTGTTTCATAGGAAGAATGTAACAAAGTTTTTCATCAAAATATCAATAAAATTTTTCCGGAAGCAAACTAAGCAAAAAAATAGGCAGCAGATTTGTGGAAATTTTCAACAAATTCTGTTGATATGATCAGATTTTCGGATCTTCACCCAGACATACTTTAGATATTACAGAAGGAGGTAGGACATAAAGAATAGGATTTATGTCAGGATAAACAATCCAAGACTCGGACTTCTCCGGCAAATCAAAAATATCTTATCCATTTACCATAGATACTAATGGTTTCGATCCAATGCACAAAAGAAATTAAAATTGAAATCAATTATGAAAATGTATTGTCATTACTCATTAAATTAGGGAGACCATGCCGTAAATAATTTAATAAAATTATAAAAAATAATTATTCCAAAGCTATTTTTCAAAAAATTAAACGTAACTAATCTTTTTTCAATTTTTTAACACGAACCATCTACTTGTCAGTAAATAATAATAATAATAATAATAATATGGCACGCTTTCAACAGGGGCGTATTGTCACTTAAGTTAAATCTATCAAGATTTTCCCTTTCATAGGAGCTGGCCATATATTTAGACAAGAAAGCTGGGTGTTTCTAGGGATTTTTTTATTAAGAAATTTCTAGGGATTTCTCTTAAGAAAGTTTTTAAAATTTAAGTCAGAAATTATCCCCCAAAGCTGTCTAAAGAAGATTAAGATCCTGTACTAGGAATAAGTATCATCCAAGATTTCCAGATCAAAATAGACGAAAAATTTAGGAACCCAACCGAGGAAACACACACCTATAAAAATGCGTCGAGTTTTTTTTTTTTTTTTGAACCGATTTGATAAAGAGTTGATTAAGAAAAAATTTACATATTCTTTCTGTATTATATACTTAAAAAGTTAAATATTTTAAGGTGCCCACAAACTTTATGGAATCGTGAATACATAAACGTTATGAAATTTATCAAGATAATTTTAACTCTTGTTTTTAGCAGACAATAAATGCTACACTCTAGATTATGAATCTTCTTAAAGAATATGATTTCGGCATATCTTATATTCAAGTGTATCATGAAATGTTAAAAGGATTCAGAATGAAAGTTGTGCTAAAAAATGCACGATAACAAATACAACTCAAATCTTTTTTTAAAAGCGGATATATCTTCATTACCCCTCGGGAAAATAAAGTACCTGCTATTCATAAATATTGCCTGACAAGAGCATTACTTCAAATATAATATTGAACAGAGGTTTTTTTATTTTTTTATTTAGAGGATAAACTTTTTGAAGTAAAAGTAAGTCGAAACAATAAAAAGTCTCAAATGTTAGTGGCAAGAGCCTCACTTCAAAATGCGATATTGCATTCTTCTTTCTTTAAAAGATAAAACTTTTGAAGTAAATTTAAACAATAAAAAGCCCCAAATGCTTGTTCACAACCGAAGCATGGGAAAAGATTAGAGCAGAAGAGGAATACCATGAGATCATAAAAAAGAAATGGCAACCAGTTACTCGTTCAAATAGCGAGAAAAGAATATCTATTATTCAAGGTTGGCATTTCTTGAAACTACATAAAAAAGTTATACAAGTCTTCCAAGCGAAACAACTTAAAGGAAATCGGTACAGAATGTTCACGAGAAAGAATATCGAAAGCATGCAACAGAAAATTTTATTGATAAATAATTAACTCGCATTCAGAGTTGAAAAGGATTCTGAATTAAAGCTGCCAATAGAAAATGAATTAGTTTAGAGGTAAAAAGAAACTTTAGACATTAATCATTTTAAGTATAAGAAAAGTCGTTTTAAAAAGTATGTATATCGCTGTCGTTATATCAAAATGTCGTATATCAAATACCATACACAGCAAAACATAAGAAATCTTGATACAACAGCTGGAATCATTAGTGCCATATGACACTTTGTGGCAAATGAAGTAACATGAGAGCAGATGAAGTTAACATATACAAAAGTTTTGCATCAATAAAATGTTTTGAAAAATCTAACACAAACCATTTTGATATTAAAGTTACAATATGCAGTTTGGAAAGAATTGTCCTGAACAGTGTGTGATTGGGAATAATTATTTTCGTGCAATTTTATCTTATTAAATTACCAGTTGGCTAAACTTTAGTTCAACTAGATAGAAGATATGAACAAGAGAAAGATGAAAGACAGTATGCGCTTATATTTTAATAAGCAATGCACAGAAACATTACAGAAATATCGAATTAAAACAAAGTTGCACGATTCAAATACAAAATGAATATCAACATCGGAATAGAATATTTATGAGAAAACCGTACTCAACAAAGAACTTCGGAAAATGCATTATTCTTACTCGCTACGTATCATTCCTATGCGGGCTAAAATTGTTTTAAAAAAATTCATCTCGGTAAGCTGGAAGACATATATCCTTTACATCTCAGTTACTATCTGACAACTTAAATTGTTGATGTTAGAAACAGTCAAAATTTGAACATGAAAATCACTTTTCAGCCTCAGATATTGCAGTTATCGAAATACTCGAAATACAAAAGGTGTTTCTCTTAATGAGGCTCTAATATGGCTAATTTGATTTGTTTTTCTATTTTTAAAATTAAGAAAGTTATAGTGAAATGAAAATTTCAACCTCCACCATTTCCATCCCCTTTGAGCTAGATGGGTCGTTTACGATTTCGTCCGAGATTTTTACATTTCTAACAATATATTTCAAGCCAGTCAAAATCCAAATAAAATTACTCTAGTTATCCTCTTTACAAGATAACATGGGCAAAGTGTAATACGTATATTATATATAAACATATGAATGAAGGTAAGTTTTGGGTTCCAGGAACCATGATCGGTGAAGAACTGAAGAAATTTTCCTGAAGTCTTCTCATGAGGGCTATTGCAATAGGTAGTCTTCCTAAGAGAGTGTATCTAATAATAGGATCTAGTTTCTGAAACAATCGATATAATAAATTGTATTTTACTTTTCACCCAACCTACACATTTAATATACACGATCATTTAATGGCGATTTTTTGGATCTTTGGAGGACAGAGCCCTGGTGGTTAAAAATCTCCAATTTATACATGATTAATGAAATTCTTTGCTATCCAAAGTTTATTTTTTAGTGAATACATCTTTCACGAAGTTTAGAATTTTTCATTTATATTTATTCAATTCGAATACAGCAATTTTTCAAAAACAAATCTTGAATCGATTCAAATTACTTCAAAAACAACAGACCCTTTAAAAAAAAAGCTCTGGGAAATTCGCCGCATTTGTAAAAACCTCAAGCACAAAACTGTCTTACTCAAAAGAAACAAAATAAAAGAGTTTGCAAGTCGTACGAGAATGCTCTTTGTTTCAGAAAGTTTTTCGTATGCATCGGAGGAAAAAAGCATTATTTATTTTATTTTCTCCTCTTTCTGTTCTTTAGCGGGCCGGAGAAACCAATCGTAGAAGAATAAACGATTGCCTAATCTGAAGATTTTTCAGAGAAGGAAAAAAAAAAAAAAAAAAAATCAATTCATACCGATTTGGGGGGGGGGGGCGGAAAATATTTTTATTTTTTACTCTGTTCAAAAAGTATAAACACGAAAACTTTCAAAACTTCCGTTCCGTTTCAGATCTGTCTTGTATATAAACACAAAACATTGAAATTTCTCAATTTATTTTACAAAGACAACAAATGGATGATACTTCAAATGTAATCTTTTAGAGTGTTTTTCTCTTTGCACTCTTCCCTTTCCTTGGAATAATGAAGGATAGAGGTTATATTGGAAGTATTCACAGTGCTGTCTTTTCTTAAAAGATAATTATTGATGATTCCAAACAAATAGTGCTTAAGGAAAACAAATGATGCAAGCCAAAAACAGTGATGTTTTGAGCTAAGCTCTTCAGGAAAATAAATTTCCGAGTGGTTTTTTCTAAACAATTACCGGGAAAGAAATATTTCTTAATATAAGATGAAAAAAATTAATGTAAAACAGAAAGAATTTAAAAAAAGGGGGGGGGACAAAGAACAAATATAACAATTAAATACACATACACATATATTATATATTTAAAAGCACAATGAATGCGGTAATGCAATAAATAACCTGTGCAGTGAATTGGAATTACAGACTGAAACTACATAAAGTTAACAGAATTAGTTAACAATTTAGACTCGTAGAAGGAAAATCAGCGGTTTTAAGATGATGGTAAATATTTGTTAAAGAAAACAATTTTGAAGAAAATCCTCTGGAATTTTCCAGCTAGCGAGAAAACTATGGGTTTTAGTCGCTAATTTATCTATTCTTTCTTTGTCCTTATTCTCGGCTTAACTAATATATATATTTATGGGCACAAAGATATTTACATCGGAGATTTCTTTTTGAAACAATCCTTTAACTAGCACAAAAATAGGAAATAAGACAGTTCTTCTATTCAAATAAAAACTTAATTTGTTAATTTTTATTAATATCCAGTTTCTACAATATTTCGCAAAACATTATAGGTCCTTTATTTCGGTTTTTAAACAGGCACAAATATATCTGAGAACCTCGTTTAAAGACGTTCTATGTTTTAAAAAAACAATAACCAAGAAAAATCTTCCGACTTTCTCCTAATACTTACATAATACTGTGATATTTGTGTTAAGTTTCGTATAACAGTGAAGAAAATCAAATACGTTATTTGGACCACTTCCATTCGGTCTATTGAATCCAATATGATACAAATTTACAGTTTTGATTATCCAATTAGTTGCATTTTTCAGCTATCGCGTTCACAAACCTAAGAATAGACAAACTGTTAGACAATCAGCTTTTTTCATTATTATGATTTGACCCAATATTTTATACAGAACTACAAGTTTGGTAATAAAACATTTATTTTTTAAAGAAATTTTATATATTATATAAGGAACAATTAAATACGAAATCTTTTACCAACCAGGCTCGGACAATTTTTTATTTTCCGTATTAAATCGGGGATATTTTGAATCATTATTTATATGTAACGCTTACAAATAAGTTCAAAAGGCTTTGGAGCTAAGGGAGTTTATAAGCAATGATCAAATAGCATGCTCGGGAAATTGTATGAATTAATTGCGAAGAGATTTCTACGCTTCCGGATGAAAAAGATTAAGAGTTCCTGAACTGTCTTATGCTGGAAACCGAATAAACCACAAGCGAAGCAGAGAGGCAATAAACTTGGTTATAAATTACTTTCAAAATATATTTCAGCATTCATTTGAGAATCTAAAGAATCTTTGAAAGCTATGAGTGGAACGAAAATAAAAAATAACAACAGCAAAGTATTTAAGCTGAGTATGACAAAAGAATTTGGTTTAAAGAGACGAATAAGCGATAAATCTCTTTCTGGAACTCACGTGAACGCATTTTTAAGTTTTTCTACGTACTATTCGAACTTCTCTTCGACAGTAATTATTGGATATCCACGTTGAACACCAACTGCAAAATGTTACTTGAACGATCTACCATTTTGTAATTTAAAATAGTTCCTAGAATTTACCTCTATTATCTAGCAAATATTTTGACAAAATTCGTATCTTTCTACATTTTTAACTCCTCACATATTTTAATCACCATCTCATTAGATGTTTCATTCTGTGAAGAGAATGCATACTAAATGTTTCATTCTGTGAAGAGAATGCATACTAAATGTTTCA
>JAPMOR010114456.1:567862-612056 GCA_026543865.1 Argiope aurantia
ATACTAAATGTTTCATTCTGTGAAGAGAATGCATACTAAATGTTTCAATCCCACCAAAAATTTTACAAAGGATTAAGATTCAGTAAAGTAGCAACTGGAGCGGCTGAATTTCCTTAGAGCCAGTCTTAATGGGCACCATAGAGACAAAACACTGCACTAGTTTTTAAAAACTATGAGGGAGGCGCGAACCTCACTGCATTTAATAACGAGGTTACGTAAAATGAAGGGGACAAAAAAAAAATTAATATCATATCTCGGACGCCGTTTAAAGGTAAAAAAATGTCAGGGGGCGAAATAATCATATCCCCCGGGGGCCACTTATCTTCGCTACAGCATTCGGGAGAGTATAATCTCAGTTGTGTAACAGACACGTATAATAGTGACATCCGATTGTTCCCCAGCGTACTGCATTTAATAACTTTATGCTCCACACTGCGAAAAATTGCGCCTGTTTTCAAATTGCTAAAGGACATTTGGGATGTTTAAGTGTTCAGTATATTTTTACTTTGCATATTTATGACTATTTTTTTTTTTTTTTTTGCAAACTCAAGATTTAATCGTTATTCGGTGAGGACATCATCAAAATTTACCAAACAGTTTATTCAGTTTTTTTTTTTTTTTTTCCCCTCTGCTTTATGTTTTCCTGAAACTATGAGGTGGGACTTGGTAGTGCGGTAGTGTGAATCATTGATTTCACACTACCAAGACTTTAATACTTTAAATTTATTATGGACCCATACAAATAATGAATGATTTAAGAAAGGGTTTGTGTAATGGTCGAGTGTAAATGGGAACTATCTTACGCAGGTTACAGAACCCATATTAATATCTACAGCGACCAGTGATTTACTTTACCGGGGCACTTCGAGAAGATAGGGGTTTCTTTGTAGTTATACTTTCCATATCCCCACCCCATTTTATTGTTAGTCTCCAAAAACCTTTTAATGTAAATTAAATGTTCTATATTTCCCAAATAAAAAATAAATACATTAAATTATTGTTTAATTTAAAATTTTGAAAAATCATACATTGCTTTAAATACTTAAAATTCCTGCATACAATATATGCATTTATATCATTTTTATTTCGAAATAATGCATGTCCATACAGCTTATGAAAGCAAAGTAAGATATATTAACTTTTAAATAAGAAAATCTTGCATACTTTGCAGAATCCGGTTAATTCACTTTTGAGCTAACGACTGATTTTGAAATTAGTTGCCGATTCTTAAGTTCGTAATTTTGTACCTAGGTTAGGCATTATTCAGTTAAACAAGGGCGTTTAGCATTCTCTCAGCTCACGTGAGCTATATTTTAAACCTAACGAGAAATTCATTGGCATCAATCATGCCCATTAAAAATGCATTAAGCAATAATGGCAAAAAAGCTGAATTACCTTCGGCTTGTTGCCTTTTACTAACAATGATGAATTAATAGACGAACCCTAGAAGTGAGTTTACAAGCTTACTTATACATAATACGAATTCAGAAAGTTCTTTATTATATTTTGAAGCATATAAATTTTTAGAGGAATTTAATTATATTTCAAAATTTACAATAGTGAACTAACACATTCATAAGATTATGAAAGCAAGTAATACATTAATTAATGTTTTATTTCATTTTTGAGGAAAATTATATTTCCATTAACAGAAATTATGTTGTACGATTATTTACTTAGTTCAACTAAACTAAACCACGTGAAGCATTCTTCCATCGAACCACCAGCCGCTACTTTTGAGGAAAGAACATTTGAAAAAAATTGTTTGAAGTAGTTTCTTAAAATGTGGGCTGTGACCCTTTACAGAGCCGCATTCAGCCAGTTCCTTCGATACGAGTTAGCAAAAATAGTTAAGAAAGTCATCTTGACTCTTAAACCTTCATTCGCTGAATAACTAGTTTCAAATGAATCCCTCTTTATTCGTCATTAATTTAAGCTTACTTTCTTATTTATTTTTCAGTTCTGAGAACGGGATTATTTTGGAAAAAAGTGCGTCTTTAATTCTCTTAAATTTTATTGTGTCTGTCTTTCATTTAATTAGATTGTGTTCCGACCTTTAATTTAATTGTGTCTTAAATTTTTTTAAGTTCTTCTCCTAATTAGGTTACGAAAAGGTTAATAGGATCGCAAAACTTAGACTGTCTTCTTTCAGATTCTTCCACAATTAAAAAAAAAAAATCTGGATGTAAAAGATTTTATCAAATGTGCTGGATAACTATTTGAAAGTTACTTTCGATCAATTTACATTAATTGTGGTTTTTATTTTTCAGTCATTTTCAGATAAATAAAAGAATGCTTACATTTTTCTTGCGAGAAAGAGGTTCAAGAGAAAAAGCTTCAAGCTGCTCTGGTTTATACTCATAATAAAACAAGTTTATGAAAGAGCTGAACCTTTAACGATCAATTCGTTTTCTAGAGACGGTATATTTAAATATTTTTGGGATTGAGATAAGAAAAGAAATTTATTCCGCTAATTTAATAATACTAATTTGATTTGTGAGTTAATTTGAATAATTAATTTACAAATCTAGACTCTTCAATTGGTTTGAGAAAAAAGATTAAAACATTTAAATTTTTATTTTATCGAAAAATTTGGTGAGAACTTAACACCAAATTTCACTTAAACGTTAAGTAATGGCGCATAACTATCTCCAAATTAATAATTTATTATTAAAATCACATTATATGGTCAGTGTTTATTCATACATTTTTTGTGGTTTCTGAAGCCGTAAAAAATAGTAGCTCTAATAAAATGTAGTAAAACAGTTTATAATGGACATTTAAAAATCGACGAGTTTTGCGGTAAGTAACCTCCCATGACCTTATAAAAGGTTAAAGTAGCGGTTTTTTTTAAATATAGTCTGTGGCGTTTTACAAAGCAGCTACATACTGAATTTGGTACACAATTTTATCATCCGAATTATAGATCCGTACCAAATTTCGAATTAAATCTGTCATTGGGTTGAAAATCTGTACATTCACGTGCATATAAACACGATTACAAAAACGCAACGACTTAGGTAAATGATTGGTATGTAATATTACACGTAAAATTGTAATTTCGTGTCCAATTTTGGTTTCCATCAATCGACAGAAAAGCATCCAAAATGCAAACTCGTACTCCCCCCCCCCCCCACTATCCTACGAATCACAAATTACACATGCGCAGGACTCGTGACGTTCACAGTGTTGCTCAAAATCCACTATTTGTATGTTGCAGGAAGGAGATAACAGCTTAACGAAAAGTATGCGACAAAGTTTCGAAGAAACCACTCCTGCTGTTTAAAGATTTAAGTCACAAGGGAACAGAAGGAACATGTGGGAGAAGTACACATGATCATCTTCAAATTTTTGCAGAAGTATAGGGAAGATAACATATTGGTTAACTCCAAAGGGTTTCTCACTGTATACCTATATGTTAATACTGACTCTTGATATCAGTTTCATCTGAAGTTTGTCGCACAGAATTAGGAATAAAGCGTTATTCTATTTTTAAAAATCAGAGTAAAGTTTAGAAAGAAATACTTCTAAAATACTCGGTAAAGTGTAAAGGAAATTCATTCCAAGTTATCAATATTTAGAGTTCGTATTTAGAGCTTTTTTCAGAAGATTCTGTCATTTTTATGCATTTTTTTTATCTTAGATATTTATGTCACATAAACATGTCTTCGAATTTTCTTAATTAATTTTTTTTTAAGTTGGGTAAAAAATTATGTTATTAAAATTATGTTATCTCCAATTTTCTGAGCAAGTTTTAATAAAATGTTTGAAAAACTTTCGAAAAAAATTATAAAATTTGTTTTTTAAATATTAAGGGAACAGAATGTTTTGTTGTAGATAAAAGATCCATTCACATTTTATGTTCATTGTGCAATTAGTCATCTCTGTTAACTAATATTAAAAAAGAATGTGTGTCTGTTCTCAGACTGCCCTTTGACGCATTTTAGAACAGCCCGTTTCATCTAAACATATTAAATTTGGCACAAATTTACTTTGAAGTGTAGGAATGTGCACATGAAACGATTTTTTAGAAACTTTAAAATTCAATTAATTAAAAAGGAATTTAAATTTCATCGTTATTTCTTGGTAATATTTGAAAATAATATGGCATAAAAAACAATTTTTATGCATCAGAATTCCAAAAAGAATCTTTGCAACTGTATACTTCCAGTTTTCGTGCCTGTAACTTGCAAAAGCAATTTTCAATGGCGAAATTTAAGTCAAACTTTTTCATTATTTCTTCATATCGGTTTTCTTCTGCTGAAAAAGATCATTATATATCAGATAACTTTTTCAATCAAGAATTCAATTTACTTTTAAGCTATGAAACGGTAGCAGGTGATTTTACGGCTTACGCATATTATATTTTTTTCTCTTCTTTTCTATGATTTTAAGTATAGGCTGATTTGTTACTTCAGAATTAAATTTGTCACGTGATATTTAGTATGTTAAATTATTTAGGAGATTTTTCTAATTTCTAAAGTTATTCATATTTTTACTTGTGCGTTTCATAAGAAAAAAAAAAAAAGGGCAATCCACTTTATTTTAAAAGTACCTGTAAGTATTAATTTATATTTTTGTTTTATACAATATAACTAGATTAACAGTGATAAAAAGCGTTGCCTTATATATTTCACAACAATTTAAAATGGAAATAATTTGAAACTTATCAATGTTAATATGTTTTTCTCTTTCGATGTGATATGAATATATAATAATTTATATTTACCATGCGATTCATTTCTTAAATAGATAAATAATTTAGATGTTGCGTCTTGTTTTTTTATTATTTTATTTTCTAGATATAATTATAGATGCATTTCATAAAATGGTAGATTAGTTTCAGGGTAAAAACATCAACAACAAATATATTTTTTTTTCAGTCTTGTGTTATATTTTGCTGAAGCAGTTACTTTATTGTTAGTTGAGCAATGTGCAATTGTTGTAATTTAAAATAAATTCATGCTGGGCCAAACTGATAGATAATCATTAATAAATCTCATGATTTTTAGAAAGTCTCTCTAACATTCATCGCATGCTTTTTTTTTATGCACCAAAGTTTAGTTTAAATAGTAATACATTTTTTTTGTATTTTTTTTTTTTCATATTTTCCAATGTATTCTTTGTAGCAATTAATACATTTAGTACACTAAAACTTAAATTTAATAACAAAAGCAAAGTTGATTTACATTACAAATCAATACAATAAATTGATAGGATCAACCAGCTGATCGCCTAGTTCGTAATATGTAAATTATATTAATTCAAAAATGCTTATTACACTATTGTTGAGATCCAATGGAAATTTCAGTCTTAGATGCTTCTATCATTAAGTGGCAAGGTGTGGGTGATATGCAAATTGTAGTTTAAAAACGCAGGAAAGGTACAATTAGGTATTTGACTTAGGTGCCATTTATAATACCACTGACAGCATTGTATTGATTCCGATTAAACAAAAAGTTAAAATCTCATTTGCATTCAAAATATAACGCCTTTACAATACAAATCACAGGAACGTAAACAAATTCAAATCAAAGGTAAACAAATCCCAGTGAAATCAATTTATTCTTCCTCTATACTTCAATTACGGCAAGTGCAGAGCCATTATAAGGAGGGCTTCCCAATAGACATATGCAAGCATTTTTACGACAGCTAAATGAACATCCCCTCTCCAGCCTCCTCGCCCAAATTTGAGCAAAAATGTTGACAGTCAGGTTTTGGCGCCCCTCAAAATAAGACGGTATCACGATCGCCTACGCCTCAAACCGGCTCGGCGGGTGCCTCTCCACACAACAAGCCAATTTAAATAACTATTAAAAAGCGAATCCATCCATCCTCCCCATGCCACCACAAGGGAAGGGCCCATGAAGGAAAATGCAGTCGGTTATGGCTCACAAAATGGCGATAGCGCTAGTCCTAACGTATCGGCTTTTTTTTTAAATAAGTAATGCGTACCTCAAAAGTGATTATTTTTGTTACGTTAAACATTTAACTACATCGCTGCTAACAAAATAAATACCGTATGAAGATTTTTGATGACATTCAATATAAATCAACAACATTAAAAATAAGATAAAAATGATTTTGTAATAATGAGTGGTAAAAAAATATCAATTTTCATAAAGAAATAAAGAGTAGCAATTCATTAAGATAGCAATTTCAATCAATATGTAACTGGAAATTTTAATAGTAAAGGGGCACATGCAATATGAAAGTTATTTTCAGAAAAATTGACTTATACTGATTGACTTCTGCATCTTCTATATATAGTTTATCACCGATATTCTGTGGAATTTGTGGAAGGGAGGGGGGGATTTCTTTTTGCAAGAAATCTCAATTTTAATTATTAAAGCATCTGTAATCTCATTTTTTTAAAGACAGTAACATTTCTGGCAATTAAAGACAGAATAACAAAAATATTTCAGAATAAATGATAAAATGACAAAAGTGGCACTTTTTGTTCGTCTTAATTGCCCAAGAGTGTCAAACTTGCGGTCTATAACGAATATGTATATGATCCAGTAAACATAAAATAAAACTGATAAAAAAATTCGAAGCTGAATTTTAAAAATTACTAATTATACATAATTATTTATAACGTACCACATTTACTAATCATGTTGAATCGTAGCAAAACCCAGTGAAGTTGGGATGCCTGAATTTCATAAATATTTCACCGTCATGTTTGAAAACTCAAGAAAATTGGCATATGAAGTTATTTCTACGTTACAAAATAAATAGCAGCGTGATTATCACTTACTAATTACAAAAGGTGTTGCTCATATCAATGTTGGTGTCAGTAATTATATTTACTTATTTTCGGAAGTAAGCCTCGAATCAGATTACTGGCATTCATCTTAGATCAGTTTGAAAGTAATCACTGCATACAAGATATCATTTGAAACAGAAAGAAGGCAGCAGAGAAAAGATGCCAATTATTATAAGTAAATAAACATTAACATTATCGTTATTCATGTTCTTTTTTTATACTGTACTGTTGAAATAAGCTGATATTTCCATAAAAATTGAAGATGGTTTTCTTTTCAACCTTTGATTATTTGACACGTGCTAGTAATTGAGTTTTACTCTCCTGATGTTGACAAACAATCGCTACTGCTTAATGATATGCCCTTTTCATTTCGAATGCCAACCGACAGTTCAACTTTAAAAAGCAATTTAACGATAAAATTTCAAAAACAAGAATGACAAATCTATCACGACAAGCCCAAAAATTTATATATCAGGAAATGCTTCCAAATCTGAACACACATTATAAATAAACCCAACTACATTGATTAGAATAAATAGATTATCTAATTTATGTTGCTTCCAGTTTCAGGGCACATCAAACTTAATTGATGAAGAAAGGTAGCGGAATTATTAAATTAGTAAACAAATTAAATAAAGTAAATGGAATGAATGAAAATGCAATTAGATTTAAAACAAAAAGGCTCACAAACGAGATTAGGCTGCAGTTTTATAATAAATAGAAAAGGTGGATCTTGGAAGAAAAACTATTACATCTGACTAAGCAATTTTAAGTAATAACGAAATCAGATGGGCTAATGGAAATAAATTTATAATGATTAATTAAAAAAATATTATAAAATATTTTTCAAGCTAAAACATGACTGTTTTATCTTACAAGAAGCCAAACAATTCATACTGATTTTTATTGCTAAAATTTAATAAGAATATTTCATGAAAAGATAAGTCAACACTCAACAATCTTCAAGTAAGTATAATTTTGAAGTGCAATGCTTATTGCCATAAATGAAATGTAAATTTAATTGTGAAAATGAATATTGCAGCGAAAAGGGGAGCTAAAATTATTCATGTGAAGTTGGAAAATAAAATTCGAAAACTGGCAGAACTGTTGCGGAAGGGGTAATGTTTGGTCTGTATGAAGTCATAAAATTAAGTGTTCAGGGTCTATTTTAAGCTAAAGAGATCTGAATAACAGAGAAACTTGATTTTGAGATTATAAGAGGTTTTTCAAAAACATTTGTATCAAAATGAATTCTTAGATAAGAAAATGTTAAAATGTTAATAGCAAATGTTAAAATGGAAATAAAATTAATGATATCCGTGTATTAAAAAAAAATTTTTTTTTCCTTATCTTTTTAATCGAAGGATACGTTTCCTTCGAAATTCTAACTTTTGAAGTTTCCACGTTTCAATACCACTTCCCAGTCACAAAACAACATTAATGATTAAATTATAATAGATCTCTGTACCAGTTTCATGGCCGAAAAATATCTCGCGCAATCACATCAGATAATTTTTGCAAAATTAATTACAATTTTCAAATTTTAATTATTTATTAAAAATGAGTTTAAGCTTTCAGATACTTGAAGTAGTGACTAAGTTAGTTCAACGGAACAAATTTAATATATTAACCTCCATTTTCAAATGAACAAGACACACACTTTCCATTCGAATATCTAGTACACTTTATAATAAATAAGCTTCATACTAAGATAACAGGAAAGATAATAAATGCAACGGTTTTGAGAAAGTTAACACTAATTAACCTGTTCGAGATCTGAATAGCCAATTACTTGGGAAATCCAATTAATTCGTCGTCCTAATATCAGTTATAAGTCTATCAGTTTTAGATAATTTGCAACAACTGGCCGCAAAGCCATACAGTAAGATATATTAACCACGTTTAACAATTAATCAAAAAGTATATGCATTAGCCTATTTTCCTCATCACATCATTTAATTAACCATCGTTAATTATTAATAAAGCCAAAGCATCCCTTAAATTGCTCATTATATGGTTTCGGTGAATTGTAAATCATCTGCACGATCGATTTATTAATTTAAATTCCGTTCAAAGCCTGGGTGAATTCTATCAGAGAAGGACCTCTTCATTTCGGATATTGGTCACAATTGAAAGATATTAAAAGATACTGAATATTTCGATATGTATATAATGTATTTTTCAATGTAAATTCAAGTTTTAAACCCGAAGAATTACTAAAATATTATTCACAACAAGAATAATGATTTAGAAAAGATTGTAGACTTAAATAATACATAAAAATACTTGGTACTGTTTTAAAAGTGAAGTAGTACATTGTCCAAGACGCATAAACTTTTCAGAAGTTGAATTTTAACTTACAAACGAAACAATGTCGTTTTTTTAAAGTAATGACAAGAATATTTTGTTTATAAAAAAAAAACTTAAGAAATGTAATAACTGCATAAAATACCTTGAACTAGAATTTTTTCTTAATGTTATGCAATCCCAATTAGAAACCAAATTTGGTAAAATATAGTTCACTTTCCAACAATATTTTTGAATGATAAAGCTGGTTCATGGAAATGTGAAAATATTGGTATCTTAATATTTTGTCACTGTTTATCATCTTTAAATAAGTTACGTTGCAAAAATTTAACCGTTATCGCCCATGCCGAGTGGTACAATGAATACAAATGGTACAATAATAGAAACTATTTCTGACAGCATTTTCTTCCCCTTCCTACAGCATGTAGAAGAAACGCATACGTTTTCTATCTTCGCCGGCGCAGCGACAAGAAATTGGTGTGTACTCATAGTTTTTTGCTTTCGTAAGAACGTAACATGCGTTTCCTCTGGTGCTCACATGAGGTTTAAAAGCTTTACAAGAAAAATTGCGTTAGACTTTTGATGCATTTAAATATACTGAGCGAAATCAAATAAACTTGCGATTATATTTATACATTTAAAAAAAAACAGACAACAAAGAATGAGAATTTTATATCTAAAAACCATGGTATATTTTGTTATTCAAGCACATGTATTTTGACTATAGTAAGAGTATATTATTCCAAAGGATGTAATCGCTTTCACAGGATTTGAGATAAATAGAATGATGGGTTGCTTTAGTAAACATGAGCAAATATTTGAATTACTCACAAGTAAATGGGATGTTCAAGTTTTTACTATTTCAGATCGGAAGAAAGATTTTTTTTAATGTAAGATTTAAAATTACAATTCAAAACAAGAAAATTAAAGTACTGATTAAAAAATTCTAAAGATAAAATCTTGAATTACTGGAAAAATTCTAGTTAATATTTCAGCTTACCAAACTATAATTGATTTAAATTTTCCATTAAACTAATTGCGGCATTCAAGTTGCAGTTATGAGTTGTTGGTACATTTATCGATGAAAAAAAAAAGGTTCAATAAAGAGTAAAATTAATTCAAATAAAAAAAAGTAATGTGAATTTAGTTTGTTTATATAAACGTCCCATTTTGATGCAACACAAAAAGGTATCTTGTGATGATCTCATAATTTTGGACCACAGCATGAGCCTGTCCTCTTCTTGATCTCAATAATGTAGAGTAGTAATCGTGTTTAAATCACTGCATATATTCGGAAGGTGATGTTATTCTAGCATTGAACATGTAGGCACATTTATGAATCATTTAGGGGGCAAAAGACACCTAATCACAGAAGTAGGTATACCATGGAAGTATTTTTAGATGCAAGTAGAGCTGCAGGAAAATGATAATATTTAAGGAATAATTTAAGTTAAAATTTTGAAAAGTGTCTAAGATCAGGAACCAGCTTTGTAAGTTTTTGTTATGAATGAACGCTGGCCGTATGTGTAAGATTTTTTTTATGCATTCCGTTTTCATTAATGTTCACTTATTAATTTGGATTTTGAAAACGAAAACAGAGCCTTAATCGCGAAAAAGAAGCATTTGCGCATGTGAGTGCGATCTAAAACAAGATGTGAGCAACAAAGTCAAAATAATTCTGCAATAAAAAGTCTCTCGTTTGCTTCCATCCTAAGAAATAGTTTTAATATATCGGTATTATCATAAGTTATAGAGTTTAGTTCTTTTAGTTATATTAACGTCCCGTTTTAAAGCAACATTAGGGCTATTTTGGGATGAATCTCGTAACTTTGAACCACGGTCAGATGACGAGGATGACACTTGAGCTGGTACCCCTTATCCAAACTTCCACACTACACCAGCGGGAGGACGTTTCGCCCCGACGGATTTAACGTACACCAGACCCGCTTACTCGACGGTTCTTCAATGGAATCGGGTCTCAACCTGAAACCCTGCGGTTCCGAAGCCGAGACCTTACCATCAGGCCACCGCGATCTATAAGTTATAGAGAGATTTTGAGAGAGAAATGGGGAAAAAAAAGAAAAGAAAAAAAAGAGAAAGGTGTAATATTACTTTCTAGACTATTTATATAAATGTTTATATAGTTACATTTTCCTTCTCCTCTTCGTGTTATAAGTTGGGAAGTTTTTTTGTTTTTTTTTAGTATGAAAAACTAATATAGATTAATTTTCTATATGGTTTTTATATTTCTATTAACCAATAATTTCTCAGAAAAATCCACAGGAAATTATCGATAGATGTTGAAATTAATTTCGAATTTCAAAGATCATCTATTAAATAACAGCCAGATTTCGTAGTACATTTTTAGAAAATGTCACGTGTCCGGCTCATGTATCTAATTAAAAAAACTTTTAGCATTTAAATCAGTTGTTAAAACAAAGTAGGAATTAATTTAAATGAAAAAGACACTCGACAAGCATAAATATTCGCAAATGTCCTTCACGCTCTTTCATGAGTCGAAAAAATAAATGTCCCAAATAGGATGTGTCATCAATTAAGGAAATTAAATAAATTCATAGGTCATATCGTCAAATAAAATATTTACGAACAGAAAAGATTGAAAAGATGCTACGATAAGTGGAAATAATTATTGGCGTCATTGTATAAAATACAATTCGTAGGTCAAATCGTAAAAAAGATATTTACGAACGGAAGAAATTAAAAGCATATGAAGACGAAAGCAGCAGTTATTAGGGTCATTATATATAATATTATTCCAATGTTAAAGGTTAAAAGTGCACTTTTTCCCCATATTATGTATAAGTTTTTCACAAAATTTCCATACATTTCAAATCTCAAACCTGGCACATTTCTAAATGATAGTTGTTTTTTAAGGCTTGATTAATCTATTTTGTCTTCATCTGAGTTCTTGTGATTTCTAAGTCACGCAATATATGAACGAATGCACCTTAAAAGCTTTATCATGTTAATGTACGTGAAAATAGCAACTCTGTTTTGAAGTCAATGTTCAAAAAAAAAATTAATCGTAATATTAACATTGGCAAAAGCACGCAAGAGGGAGATTCGATAAAACAAATTGGTTTGAATTTTGGTATAAAAAACAATGTTAGAAATTATGCTTAGATTAATTTTGGAAAAATTTGTCCAGAAATTAAACTGATATAGATAAGCCAATTTTTTCTTTTCATTTTAGAATGATATGAAAATGAGCTTCATACAATAAAATCCTCCGAAGATACTGCAGAAAATCTTTAAAATTTCTATAAATATTTAATTTCTTAAAAAACTAACTAAACTTTAAAAAACTATCTAAAAATTAATCACTTGCTAAATTTGAGAGCTCCAGACTGAACGGTCTGTTCTATAGAACATTTCATTTTGCGCATAATATGCGCGATTACATCTTACAGTTAACCCAAAGTATGCCAGCCCAAAATCATTATCTTGCTAAAATAAAGAAAGAAGGAGATGAAACGTCTTCTAAAATAAAGCGCAACTGATGGCATAGAGCTGAAATCTACAAATGATTCACAAAAACTGTTTATTGCTGCCAACTCTTAACTGGATTAGATTAGATTTAATTAGGGTAGGGTCCATTAGGAGAGTCATTATCAGTAATGAAAAAAGAAAAATCGGTTCATTTTTTTTTTTTTTTTTTTTTTTTTTTTTTGCCGCCAAAAAGTGAATCGTAGTTTTGAGACGCAAAGACTAAAGGTTACGACTTCGTCAAAAAATAATTTGAAGTTGATGAAAGAGCAGAGATAGATCTAACCAAATGATAACGGAAGTGATGAAAAATGAGGACAAAGCATGAATCAATGATAAAATGGAAGCTGCAATAATCATAGAAAAAAGAACACAATGGGCCCTTTAAAGAAAATTCGCATAGAAATTGAGCTAGCTATTACAGGCTTGCAACATTGAACATTGAAGTTCAGGTTCAGTGAAATTCCAATTAACTGGATTAATTGGGAAAGGCCCAATGCAGATAACTGAAGAAACTCTTGGGTGTTGACTCCTAGAAACTTTCTTGCATGCTTTTTAATGTAATTGTATATTATCAACCATATGAAAATTACCGAATTATAATTACGAAAAAGCTTATTATTCGACCTTTGGCTTTTTTTATTGGCAATTAATTGTTGGAAGGCGGTTATTACACAAGAACTAGAAAACCGAATGTGTATTTCGAATGCTTTCTTCCAATCGATTAAAATCGAAATTTAACACAGAATTACAAATGGTGTTACAAGATCACATACCAAATTTCATTTATTTGAGTCTTTGTATTTTTGAAAGTATACATGCTTGTGAAAGTACAGGCCGACAGACAGTCAATCAATTGATGGTTCAACTTTGATGTTAAATCTATGAAGCAAATTTAGTTTTCTCTTCATTTTGTAGTTACTGTGTTGAATTATATCCGAACAGCTGGAAAGACAGATTTCTTTCAAATAGATTTCATTCAAAATTTGACAGAAATCTACAAATTTGGAATAAAAATCAAATAGCAAATTTCATCCTTCTAGCTCAAAGTATTTGTGAGTTGTGCTCACAGACAGATATAATTCCGAAAATGTATTTTTTGGATTCAGAGAAGTCTGAAATATGAAGATCCCTCAAAATCTCGAGTTCTATTTTTTTTTTTTTAATTATTAAAATACTTTTTCTGTGCATACTTCGGATCAGAAAAAGTAAAGGATATTTTTTACGGGGAGAAACAAAGTTTCCTTAAAACATATTAATGTCATGATGAACATACAATGCTGTTTACATTTTGTATGCCTACATATGATATTAAAATATCATTGCTTGAACATATTCAGTCAAAGCCATGTGTTTCTCTGCTTTTTTGAAGTTATATGAGAAACATTAATGTAAATATTTCTCGTGAAATTAGTTGGTTGTGCATTGACTCTCTAAAAATTAATTGTCAATATGTTTCGTAAAGATTTCATTTGGATTTGCGTCCAACGGAATAAAAAGCAGAACTAAAAAGGGGCAAGAAATGAAAGGAAAATGGTTCACCCGTATATGCAGCAAAAGAAAATGGCAATCGGGGCATATGTTTGTTTCGTTAGTGGAAAAGTATGTGGCACTCGCAGCATGGTACCTCACAGTAGTTTTCACCCTTTAATCACATTTCAGTTTTAAAAGTGATATACACGCACTAATATTTTGTCACTATCACGTCTCCTAGAATTAGTTTAGGCTCTTTCCGCCGCTTCTAGGTCAGTGAAATAAGCTGAAACGGTTTTGTTAGAATGAAAAAGTAGTTTAATTGAAAAGAAAATCAGAAATTGATAGAATGAGTCCATAAGGTGATATAAGGTGGAAACAATTTTTTAACATATAGTGTCCAAAAGGTTGTTTACTAAATTTAAGGATAAGTCAGATATACGGTTACAAGACATTTTTAAGATAGAACGTAGGGTCATAAACGCAAAGGATAACCGCCATTGTAGGCGCTTTGCTAGCGAATTAAATAAAAGAAATGGATACACCCAATAAAGTGAAGAATGCAATTTTAATGGGGTACAAATTTACAGTAGGATTATACGAATAAGAACGCACAAAGCATACATATAGCTTCCAGTGTTTGATGCATCCCAAGAGAATTTTATTCTATTATGCGGGACTTTCAGCGTAACTATCCAAGCAACCGTGTTGTTATACTATTGTGAATTTGTATTTTATCAAACACTATATTGCTCATTTTTTCAATAACTGAAGTGAAAGAAAAGGATAACTAAATAGCAGTAGCCATTTGCGTTTGATACCAATGATTTATAATTTAAAAAAATGACTAGTTTCTGCAAGCCTTATTCACCCTTAAGTTTGTATGCGATCTTTTGAAGCACCCTGCACAAATAAAAGTAGATAGAAGTAAAAATAAAAAAAGCTAATATATATATATATTTTAAATGCCACCTAGAAAAGCATTTTTGCAGACAAAAATCTTGACTTTATATTTCAGTTGAAGGTACATCGCCTCATATGACAAATTATTAGATTCGCCTTGGAGGAAATAAAAAAATTAAAACAGAATAAAAATAGTCATTAACGAAAAAATGAATCAATCCTGGGCATCAAATTCAGAACTGCACAGGAATACCCAGACTGACAGCATCAGAGACCGAATCAAATAATAAACGAATTTAGGATCTTCCATGATAAAAAATAACTAGGGGCTGCTGACCACAGTAAAGTATAAAGAGGGAATGATTTTTGATGAGATGATAACTAAGAAACTGTCGCAGAAGATTATGAATGAAATAGTAATCACCCAATAATTAATTAAGGACGAGAGAAGCAATTACAGCAAAAAGAAGAGTCACTTTCACCAAATCATAAAAGCTGTGTCAAGTGAATGAGGCAGAAGGCAGACGGACGACTTTCTGTAGCAAAACTATTTTGTCTCTCCTATGAATTCTATATAATTATACGTGGAACCATATGGATGCAAGATCTTGTCTTTTTTTGTTGTTGCCTCTTTGTCGTTGTTTGTTTTTGTTTTGTTTTGTTCCGAAGGCACAGGCTAATAGAACGGGGGAAAAAAACACCTTTCATCAAAGCTGCTTTGAATAATTATACTAGCTGATTAAATTCCATCCAAATGAAAACTGAACCGATCATGAGATAGCTGCTAATCGCATGAGATCTCTTCAAAACCAAAGCGTCAAAGGAGCGACAATAACTAATAGATCCGTAACAAAAAGATATCTTTAGATTTATGAATGCGAATTAATATTATTTTTGTAATCTTCAACCGTTTGATAATTTTTTTATATGATTAGAGTGTTTTTATATATATATATATATATACAAGACAAAGAAAAAAATCCGATCTGAATTTATCCGATGATTTTTTTTTTTTTTTTTTTTTTTTTTTTTTACAAAGGAGGGCAAATGGGCCTTCATACCAAAATTTTTTTTTAATCTAAAGTTTATTAAATTTTGTAACATCCTGCTTTTAAGGATAAAACAAATATTATTTTACTAATTCGAAACTGAAACTACTCTAATTAGTGAAACTAATTAACTTAATAATAAAATTACTCGATTTCAAAATATTATTTCACAATTTTGAAACTGAAATCATGCGAGTTAGTGAAATTAATTAACTTGATAGTGAACTACGCGTGTTTCACTATTTCAAGGGATAACATTTCAATTTAAATGAAGAAAAACTGAATTTAAAATCGTACTGTAAGAGAAAATAATGTTTATACTGAAAATAGAAGTAAAATCTTAACTATAGCCTTTATAAGCAATAAATAAATAGTAAGTAATCTATAAACAAGATGATCATGTTTTAACAACTTAAAAGTAATTTCAATAAATAACAAATTATAATGAACGAATCGTGTACAACACTCAAAATACCATACTCTAAACTTATGCATAATAAACCTTTCAAATAAATAGTTTAGTTCACATCTAAAATATTCAGTTTTTTAAAAAATCTGGAGTTTTTGTGGTTGCTTTTTTTTGATTAAATACATTGTACAATAGTAAAATCCAGGAGTGAAGTGAATTAAGAACCTCAAATATTATTTCCTTGCAACAATTGAAAGTGCAAAATTTGGGCATATTTATTAATTTATGAAAATAATTAAGAAATAAAAGCTATGTTTTGAAGTTTTTAATTTTGATTTCAAATTTATCGAAATAAATAGTGATTTTAAAACTATGCTATATAAAAGGCCGAAGGAAAGATTCGAATAAACGACGACTTCAGATTTAAAATATCCGAATTAGCCAAATTCCTTTGCATTTTATTTATAAAAAAAATAATTTCAGTTTAAATATATTTTTTTTCTTTTGGAGTTAATTCGTTACAACATTAACTCGTTAACTGATAAATATCAAAACGCATTGCAAAACTGTCAAAGATTCGTAAAAAAAACTTTCGATCTCGCCAAGACACTATCTTTAATTGAAATCAAATATATTTCCTGATAAAAATCGAGACATTCTGCAATAAAAATGGTTTGGTGTGAATAACTTACGTTAAACTTAAAGGCGCAAGAGCCATTTTTGACCGAAATGCAGCAATATGTCTTTTAGTGATTTAAAAAAATAGGAATCATCCAAGTTAATATTCTCACACAGAAAAAGAAAATTAATCTCATTTAAAGAACCATTTACGGAACTGGGTTTTATCCCCGTCCAGAGAATATTTCACAGCTTACTCAATCTTTATTTATATTGGCTTCAGGTATAGCCCACTATCTTGAAGAAAGAATCTCTAAAATAGCAGGCGTCTGATTTAACAGCGATTTTCTAAGCTTTACTTTCCTTTTTTTTTTTTTTTTTTTTTACAATTTAGACATTTTATTGGCGACACTTTGGGGGTTTTTTGTGACACTGTTGGTCATGAATCTTGGTTTATCTTACACCAAAGTCTTGTTGGAGACATTTGCGAAACCTATTAAAGTAGCTTTCGACTTTTTATCTCATTACCTTTCAGTATTGCTATACAAATTTCGTCAGCTTGTTCTTGCGGCAATTATTTCCACCACTTCGGATGCGATCTGTATTTTAATTCGCAATGAGGCAATCCGGAAGCTATATATGTTTTTTAGTTACTTTCGAATCTTCCAGTAAAAAAGATTCAAGGCTAAGTTAGCAGCTTTCCTAGACGTAAGTGTAAAATAAACAATTTTAAGTGTAAAATTAACAATTTATTGAATAATAATTAGAAGAATGGGTTCGATTTCTTTTCTGGTTCATTAAATTGCAATCGATACAATATTAATAAAAAGTAATCAATCAAAAAATTAATATTTTCCTCAGATTAATAAAAAAAGTTATTTCTAAAGAAATTAATCCTATCTCGGTTAGCTTCTTTGATAAGTTCTCTTGTTTCGGACAATGCGGGAGTCGTTGTTGCATATTGTAGTTAATAAAAATGTTCGTTTTCGTTCTAACATGTAAAAAAGATTTTTAATTACAAAAAAAGTCATTAAAAAGCGTGCTTTTAACAATGCAGTTAATTGTAGAAAATATTTTTTAAATCAAAATCTGGAAGTCAAAGGAAATTTTAGAAGCACGAGGCATTGATTATATATTTTAAAATTTGAATCCATTTCATAATATATTTTCTTTCTGATGAATATTTAAGAATTTACTGAATGTCATATTCCTTGTTGGTTAGTGTCTTTACCATATTGTTTCCACCGATATGATTTTTAATGTAAATAAAAAATCAAATTTAGTAGAATAATAATAAAAAAATATATAGGCTTTTATAATTTTAATTCTACATTTTAGTCTTCAATGCTAAATCTCATTATTCATCATTACAATTACTATGTAAAACTCATTATCATTATTTTTATGTTACTACATTAGATTTTGCCACAGTTTTGGTAGCGGAATTTTCTCAACTTCACTATCAGATGGTCTATATCTCGTGCCTCCTTTACTGGATCAGAATCAATCAATTTATAGCTTAATTTTATTTAAGTTCTTTCTTATGAAACCTACTATAGCTTAATTTCCCTAATCGTGATTTTTTTTTAAATATGAGGCTGAAAAGATTATTTCCTACTTTCGATTCCACCTATAAAAGTGTTTAAAAAATATTTTTATATCAATTATTTCTAATTTTTATAATTTAATATACTTCATAAATCGTTTTTCATTCATCTTTATTATTAAGGAATCTTGTAATAATTTTTTCACAAATTCAGTACCAAGTACAGCTTGTGAGAAATAAAGATTTAAATAAATTAATCTATTAGTTTATTATTAAGTCATGAAAGTATTAAAGTAAAGTATTGTCAATGTGAATGCACAACTGTATAAAATTTCAGAACTCTTGTTCATCAAGAAGTGAATAAAAAATTAACTAAAATATTCCGTCATTACAAACAAGTAGAAAAATCAAATAAGACGTGTAAAAAAACCAAAAAGAAATCTCACCTTTGAAACGTAATATGTTAAGTAAATAGTAGATGAGCTATAATTTATAATAAGACTTCTTGTATTTGATCCGATATTAGCACGAAAGTTTCTGAAAACGTAACAAAAAGAGTCGACATTTTCGCTTTCGCAAAGCACTGAAAGAAGGTTAACCCTTATATTTTTTAGCATTATTTCATTTTTAATTTTTTAGCATTATAAAGTATTTACTCTCTCCTATTCATTCAATCTCAAAAAAAAAAAAAAAAAAAAAAGTCAACCGCAGGTTAAAATGTCGCCTTTGAAGCATAATATGCTAAGAAAATAACAGAAGAGCTATAAAATCGAACGAGATTTCTCGTATTTGACTCAACCTTAAAGTAAAAAAATGCTGTAACGTAGCAAAAAGAGCCGGACATTTTCGCTTCCGGCTGGCAATGCGTTAATGCGGTATTAAATGCAATGCGGTATTAACCAGCCTTTTATTTAGTATATACTCCAAACTGAATGTGTATTGACTTCCTCCTATTCTTCCTTCCTCAGAAAATATTCGCCCGCGAAATTATTTTCCATACCATCACATTCGGAGTAATTAATGGTCCGACGTTCCCTGAAGCATTCCGAGTCAAATAATCAATAGACACCCCATTGAAAAGTGATCCCTCTCCAGATATGAAGGTGAATGCGGCATAAGTGCTCGGTCTTGATATTTCGTCAGATCGAAATGGCTTCAAAAATCCGATGCAAGGTGGAGGGAGGCGATATCACGAAATACAAAATACTACCATCCTTTTATAAAAGCTGTAACGATCTTTCAAGAGCATCTTATACAGTGTTGGTTTATATTTGGTGTTGTTTATGAGACCTGATTGTATTTGACACTTAAAAACACATTTTTTAAAAGTATTTGTAGTGGAAAATTAGCTTTCATAAATTTTAGTGAAGCGAATAACTTAAATTATTTTGCAGTTTATTATCTAGATACATTTTTTTTTGTTTTAATTTCAGAATTTTCTAAGAAACAAACTATAATCGCCCTGAATTTTTATCAATTTAGCCTGGAATCATAAAATGTTCATGAATTAAAAAATGATTATACATTTAAAAAATAATGACAAATCAATTTTGGACTATCAGGTAGATTCCTATAATATGAAGTTAACACATTTAAAAAATGATTCCAATTTGACTCGATTTACTATAATAACGTCCATTTAGAAGCTATACAGTTAGATCTAGTAATTGTAAACAATAGATTTCGTCGGACACGTCGGACACCAAATCAACGTCAGAACCTTTGATTGAACACAGCAACTGCTTAGCTAGCGATTTACACGGTTCAGAAGTTTGTTTCAATATGCTTCATTCTAATGTATGCTTATACTATACTATGATAACGTTACATAGAAACAGCAACTCCCTTTAATCAATGCAAAAGCATTCGCATTTGGACATATTTGCAAGCGTTGCATATAAATAACGATTTTAAAAAAATCAGACATTTGAGGTTTAACAAAGATGGTTTTGAGTGAAATAGATAACATTTTCTATTACATTTATAAAATATTTCATGCAAAAAAAAATATTTTAGAACCATATTGCAATAGCCTCTTCACATATAAAATAACGTGTTTGATTCGTCATTTCAATTTAAAAATTTGATATTCAAAATCAGTAGTTAAGAGAAAATAATTAAAACACTTGGTCACGCTTCAATATCTCAAATATCTTTATTTTATATATATTAAACTGTTAATAAATATTTCAGATAGCTTATATAATCTAATTCAAAAGTTACATAAATTCTTAAATCAATGGACTGAAAAGGATTAAATATTATTTCAAAATCACTAAGCTATTTTATGACGCTTCGTTTGATCCGATTATATTTATCCATAAATGTAAGCAATTCTTCGTAAACGTTTATTTCATATATTTAAAATTAACGTCACATTTCAGTGAAATGATGCTTTCAAGTTTGATGATGCGTATTATGTGTTATATTCTACTTACATTTTGGAAGTACATTTTCTGTGCCATTGTTTCGAATAATATTACCTTGCATTTGCAGGCAAAGTTTGAACCTTTAAGGTCAATCTTTAGCCACATACGTATGTGGTAC
The DNA here is from genome assembly GCA_026543865.1 of Argiope aurantia. Classification (NCBI taxonomy): domain Eukaryota; kingdom Metazoa; phylum Arthropoda; class Arachnida; order Araneae; family Araneidae; genus Argiope; species Argiope aurantia. The sequence continues at coordinate 588,991 of JAPMOR010114456.1, forward strand.
TCGAAAGACTTAAACACCGAGTTGGACACGTAAATGATTGTGGATCTTAATTATTATTTAGATTTCAAAAACTAATTAATAGTATCAAAATTTGATATAAGCCGAACCTCTTAAGGATATTTTGAACCTCTCAAATAACAGTAAAGGAAATATGTAAAACCGATAGTGTAAGTAAATTCAGATATTATGGTAAAATACTGTTTTTACCAATTAACCATCAGAGCGAAGTATTGCTAGTAAATAATGCTAATAATTTAAAGCACATCAAAATTAGAAATCAGAAATCGAAACTTAAAGTAAATAATGACTCATAGCAATACTGAAAAAAGAAAGGAAAATATCTTTTTATCCACCAGAGATTTAGCTAAATATTTAGTTGAACATATAATTTCGCTGTTATTTCTTTTAAATTGAGTCGGATTCCCCAATCTATTGCCTAAAAAATGTAATGAATATCATTACAAGTTGCCACATATGTTTTGAATATTTCCGATTCCTCAGAAATACTCCACAAATACATTTTTAAAGCATTTATTTTCCAATAAAATATTTAAAACATTTCTGAAAGGAAAATGGAGATTTGATAACAGCGATATTTTATTCAATCACAATTTGATGGACTTGCGGTGAAGGATAAGTGAATTCATCAGCTGCTATGCCGCAGAATATTTGGACCTATGTGTTAACAAAGCAGAAAGAAAAAAAAAGTTTACAGAAGATTTAAAGAAAGACTACAATTAGTTTAATTATTTCCAGAAAAATCGATCCACCTCCGTCTGGTAAGCTTTTAAATACCGATAGAAAAAATTTTTTAAGTTATAATATTTACTTACATTAGGAAAATGTTGAAATAATAAGAAATATATCGGCTAATAGGCATTCTTTTTAACATAATAATAAATATAAATGAACAACTCGAAATTTCGCATTTAATAGAGGACAAGAAATTATGATTTCTTGTAATTTTTGGTGGTAATTTCGGAGCAATGGTAAATTACCATTATTTTTACCACCAAAAATAACAAAAAATCATGATTTCGTGCTCTCTATTAAATGTGAAATTTCGAGTTGTTCATTTATATTTATTATTATGTTAAGTAGAATCCGTATTAGTAGATTGGTAATTTTGAATTGTATTCAGATCGTGGAGACAAAACTGAGCCGAAAATCCCGTTCTGAAATTTCTGTAATGCCCTGATGACGAAACCAACATTTTGCCATTAAACCACCATTAAAGGCAAGAAGAGAATTTTAATTCATAGAGAAGAAGAGTGAAATATAATCAAAAATTATAAATAGCAAATATTCATTTAAAAAAACATTTAACTAAAGAAATAATACTGGCAAGTTTTACCAAGTGCAGAAATGAATGAAATTTATTAATTAACAGAAATGCATCGGTTTGTACTTTATATTATTGGCTGAAAAAGTAAATTTTCTGGTACTTCCGGCTCCTGAATTCATGAATTATCACGTTATTAAGAGGTCTAAGCAGATCTTAAGATCGCCAAAGCGTTCAGAATTAGCAATAAATCTTTAAAACAATGCGAGACTTCTCTTTTTCAGATGCTTAGTTCACGGAGACATAAATATTACTTATTCAATAGAAGCATCTATTAAAACTAAGAAAATCGGTATACGTTAGGTTAATTTAACATCCATAAAATAAGCTCCCAGTCTTTATTTTATAACCGCAGGTTGTTTGGTCTCTCCGTTACGTGCAAGAGAATTTATAATCTTTTTTTGAGATAAGGAATGAGAGATGCTTCAGTGAACAAGGCTTGCTAAAGCCGGGGGCGTGTGTAGATAGCCAAATGATGAAAAGGGAAGTGGGTGCAGTTAAATCTTGAACTTTTAGATTTCGACTCCGTTTTATGCAAATACAGGCCAACTTACAATGGGCATCTACTCAAGAAGACAAGAATTTGTAAAACGAATACTTAAGCAAATTAGTTTTAGTTAAAGCAACCTTTTTTAGGAAAACATACCTCTTGAGAATCATGTTAATGGCTTCCATCGAAACTTTCAAGTGCTTTTATAACATAGGATCATACATAAGTAGTCTCTTAGAAGGTGATGTGTGGTTTAACGTTCTGTTTTGAAACTGCAGTATGGGATTTAGACGAAAAGTTTAATGTAAACTTAGTCAAAAAGTAAGTATTTTAACCTGGCAGTGGGAATGTACGATCCAGCGATCTAAAGGAGAGCTCCACTAATTAAAAATTTGCAAGGTCTCACTTCCAGCTTAAGTTAAAACAGTTAAAGCATTTAGATCTGTGTTTGGACATCGTCATGTTTTGTAAATAGTTTTATTATTTTAATAAGTTCTTCTTACTGTGCCTTTATTAGGTATCAAGTTGGACAACCTAGAAAAATGAGAAACTTTCGGTCCATATCCATATCTCAAATATGATTCAACAAGATCGAATACTGCATACAGAGCTAATGGAGCATTTATGAAGTCTATAAAAAATATTCATAAATGGTATTTGATGAGCCAATATAGACAATATAGCCTTTGTTGAAAAATCGCAAAAATCACTAAATTACTAGTTTTCAATAAAAGGTTTGATTTCTTTCATCAATTCGAGGAAAGGCAAATTAATAAATTTTTCTTCAACCACAAACTTTATAAATACAAAGAAGTTATAAAAACGTTCTGAATTTCAGAATACACGATAATTGCTTCACCGTTTTAGTACTGTTCCTGTAACACAAAGATGCATAGTATATATAACAACAAACTAATAATGAAAAGTATAATATATTTAAATTTTCGACTTAAAATTATTACAGTAATCCATCGACCAATGTCAATATACACATTTACAATACATATTATAATTTAAATCCATTTTCTAACAAATATACTATCTTCACTGCTTCATCTCTGTCAGATAGAAAAATGTTTAGAAATTTTGACTCCTTGGAAGTTTTTTATAGAGTAATCTCATAAACAAAATTATTAAAATTACATTATTCATAAATATTATTCGATACAAAAATTAAAAATTACATAAAATATATAAACATTTCAAGAATCCTATGATTTCTTGGTAGAATCAAAACGGCACAATCTTAAAACAAATGGTACCATTAAATTAGACAAGAAATTGAAGTCTCAATGTGTTTAAAATGATTTTTAAGAGCCTTCAAATATTATATATGAAAGAGAGAGAGATGTATACGCTTCGAACAATAAATAGTTATTTAAAAAAAGTTGGTATTCTGAAATGAAATGATACAGCAGAATGTTTACAAGTTAAGATTCTTTACATATAGGAAGATTTATGTAATAATAAAAAGGATTATGAAAAATCAAAGTTCAGCCTTATTTGCAATAGAAAAGACATCAGAAAGATGGAGAAATTTTCAGAAAATAAATCAGAAAGAAATCTAAGAAAAACGTTACAATTTTCTTAAAAATTTTCTATTCCAGGACTATGGGGGGAAATCATCCAAATTTGCAAATATACTACACGAAACATATTTTTTAAATATAAATATTTGTTAAAATACATATTTAGAACCGTAAATTGATTCAGATTCATTTTTCCTAAATAGAAACTTCAAATGTCTGTTATTCTTCATCTAGCAAGGAACGTTTTCGTCTAAATATATGCCTATATCTTAAAACATATTACAATTGATGTTAAGTTAAAGAAAAAACATATCGTCACAAAACAATTCATCAGAAACATAATACGCACAATTTTATAAATAAGCACGACTTTGCATACATTTTAAACCTTACAATAAACTGCTTTATCCTTTTAACGTGCAGTCAATAAAATGAGGGAGTAGGGGGTGGAGAGAATATACCTGATAACAAATCAGGGATGCAATGTAAACAAGAAGACTTCTATACAAATTGGTGAAGAGCTGGACAGCTGCAAAAACAGAACAAAGAATCTTAAGAATGGAAATGAAAAATGGAAATTAGTGTTCGAAGAAAGTAGAAGGAAAAGCGGAATTCGAATCTAACTTGCGTAAAGGAAAAGTAACACTTGAGATCAAAGTAGTTTCAAAGTTAAAACAGTGCTTAAAATACAGCGAACGGCAAATTACTTTCGTTGCGTAAAAGGTAGAATAAATAACTAAAGAAATCTCGCGAGAGAGTTTTTACAAAGAACACTAAGTAGGAACAAGGACTAAGCCAAACTTATTCAGAATAAAGTTGAAGCTAAAAAATAAAACGTGCACATTAACAGCAAAACAGAAGAAATGGAAAATTTTTGTTTGAGATAAGATTACATTGATTTAACTATTGAATATTGTTTGATGCAAATTTTTAACTTGATACTCGCTTTGAAATCGTTGATGGGCGATAAAAACATTTTTGTTAATTGATTCTTGGGGAGTTCATTCAAGATTTCATACTAACAGAATAATATTACATTTTCAACAAATTGTTCTAAAAAAATGGAAGATGTCTATAGCCGTCATTTGTTTTTAATAGCTTGATTTTTCCGATACACAAAAGACGAATACAAACAGTGGTAGATGTACAGACAACAATATTTTTTGCGAATAATTTAGCAAAAAGGTATATATATATATATATATATATATATATATATTAACTTTGTTAAATATTTTTTTAAATTCAATTAATTTTTTAAATAAAGCTCATCACTTTCACAGTAATCTTCGAAGTTGCAATCCCCCCCCCCCATGATTGTTTATAATGGCAAAAAAGAAACTATGCTCCAAAAAACGAGAAAAGAAAAGAAAGATTTTAAAAAAAAAAGCTATAAAATTTTACAGTAATGATTTCAAACACAATTTCTGATGCTTCTACAATCACACTCTAAAAGTGATTGAAACAAATAATATGAAATTTATACGGATATGCTCGTCGTTAAACTCTACGAGCAGAGGTGCACTGGCAGTTTCCAATTCTGAGAATAAACGAAATAACTGACTACTTAATCTTAAATATTCCATCATTCATTCTTGGAAGACAATTGGAAGAGTTTAGAAAGAAATGGATTTAGAATTGATATACATTTTAATCCTTTATTTATAATACTAAGAATACAGAACGGCCATCGCCATTATTTTCATATGCATTCACTGCTGTAGTCGGCATTTATGTCAATGGGTCAAGAAAAGATCTCAGAATTTCTCAGTTTTCACTTCAAGTAAGAACCCTCAGAAATTTTTACTGTACACTTAAAATACTTTTTTTTAATGCAGGCACTTTTAACTACAATGCTCATAGGAAAACACGTTTTTGGGGTAATTGCAAACAAATACTAATGGCTACAATAAAAGTATAAAAAAAATGCAATTGCTGTTTCGCCGTTCATTCGCTCTTTGATTCAAAACTCCAGTTCTCTTAATGATACATAATAGAAAAATTGCACTATCATTAATTTCATTCAATGTCAAGAGACAAATCACTCATCAGATAGAAAGGCAGGAAAAAGGAAAACTGCCATTTTTTCGTGAGGCAATTACACGAAAAAATGACTTTCATATTTATAACTGCTAAAAAGTAACATCGCATTTTTCAGAAAGCTGGAAAAAGTATGAAAATAAAACAGCTCTTCAAAGTAATTTGAAACAAAGATGCTTACATATCTACTGTAACATAAAATGGAGATAATAAATAAAAACCGAATATATATATAACTAATATCGAAAGGACCACATAAAAAGTCAAAAATCAAAAAAGAATGAAAATTAATAAAAAATGTTGATAATTGAAGAAACTGACTCTCCAGCGGTTTAAACATTAGCGCGCGATGCAAGAGGGGTAATCTTAACTTTTTATTACAATTGTATTGCATATAAATAATAATTTATTTCGTTTCAAAATATTCAGACCCATTTGCAAACGTTACTTCTAAATAGCAATTTAAAAAAGTGCGCGATCTGAAAGTTAATGTCTAAAAGTTTTAAAAATTTGATAACAATTCAATAATTTGAATCAATCTAACCTTATTAATTATCTGAACATATCAAAAATTGAATTAGAAAATCAGTTTATAAAAATTCTGCGAGAAACACGAACAATGGTTAGCTATCAATTCTAAGATAAAAATTGAGAAAAAAAATGGTTTACAGTAAAATTAATCAATTTATTTAAAGGCAAAAGAATACTAAAAGTTATATTATTATATAAAAAATAACAAAAAATGGTCAGCTTAAAAATTAATTCAAAAACGCATTTTTAAATCAACCTCCAAGTTCATAATTGATTCAAAAAGTAATATTACAATTGCACTTAGAAACGCATAAATGAAGTATTTTACAAAAGCAGTCTTATTCCAAATTAATGGATTTTATAATCTGAACATTCTAAAATCAAATCTTTTCGACAAAAAAAATAATTTAATACTGAATTCTAAAGATTATTTGAGAAAAGAATCTACGTATAACTAATAAAAAGATTCTATTTAACTGCTTGAGAAATTCAATTGATATGTCGCTTAGGCATCGAATTTTATTTTTAAACTTACTTAGAATCAAATCCTTCATTAATTAGGGATAAAATCACACGGAATTTATAGCGCGTTGTCGTTTAAACTGTCAATTAAAACCTTTGTTTTCGGAGAAATAATTAGATGTATAATTAGTTAATGAATAATAAGGGCTTATTGTATCGAGAAGTAAAAATATATAATTGTACAAGTTGATTTCTAACAAAAAAATTAATCCACGCTTCTTTCAACTTAAAAAAACTTGTTTTCCCTTCATTATTGAAATCAAGAAACATCAAAAGGCTGGACAGTCTAGCATGGTGCCTGAAAGGAGACATCGATAAACCGTCTAGAACTGCGCTTGAAAATAGAGATTAAAGTGCTAAAGTTTAAATATAAATAGATTTGCAAAACAGAACTTGTCGCCTAATCAGATAAAGAAAACTGAACTGTCAAGAGGATTAATGAAAAAAGAATTTGCAGTCATGACCGAAAAAGACTGCCTTCATGACTAAAAAGAAGCGCACAGAAATGAGAATTTCCAAGAAGCATAATATAAAGAAAATATTTCGAATGATGCACAATTTGTGATATTCGACAGACTAAGAGATGAACATTGCAAAATTTCTTTCATTTTTCTGAACATTTTAAAACATAAAACACTATTTCATAAAATATTTTACTATTTCGTGAAAGAATGGAAGAAGCCCGTTGATTTACGTTAATTATTTAATTTCTTGATTAGATGCCATCCAATATGGGACATTCATTATTTCAGCCCATTTACACTTAGTCACAAAAGCAAATATGAACAGAAACAGTATCGTTATCTTTTGAAGAAAAACTAAACTCATTATAGCTTAAGAGAAAATGATTTATTTCATTAACAGTATATTTTACTTCACTTCACGATGAAAAAAAATATTACAAAAATATAAAAGTTTAATTTTAAAGGAGTTCAACTAAAAATATCTACAGCACAAAAATAAAATGTAAACAGAAAAAAAGAAAATATGGCAATTAAAAAAAATTTACAAAACATTAAAAATCTGTAATTTTGGGGGTATTCTCTGGCCTTAATTATAGCATCAGTTTCATTAAATTTTAAATTGCAGAAGATAGTATTTTCTGTCATACTTTTAGAACTAGTTAATTCAAATAAGTTTTAGTTTTGATATTAAATTTCCTAATTTGCTGATCCAAATAGTTTTAGATATGGTTAAAGAAAGGTAATATCTGATGGTTGAGATATGGATTTGAGTCTTTCCATGCGTTATTGAGCAGCCATTCCTTCAAAATTCGACAAATGTCTTTAGAATCATTATTTTTGTTGGAGAATGTATGAACCTTCAAATTCTAATGTGGAAGGACATTAATTTTCAAAATATCCAAATAAGCCATATCTATTCATTGTTTCCACGATTATAACTCGACTGCCTTCCTCAGAAGCTGCGATGCAACCCCAAACTAAAATCGAACGATCTCTACTTTCATATCCATTGATTCCAGCTTATGTCTTAGCTTGCATTTTTTTACAAAGGGGACTTAGCTTGCTTTTTATTTTAGTTTTTACATGTAAAAAGTCCTTAGCTTGCTTTTTTGGATCCTTTGCAAGCTTTTTTTTTTTTTTGCAAAGATTTTTTTCAGATTAGTTTCTCTTATAAATAATAATTTAATATTTCTGACCATCATATCCTGCCATTCATACTATACGATGAAACTTCCGAGATTGAATGATTCTCGAAATTTGTTTTCTATATCAGACGCTAATTTTGGAGTGCTAAATTCTGATTTTTTTTTTCATAAAATATTCTTTCTCGATTCATCAATATAAGCAGTCACCCTATTTTTAATTCTTTTTTCGAAAACCCCTTCAGTTAGAAGTTTCTCAGTGATTTTTTTCCCCCTATTACAGGACTTTCCTAGCTATTTTAGTGACTTTCTTTTCAGATTCGTTGTTATCCTTATGAACTTCTATATTTTAATCCATTAGATCCTGCGATAATTCATAATGATGCCATTGTGAATCAAAGAAAATCTAAACGTTCAATTTCACGGGAATTAGCACAAAACTTTGAAAACTTTCTTAAATATACCAGAAAATACAAAAATTGTGTTTAAGCTTTTAAGAAACTCGTGATATTTATGTAGAATTCAGGATAAGTTTGTGATGTAAATTTTGCTGGGGGGATTAAAAATAAATTAATTTTTTGAATACATAAAGCTTGCGTTACTAACTATTAATTTATAATTCTGTTATTCAAAACAACAAATATTCTCCAGAACAATTTTGTATTTTATTTATTTTAAAAAATAGAATTTATATCTCGAGATATAAGACACAAATTTATTTTTGTGACCGAATGTAAAGTATACATGTAATACTTAAACATAGTTATTTAGATGCTTTAAATTGCTATTTTATTTCTTAGTTACTGATTTAAATGTTTTTAAAAAACCGTAATGCGATGCATGAGACAGAACACATCATTGTAAATGAAGTGGGTAAAGCGTAAATTGAACTTGTGTTAGACAATTTAACTTATTTTATGGAGTAACGGTCTAACTCTGCTAAAGAGTGTGGAATAACAAGCATGAAGTAAAATGATCAATTTCGTACGCTGAGCTAAATTTCATAATTAAATTAATTTAATTAAAATTCTTACGTTAAATAATATGTTGACTCGAAAACATAGTTCTTCAAAAAATGAATGTGAGGAAATATGAAACTTTATGGAAGAAAGATTTGAATTAGTTTCCTTTTAGTTTTAAGCTTGCTTTATTAAACAAGAAGCGGAAGATTGCTTAACCGTGAAAAGAAATGTGTTTTTATTTAATAGTCTTCTAATAATTAGATAATTTACAGAATAACTTTATTTAAAAGAATAAGATTATTTGTATTAACGATTCTAATTTGTGAATAATAAATTATTTTATAGAAGTCTATTCATACAATAACTTATTTTGAATAATAAACTTACCACACATATTTAACTGATCTAATCTGTTATTTTATGAAATAGATAGATATTCTGCGATAGATAGAAAATAAAAATCACTTTAGAACTTTTTTTCTTTAAGGAATAGCCGGAAAAGAACATACTATCGGCACCTCCTTCAAAGAACTGAGATAAAATGACATAAATGAAAAGACGTTTAATTGAAATTTTAATAAACAACTTTGATTATTACAAATTCAATGCTATTAATGCAAATTCATTTAAAAGAACTAATTTTCATATTTTTAAAATACTGGCGTATTACTACATAAGTACTGAAAAAAATAATTAAATTCAAAAATTAAGAATTTGCAATAAAATTATTATTAAAAAGAAAGAAAAATCATACCATTACGTATTTTAAATACCAACTGTACAATTATTATTTTATATAAAATATATGTACGCAGACAGGTGTCTAAAAAGTATCTAATCCTTGCAGATATGATAATCTATGATCCTTAAACACAACATTATGAATCTAATATTGCGAAGTGCATGTTTTTTTTTCTCTGGACAATCAAAATAAGTTCGAAGTTTTTAAATGGGGTCCATAGAGTTTTTAAAGCAATTTGGAATAACTGTTTCACATTCTTCTTCGTTATTTCATGAATTAGCACTTCATAATTTCTATTAACTGATAAATTGCGAACAATTTCGAATTTTCAACACCGGAAACGTCGTATAATCGAAGCTTAGCACCTTATAAGCATAGAATTTTTTTCGTTACAATGTTTCATATCGTCAGTAAATAACGGGTTAAAGACGCGGCTGGATTGAAAAAATTCGAATTTATTTAGTCTGTAGAAACATAAATAAAAACAACATTCAACAGACTTAATTCCATTTGTAAAGCAATACTCTCAAAAAATGATTTTTTTTTAAATTTAAACTCCTACTTACAAGAACATAAATTATATATAAAATAAGAAATGTACAATTAGTACTCAAGATATGCGATAAAGATACGAATTTAATTTTTATTTGTTGTTTTCAATACTATATAATAGTATACAAGTGCCAATTTTTAAAAACCTTTACATTTTTTTTATTTTCTAATGAATTTGTATCAATAACATAGAATTTGCATGAAATAAAATTTATTTATTTATTTATTAAAATTTCAAATTTGCATCTTTTAACACTTTGCACTCGGATGGGGCTTCTCACTCACCATTCAAGACGGCACACCATTTTGATGTTTTATTTATTTATCTTTTTAGTTTTTATTTTTAAAAAGTACTTAAAGAATGGTAAGAAGATATAGATTAATTTTTCGGTTAAATTCAACTTAAAAGTATAATAAATATATTTTTTTTTCTTTTCCATAGCAATAAGCAAGTCCTTATGCTAGCTGAATAATTTTGCATCGAATTACTTTTCGGAGTACAAAGGGTTAATATATGCGACATTTTACATCAAACGAAACACATTTTATTCGTTAAGTCAGATATTAGGAAATTAAAAACTAACAGTGTGCTGCTTTTGATCATTTGCTATAACATAAGCTTTTATATACTTTCTTTTTCTTGTTTGTTTATTTCTTTTCATTTTTACCAAGCCAATTACGTAAATCAGACTTCGATATTCGCTGGTGAAATATGTTGACGCCGTGGAGATGGACAATAGCGCCACTATGATGCGTTAATCAGCTGAAGTGGCCATCTCTCCCTTCGTCCGTTCATTCTCCTCCCCCTTCTTCCTCTCCACGACCGTGATGACTGAGGAAGGCTAGGGATTCCAAAAAATTTATTGGCTTTTGGTCATGTGATATTGTTTGGAAAAATAATGCAAAAGCGCATGAAGGTTTAATCTCTGTAGATGCTTTTATGGAAGAATAAGCATTGTTTTTGCTTTTCCAGAGAGCGTTCCTATGAGTTTCAGTAACTTTTCTTTTCGATCGAAAATTCATCGATTTAAAAACAAATGTGCATACAATAATGCAAATAGTAATCTATTAAAATATCAAACATTCAAAAGTTCTTACAAAAGGCAAAATATGAGTTTAATAAAACTGCTAAACTTAAGTGAAAAATCTTAAATTTATTGCCCCCAAACTGATTCATTCAAGTAGAAAGGAGTCGAATCAATTCGCTTATTGAGACTTTTCTATATTTTAACTAAGAAGATAATTATTTAATAACCACTGTGCATGTATTTGCTTCAGAAAATTATACCGTCTAAGAAGGATCGATCAACATGGGTTTAAACCCTTCAGATTCAAGAAACAGCATTTGCAAAAACAGAAAAAGGTTTTCCAGTTTAAAATTATACAGATTTCATTTGCAAGCACACTCGCTTCTTTAAAATGGAAATTAACATGCATAACATGAATTTTTTTAAATTCAATTTCATTAACATTACCGCTTTAAATTAGATCTCGTTATTATTTCTATAATTACAATTTTTTTCCCCGAAGAGATTTATTTTCTGTTTTTAATTAAGGATCCTGAATCCTAATTGGGGCGCGAAAACATTTATAGCAAGTAATTTTAACAAACGACAATAATTAATAAAGCAATTGATTTCACTAAAATTTGTCACAAATATAAATTTACTTTTATTTATGAATAGCCAAATAATGTTTCATAAGCTATTTTATTTTCTCTTGTTCACTTGTGAGAGTGAAAAAAAAATGTTCATTCATAAGTTGGTCCACGGAAGTTGTTTTTTTCCAAGTAGAAAAAATTCATAACAAGCATAATATTAATATACAACAACAACTCAGAAACTATATAAATGATCAGAAACGACTTTTTATATAGATTTTCCAAATATACATATATAATTTATTTTCTAATTATTCTATTAATACCCTATAAGCACAAGTATATTGTACAATATTGTATGATATTAAAACACATCCACAATATCGTATAATATTGTTAAATATTGAAAAATATAATATTGTACAATATTGTTTCACAGGCAATAAGAGTTTCATCGGCTTCCCTTCCTATGTCCGCTTAAAGTCGTGAAAAAAATCCAGTTTTTTCTTAGATAGTCGCGGATTTTTTTTTAAGTAAGAAATTGCTCGGAGCTGGAAGTAAACTTAAGAAGCCGTATTACAGACCAGTGAAGCAACAATTAAATAATAAATATATTTAAATAACACTTTAACAAAAGTGCATAAACAATGACATTAATACAATCTCAATTTTTCAAAGCAATATTTATCTAACACCATTACAATTACAAACTGATTCAAAGAAAGTAATTAAAGAAAACAAAAGAAATAATTCTCACGGGTTCAGAAGAAAAAGAACTATCGAATAAAAGACTTTTTTGTCTTTGTCTTGCTCTTAAAACTGACATTTCAGTGCGAAAGTTCCTTGAGTAAAGGTATAGAGAATCTGTTAACAAAATATATTTAACATATCTTATTTTTTGAAGTTAAATGTATAAATCTGAGCTATTATGAAACTTTAAACATTAGACCAGAACTTAACTAATAAAATAAAGGATTTTTGTTAACAATACTATTAATAATATAACAATAATATAAAGATTATTTTACAAACCACATGACATTTCCCGCTAATAAAATATCCACATTTTTTAAAAATGTTGCATCTTCATGACAACAGCAATTTTATGGGATTTAGATCTTTAGAATATCCTTTCTAAATAGTGTACTAAACACAATACAACTTAGCGGAATAATCGAGCACCATTTTCATTTAAAACTTTTTCTTGGTCTACTATTTCGCTTTGATGTCACTAAAAAGACACTAACCACAGAGGGTGAGTAAAACCGATTCGAATTAACTACATCACGGAAATTTTTTTATGAATTCTCATTTACGAACAACAATAAAAAGATTATTATTTCTCTAATCAGTGATATAAAAACTATTGCATGAAAGAGACAACACAACACATATCAGCTAAGAGGATGGTCCCACCCAAATTATAGGGATTCCCCATGAGCAAAAAAAACATAAAAATTGATCCAGAAAAATTTCTTGAACGTTTGGGGCTCAGCGGATCAACATAAATTGCATTCAGAATAATTAGATACAAGTTAATTGTTGAACAAGAGGAAGGGGCACGTGCCCCCGCCGCTTAAGTCCCTTCAAGCGCGGAAGCAAATCCGATAAATTTCCGAGCGGCAGGAAAAAGGAAAACAAACTTGCCCCTGCTCCTCAACATGCAATTCGATTCCCTACTCAGATAAAAATTTTCATATCCCCCACGCTGTCAATAATTTCACAAATGAGGGAATCGCAGAGGCGAGAAGCAAGGGCCAGTTTTGTTTGGTCAAACAAAGAGTGGATTGTGATTCTTCAAAGCATCGGTGATCGATCGCGCGCGAAAGATGCACCTCCGTATTGATCGCAAGGGATCGATCCCCTCCCCCATCTTGGAAAAAGCAGCAGACTTACCGCTAAAGTAGTCGGCCCGCACGGCCACGCCGAGCAGAAGAGCTAGCGACACGAGCCACCGCATCCCTCCTCCGCCACCGACGCACTGAGGAGCCGCACGTTCTTGCCGCAGGGAGCTCCACTGGCGACATGAGCGCCTCTCTTTGAGAACCACTCATGAGCGCTTTCAAGTCCTTTGTTCTCTCGGAACGTTGGAAGAAACAGCGTTCCTTATATCAACTGAAATTAAGATTGGTAAACATTAGAAAACCCGTTTTAGTTAAATAACAGATATAAAAAAAGAAAGACGCCGAATGAGCCAAAATTAAAAACCCATTGTTAAGTGTGTGTAAACCCGTTTGCCAAGATTATCACTGAGCACCAGTGGCACATTAATAGTTATATCATTTATATTTTTTATTCGTCTAACACATTAAATATTTTCATATGGTGACCACTTTTCTTTGGTTTTCTGGAAATATTTTTCGTCTCTTCAATCAAAATTAAGATTAGTAGATATAAAAAAACCTAATACTGAAGTTCTTTCTAGTAAAATAATAGGTGTAAGGAAAACGCCATAAACAGCGTCGCTTTTTGAATTTTGAAACATCAGATGCAAAAATGAAATATGGCCTCAGTAAATAAGATAGTAAATAAATAATTATAATTTTATTAATATGAAAGTTAAAAATGAATTGTTTTAACGTTATTCGCCCCTCGAATATCCAAAATAATTAAATGTAAATAGCATAATTTCCCACGTTGAAATCTATTATAATAAACTTCCATTTATATATATATATATATATATAGACAGCTACAGGATATATTATTTCTTATCCAGCCAAGTTACGTGTGTGCGGGCGTGTGGGTGGGATTTTTGAAATATATGAGATAAATCGTCACTGTTATCTCACATTAAAATGTCGAATGTTAAATTTGCCAATTTATTGATGCAAAACACATGTACAGGTTAATTATACTTTCTGTCAAATCGGTGTATATTGTCAATTGAAGAAAAAATGGAAATAAAATAAAAACAAACAATAGATAATTTAGAGTTGAGAAACATTTTCGATTAAATTATGTTCATTAAAAAATCATCATTATATAAAACTTATATGATAGTGACTTTATGAATAAACATTTCTACGGAAGTCTAATTTATGAACCTGGTCATTTGCCTGGACAATTTCGGGGTGCCAGAATTCATTTGAATGTTAATATAAGTCCAACTGCAAAACTTTACAGGCTCCTTTGAGACACCAAATATAAATTTCGAATTCAAGTTTGTACTCTTCTCAAATGATTTTTACAAAAGAAAAAAGAAAATTGAAATAATGGCACTATTAATTTTTAAAAATAGGAAATAATACCATTTTATTATTGATTTTATATATGTTTATATAAGAAATTATATTCAAAGAAAAGGAGGAATTTAAAAATATAAAAAATCTCTCAAATGAATAGTTATTGTTTTGCAAAAACACTGTTACAATATTTTCTTTCGATTTAGATTTCTACTTGAAAATCTTATGAAACGCGGATAGAACCCTCACCACCTCCAGCACCAAAAACAGTAATTTGACGTAAAGGTTAAAAAAAATAAATAGGGGTGGGGTGGGGAGTGGGGAACTTTGCAACATTTTTGGGGTGGTTGAGGGGAGCTGTGATACCTTATCGGACCACAGTGGCTTCGAGATTGAAGGATCGTGATCCGATGACACCACTCATACAATATGTTTGTGGGCTAATACAGATGCACGTTTTATCAGCTTTCATGGGTCAAACGCCCCCACATTCGTGAAGTAAGGAGGTTTCGAGACTAAGCTTAAGCATTCTTCTTGCCATATGACCTAAGTTCAGAATTACATAGTCCTTCCTAAAATTGCCCTTCTGCAGCTGCAAAGCGGGATTTAATTCTAACAAAGCAAAATTGTCGAAATATCAAGGATTTGACAAGCTCTGCTCCCTCCCTAAATAAAACTACCTACAGATTCAAAAATGCAAAACTAAAGTAATGATTGAAACCGTCGAACTTGTAGATTATTTATACGATTCATGGGGTTTCGAAAGATGGAAGCTTCAAATGGTGCAAAAACCATGCTAAGAATATCATAGTATTTGTGTTGCTTATTCAGTGACGGGTAGTTAAAATTAATCCAATCAGATCAATGATCAAAATTAGCTTAAGAACCATGAAAACGGAAAACTAAGCTAATGATCTTTTGAACATTTAGCACCTAAGTAGTTTAGTTTAGTTCTAGTTATATTAACGTCCCATTTTAAAGCAACACTAGGGCTATTTCGGGACGGACCTTGTAATTGTGAGCCGTGATCAGAGAATGAGGACGACATCTGAGCTGACACCCCCCTCTCCAAACTTCTATTCCATCTCAGCAGGAGGACATTTGACACAGATGGATTTAACCTGCACCAGACCGCGTACACTATGGTTCTTCGGTGCAATCGGGTCTCAAATCTGAAACTCTCCTGTTCCGGAGCCGAGAACTTACCACCAGGTCACCGCGGCCTTACTTACGGAGTCAAAAATTGACTTTGGTAAAATGAGTAAGACTCGTAAATTAAGACAAGAAAGGAAGAAAACAGAGGCAGCTGATTTTACAACCCTAATAATTAGGACATTTTATTTACTTTCGTGTATCTAAGTTTCTTTAAATACACAACACCTACATTGGACATATCTAGCGCTGTGCTATATCTTATATACACGCGCATAAGTATGAAAATCCACTCAAAATTGAAGTTCAGGTCATTCTAAGATCAAAAAGGAATCAAATGGGTTTTGAAACGGGTTCCTATCATTTTACGAAGCATTGTTTATTGTACAAAATATTATAGTAAAATAATTTATTGCAGAAACACTATGAGCTAATAAAATAAACAAGATTATATCTATGCTTTGAACAATAAAAACGACACGAGAAATATTATTCCGCTAGGAAATACTCACAATGATTTCAAATGAAAGATGTTGAATCTACAGTCAAAACTAAGTGACTAAACCGTTTATTTAATCTGCGCATTAGTTGTTAAGCCTTTCGAGGATTATAATCTCAGCGGGAATTATTTATTTTATGGCCTCAAACAGAGTCGATTATTAGGACCTTCTTTTAATACGTTGGTCAATTTAGTTTCACATTTCAACACATTTTTCATTTCACTTATATAATTGTGTTATTATATAACTTATATTATTGTGTTAATAACTTGATTTATGTTAATGTCAATAGCAATAACCAAAGGTTAATAACAAAATTATTTTATTTATTTATTTATTTATAATGACTCATGACTGCATGATATCACGCTTATGCATAATATTTTTTTAAAGCAGACACTAGATATTTATAAATACTTTAATAAATATATAGGAACCTGAATAATTATGCTTGATAAAGTGTTCATATTATTCTTCTATCTCATATTAGGTCATACCATAAGTTTCTTTCGTACCACGCTGAGAATGGCTTTAACTAACTATTCATATATAAACATGCAGGTTTATTTATATGCTGTATATGAATGACATCGACTTCTATATCAAGTCTATGATCATTTCTATGTTTATGACAAGTATGTTTCATTGGTGACACAATATCTTTAAAAACATTTTGTACACTGTTAAAAAAAAAGGAGCTATGAATGCCTAATTTCAGACATAATTTCCCACCATGGACAACGCAGTGGCCGACCACTTGCACTTAATGACCAAGACTAGCGACGTGTGCATAGTATTATTAGTGTTAACATACAAGCAACACTGCGTGAAATAACTGTAGAAATCAATGCGGGACTTACGATAGACGTGTCCATTAGGACAGTACCACGAAATTTGGCTTTAATGAGCTACGGCAGCAAAAGACCGACTCAAGTACTTTTACTAACAGCATGACATCGTCTGCAGCGCCTCTCCGGGGCTCGTGACTATATCGGTTGGACCGTAGATGACTCAAAAACCATGGCTTGGTCAGATGAATCTCGATTTCAGTTGGCAAGAGCTGATGGTAGGGTTCGAGTGTGGCGCAAACCCCAGGAAGCTATGGTCCCAAGTTGACAACATGGCAATGTGAAAGCTGGGGTGGCTCCATAATGGTGTGAGCTGTTTTTATATGAAATAGACTGTGCCCTCTGGTCCAACTGACTCAATTATTGACTGGAAATACTCACTTTCAACTACTTGGAGACCACTTCTAGCCATTCATGGACTTTGTGTACCCAAACAATGGTGGTATTATTATGGATGACAATGCTCCGTGTCACAGGTCCACAACTCCTCGCGATTGGTTTGAAGAATATTCTGGACAATTCCAGCGAATGATTTGGCTACTTAGATCGCCCGACATGAATCCGATCGAACATTTATGGGACTAATCGAAAGGTTAGTTCTTGCACACAATCCTGCACTGATAATACTTTCGCGATTATGGACGTTTATAGAGGCAATATGGCTAGATATTTCAGCAGAGAACTTCCAACGACTAGCTGAGTCCCTGTCACGTCGAGTTACTGCACTTAGCTTGACAAAAGGAGGCAAACCGCGCTATTAGGAGGTATCACATGACTTTTGTCACTTCAGTGTATAATCACTTGAAAAGAATGGGATATATCAATCGATATGAAGTTTGGGAATGAAGCATCTTTTGACGATATGAAGCATCTTTTGACGGAGACCGGCTTTACGAACCGCGTCTCTGTGTGCGATTTGCTTCTCCAGCGATATGAAAGAAATTCTTTCTTAAAGAGAGTTGCCACTAGAGATGAGACTTGGATTTTGTATTGAAATGTCCTTCGAAAAAATATTTGAATTCGCGGCAATAGGCCTTCAAATTGTCTCGAAGCATGGACTTCACCCGAACAGAAGAAAGTTCTTTTGTCCATTCGGTAGGATTGGAAAGGTATAGTCTACTACGATATCCTTCCACAAGATAAATTACATTAAAATTCAACCGAATACTGCAATTAGTTTGATAAATTGAAAGACGTCATAGCAGCCGAAACACGGCCTGAAGTGATGATCCGAAGAGATGTTTTTCGTCTTGCCAATGTAAAACTACATGTTGCATTGACTATACGGAAAAAGATGTTACAGTTTGAATGGGGCTTTCTACAGCATCCTCCATAGTCTTCAGATCTTGCTCCATCCAATGATTACTTTTTCCTGTCATTAAAAGTATTATCTACATGATAAACGGTTCCAATGGCTATGCGAAAAAAAAAGTTCCTCGAGAAATATTTAATAAGCAGATTCCAACAATTTTTTCAAAAAAAGGCTCCATTCCGACGGATTTATCGTGCACCAGGCCCGCTTACATGACGGTCCTTCAGTGGAATCGGGCCTCGAACCTGCAACCCTTCCATTCCGGAAGCAGCAACCTTACCACCAGTCCAAAGCGGCTCCGAAAGGATGGAATAATGAGCCTTCTTGGGAGATGGAAGAAAGTGATACAGTGAAAAGGTGCGTACATAGCGCAATAAATTAACCTTAAATAGCAAATATCGTGTATTCTTATTAAAAAAGGAGGACGGAACTTATGAGACATCCTAAAAATTCCTAGAATTTGAATTTTCTTGCGAATTTGTTTATTTAGCAACTAATCCAATTACAACTTTTTAACCAACTGCCTATGTTTTCCCTTAGACCTATACGTATAGGAAGCTGCCTACTCTGCCTTCTTGGAAATTCTTCACTGAGCTTATTATAACTTAAACACTTTTATTTAACTTCACTGTTTTCGTTTTTATAAAAATGGAATTTTGTAAAAGATTTTTCACTTACTTCCCAGTCTGTTGAAATTTAGAAATATGCGTGGCTCAAAAAGTTTTTTAATAAATGTTTTATTTTGTTTACAACTTCCACTTTCAAAATGAAACCGTTTCTTGCACTAGAGTTCATGAAATTAGTTTATTACCAGTATTGAGCTATAATATAATTTGAATCCTTATTCAAATATCCTGTGCTGATAATGAAACTGGGTGTTGTTCTAGCGGAAATCGGTCTAGGAAGAAAATTTTCCTTATTGTCCTCTGACAAAAGATCTAACGCTTTTATAAACTTAAAGGAAGTCATTAAAAGGAAAAGTTTCTAGGTGACTTGTATATTAACAAAAGTTATAATTTGTTGCATTAAATTATCTAAAAGCATTTCAGAGAATATTTGTCACATTAAAAGGCAATGAATTAGCGCATTTATAAAAACGCGTCTTTGGAAAAATAAAAAATAAAAAAATTTAAGAACAGTAAATTTATTATATATGAAAAGTGTCAACTGTTAGATAAGTTAGTTTACAAATCGTTGCTTAAAGATTAAAGGCTGTATACCAAAAATCCGATTTTTTTCTCCTTGTTATTTGTTACATGCAGCATTTTTATATCTAGTATGTGGAAAAATGTCTAATATTATCAGGTTATCAAATAAAAGTTAAAATCAAACACCAAAATATCCTATGTTTTGGCAGTTAA
The DNA here is from genome assembly GCA_026543865.1 of Argiope aurantia. Lineage (NCBI taxonomy): Eukaryota > Metazoa > Arthropoda > Arachnida > Araneae > Araneidae > Argiope > Argiope aurantia. Next base: position 609,265 of record JAPMOR010114456.1, read on the forward strand.
TTGTTGTGACTATAAATAAAAATATGTTTAGACATACAATCTTTTACATTATGCGAGACGAGATATATTTGGAGGATAATTTCTGAACGTATTTGTCATCTGATGAGTTCCGTCATTTAAAATCCAAAATTCACATTAAGCTTAAGTTATCATATTTCTTAATTGATTTAAAACATTTAAGATGTTTATGTTCCATTCTGTTAAGAAAATGCCAAGTTTCTTTCTAAATCCTAAAGAAAAATATTCTAATCCTTAGATATCTAAAATTCATCAATATGAGGCAATTTTACGCTACTAATAAATGTTCACATGTATTTGAAATGCTAATTTTCATTGAATGTTTGAAAACTACAGCAAAGCAGTTTTGATCTATCGGCTTTCTTTCTCCAAATTTTGCTGATATTTTTCAACAGTGGATTTTTATATACAGAGAGAAGATATCCATTCTAATTCTAGACTGAAAGCTTAGTACTAGAATAGGTATATACTTCCTGTTGTAAAAGGGCTCAAACCGACATAAAGAATGATGCTTGATATTGTTTTGATCAATTAATGCACTACTCAAAAAATTACGAAGTCTGATTTTTGTACAGTTCTCCGGTACTATCAGTTCATAATTAGTAAAATATTCTTTACTCACTAACATTTTAAACAAAAAAGTTCAAACTTCTGAGACTAAAATTGATTGAGTTATAGAGCTTTGAATGTTGTTATTTTAGAGGATTTCAATAGCCATTTCGAGGAAGATCCGCAAATAAAAGTAGAAAAGTCCCTCGAGAAACCGTTGATTGGTCTAGAATAATAAATTTAAAGATTTCGATTAGCTTTTATTGCAGAACTTTTGAGTTTTTATTGATTAAAATATTATTTTGTTGATAATATTCTATAAAATATGGCTAATTGGGAGGGCGGATAGTATAAGAATTTAGATTCCTTAATTCTTTCAGCAATGCATTTATTAATTGAAACAATATAAAGTATAAGTCTTTACGCCAGTTAGAGCATTTTTACTACTGGGACCTATCTCTAACTTTTAAGAAATTAACTATTTTTTAGCGATTAGAATGGATACCCTGTATATATTTGGAAATATTCTCAAGTGTTTTTTTTTTTTTTTTTTACTTTTGAAATTGTTTGGCAGAATCTATCAACTAATCTTTGATAGATCTAAAATTTATTTACATTTACTATTTAAATGTCAATTAAATAGTAAATTGCATTCTTACTCCAAAATTCTCCATTAAGTATGAAATCCTTAAATGAAGTTTGTTTGTTAGGATAAATAAATGAATACACAAACATAAATCATTCCCAAGAAATTATGCCTTCCTGAGAAAGTAGCTGAATCTGAGGAAAGTTAAAAGTGGCATAACTAGGGTGGTACAGGCAAGACAGGTGACCAGAAGTCATTACCAGGGGGTGCAAAATTGAGGAATAAATTAGTTGCATTTAAGAAAAATAAATACTTTTCTTCAACTCATAATCTTCAGAATTAAAATGAAACTTCTTAAAAGCAAAAATGAAGATTACGAAAATTCAATTTAGTATCTCGATATATTGAGTTATTTCTAAAATTCTAAAATTCAAATCACTATTAGAGTTCCGTATGTAAACATTGTGGATGTTGTCTATAATATTTAATTCAATGATGGCGTAAAAAAATAACATCTTTATTTAACGGAAACATTAAGAAGAAAAGAAAAAAAGGTACAGGTGCAGTATAATAATATCACGTGTACGTATAATAAATCCGCTTGCAGGATCACGCAACTTAAACTGTGACGTCATTTTGATGAAAGCAGGTCCACCACAACATCATATCCAACATTTATAATAGAACATAAACTTTTAAAAATATTTTTTATTAATAATCAAAGGCTGATATATCAACATAATATAAATTAATCATTTGAGCAGTATTTAATAAACTAAGACTCAATATGGAATCGGACTTAGGTTCAATAGATCAAATTTCTATTCACCGAATATACCTATCAATCAGCCAAAACGCGATTAGAGCCTTGAAATTGGTAAAAAATTGTAAATAATTTCTATAAACTAAACTGAATGAGAAAAATTGGATAATAAACGTGCTTTCAGATATTATATGCAAAAAATAAATAAATAAAACATTGATATGATGAAAAACGCTGCGCGTAGAATTACGAACTATTAATCGGACTTTTTCCACTTTCAGTGACTGGAACAAATTTATTTCGTTGTAAGTTGGAATCATAGCAACCAGGGAGATACCTTGACCCCCCCCCCCCCAATTATATCAGTGTTGGGCTTGAAACCGAATTCATCACTGAGACAACAACTATGCTGCACTGATTCAATTTGAATTCTTAAAGCAATAATCATTTAATTGCTACACATTTAATGTTAACATTTAATAATTAACCGAACAACTTCTCTACAGATATATAATCTAATTGAACTCCAGATGAGATATAAATTTCATAGAAAATTCGAAATTATAAATTCAAGCGAGCGTTGTTTTGGTATTTGCCTAGAGCACCATTTTATGTTGGTACGTCTCTAATTAAGATAAAAGGAACTATATTTTGATTCATTTCTCCACTTCCATTTCTTTTTATAGCAAGAAAACAATTCTACATAAAAAAACCTTGATGGAATATTTCAAAACTAATATTCTACAAGCGCTGTAACTGACAATATCAGCAGAAAATAAGAAAACATGAATATAATCTGCACGATATACTTTCCCAGACTTAATAACTCAAACTTGCCTTTTCCATTAATTCTCCAAAAAACGACAAAAAAAAAAA
>JAPMOR010114456.1:612456-683015 GCA_026543865.1 Argiope aurantia
ACTTTAAATATAAAAGTTGTTTGTCTTAATGAAGTCTTAATGTCTTAATGTCTTAATGACTAATTGGGGTTATTTGTCTACTTTTAATAGTAAGAAAGTTATAGTGAAATGAAGATTTCAACCTCCACCATTCCCATCTCCTTTGAGGTAGATGGGCTATGTACGAATCATCCGAGATTTTTACATTTCTAACAATATATTCCAAGCCAGTTAAAATTCAAACAAAATTATTCTAGTTACCTGTTCACAAGATAAAATGGGCAAAAGCGTTATACGCACAAATATATGTTTTTAAATTTAATTTAAATATTATTTAATTTCAAAATTTTTATCTTAATTTAAACCATATTAACTTCATTCTAAAAGGTTCTTTTATCTTCTGATCCAATTCCACCTTTTTTTTTATTTTATTAATGTTACACGAACTCTGTAAAACTGCTTTAATCAGCGCTTTCACAAGCTCCAAGTGAAGGGATAAAAATATTTCATGCTTTGCAAATTCTTTTAAAAGATGCCTTAATTCTCTTACCTAAATCGAGACATGTAAGGAAATCCCTATCAGAATCTCAAAGTATAAAACCACTAGGAAAAATATTTCGCTTTATTTTTGCTCTTGTGTCGTGCTGTCGATTGACGTTCTCGAAAAATTAATCAGCAGGAGTGCTCAACCCTTCACTTTCCCGTATACTTAAACTATCTATTGCCTTCTTTTCTTTTATCTCTCTGCATCTCCTGAATGTTTTACGGGAATGGAATAGTTTAAATAGGAAGGCGGCAAACGCTCGAAGGTCTAGGCAGCTCGCAAGTGTGAGTAGCCCTTTTTGTGATGAAAAGAAGAAAACTGGGTTTGTATTTTACTTTTGCGTCGATTCATTCCAAAATTTAACACAAATCCGCAATTTTGGCCACAAGGCCACATACCTAATTTTATTTATCTAAGCCATAGTATTTTTGGTAATAGTATATTTGGTAATTTTGATGATAAATCTGTATGTGAAATTTTATTTTTGTAGCTATTTGCATTTTTAAATTTCATGTTTGCCTGCATAAGGACAGACAGACTGACTTTTTTGTGCGGATTTCAATAAAATTTTGATACAAGTCTATTAATTGAATATGAAGTCTATACACCAAATTTTATTGCTCGATCTCAATGCTTTTTTTAGTTATCATTCATGTTTACAGACAGAGAGACGTAATTTCAAACCAGCGGGTGTGTTGTAATAAATAAAAATTTATCATTGAATTAGTTGTATCGCTAAATAAAATACTGAATTTCATTGATTTAAGTCATTCCGCTTATGAGTTCTTGTGTTTACATACGTGCGAAAACAGAGATCGACAGTCGACCAATCCTTTGACAAATTTGATTAAAATTTGACAAGAATCTATATTTTAGATACTAAAATGTGTACTAAATTTCATCTACCTGATTCTTTATATTTTGAAGTTACCTAATTCATTTACAATCAAACAGCCAGACAGACTTCCTGTACGTTCACAATTTTATAAAAATCTACTTATTTGGTCGTAATTCCATGTACCAAATTTCATCAGTCTAATTTAAAGCGTTTTTGAGTTTTTATGTTCACTTATAGACAAACGGACATAATGCCATAAATGTGTTCTTCGAACTCAGACAAATCTGAAACATGGAAATTCGACAAAATCTCGAGTTCAAATTTTTTGTCGAACCATTGTATTAAGTATGAAGTGGAAGACAGAGAAATTGTGAACGCGAAAAACATGTGAAAAAAATTTCAGTTTTGTTAGAAAGGCATCCCTTTTCAGAACTGTCAATTACTGAGAGATTTACATCTTTTCCAACTCCGTTTCATCAGTTTCAGTAAAGACAACCAGTGCGGGGGTGGGTTGGGGGGGGGGGGGGGGGGGGGGGGGGGGGGGTTAAAAGTAAAATTTCTGAACCTACCGCAGAGCTCAAACATTTATAGGCGTGGCTAAACCGACGGTTTAAATTAAAGTGAAAAAGATTTCCTGGATTTCAATACCGGATGCTTGTTGGGTGGGTGGGTTGGGGGGGGGGGGATATCGGACAAAATGTAAAATATAAACTGAGAAATAAATAAGAAGCTATAACGAATAAAAAAGGTTTTAATAGAGAATTATTCAAGAGCTATCTTTTTGAAAAATGAAATATAGATAGGGTTTTTTTTAAAATCAGAAGTAGTTACTTTTAAATAGGAATAAAATAGAGTAATTCAGGGTTATAACTAAAACAAGGGACACTTTTCTGATCCGAGACTATTTTTCTTTGCGAGATAAAGTGGCCGAAACCGGGACTGTCCCGACTAACCTGGGACGTCTGGTCACTAGCATATCTATTATCAGCAAAGCAAATGTTTCATAGAAGAATTTAGTTTTATTTAAAATTAATTATTTTAATTAATATTTTTAATTCGTATAATCGTTTTTATTCACTTTTATTTAACTTGACTTGTTTCATGTTTAAGAAGTTGGAATATTGTAATCGATTTTTACTCACTCCTGATATTCTTAAGTTCTGCAATTTTCTGCATTGGAATATCCTCTATCACAAAATTCTGTTCTAACATTTGCTGAGCTTAATATCTGTCAAATTATTTATTAATTTAATTTAATATTTTTTATTCCATCCAGGTAGCGCAATGTAGTTCTTAATTAGTTAAAAAATTTATCATAAAATTCTAGAGTTTTTATAATAATAAATTTTGAAAATATTAAAGATTAAAAAAGTAGAAAATAAAAAATATAAAAACATGTTTTTAATTATACACTGAAAAGCAAAAAATAGTTTTAAAAAAAGCTCTAAGAACTTGAAATAATAAAAGCTGAGGTGCGGAAAGTAGCATAAAGAAATCAAGTCATAATAATTAACGTAAAAAATTCAAAAACATAAATTTTCAAAATGCATTAAAAATGTGATTAAAATTCCAATTTACTTAGAAAAAAATGCACAATTTAAATATTTTATTTTTATTATCTTATTAGAAATTCATTCTTTAGAATATTCCAAATTATGTTTTATTCATCTAGAATAAATTACGTCATGCTATACTAAATTCCGGGATTGATTTGTGGTGTTTAAATTCAGTAGTACAAAAATGATCTGAAGACAGCAAAAAAATATTCATTACCGGCTGTCTATCATTAGAAATGCATGATAAGTTTTGTCTCTTTTTAATTTCCATTGTATCAAAATGTATATGGATAATCAGAATTATCATATATCTTACTCACACAGGAACAATTGCTGACAGCAACAGAAGGTCAGGTGATCGGGAAAAAATATCATCACCAGTCGACACATGCATGTGCGAACCGTTGCGACAAATGACTAGCTATAATAATTGACAATTATCGTAACTAACTTCTATTACTTCTTTCTGCCTTTCTGCATAGGGGTGTGTCTGTGACTTCAACTGGTGACGAAATTTTGTTGCGGTCACATCATCCTTCAGTTGCGGCCAATTATTATTCCTGTGTAAACAGAATTGTATTCGGCTTGTCCAGGCTATTTTTGAAGCCTCCTTTGATTCGATCACAAAAAAGTCGCCTAGCACCCAGAACAAAATAGTTTCAATCTTTTTATGGTTGTTCTTCATAAAAAGATTTCTCATTCTTCATAAGAATTCCTCATTAGTTCTCCCTTCAAAGTAAAAATTGTACATGAAAATAGAATAAATATATTAAAGATACTTTAATCAGTAATTAAAATTAGAATATTTCAACGATTAAGATAGCCAATATAAAAATATGATTTTAAAATGGGTTTTTTTTTTTTTTTTTTTTTTTTTTACGCAGGTGGAGAGACATCAGAAACATTCCGGTATACATGACAAAGAATCCTTATGTGTTCGAATTGGTAATTATTATTTATGCAACATTGATCACTAAATAGATGTAAAAATAAACTGCAAAATTGAAGATCGAATCTCTTCTTATAATATGACAGCAGAAAGGTCATTTCATCAATCCTTAGATTCCAGTTTAGGATGTTTTAGCCATTTTCATTTTTCCAAAAATGAATTTTTTTTCAACTTGTAGCTCTGTTTACTAGTTTAAAATAGATATTTGTGATCACATGCTTGTCTAAATTCTTATCCTACAGGCATATACAAATCGAAAAATGATCAACTGAAGTATTATTTCAGTAAAAAGAAGTTTATTTTCATACAATCATTCAAAAAATTACATTTTTAAAGTCAATGAATTTCTTAAAAATATCTTTTTGCTTACGAATAGTAAAAGACCCGAAAGAAGAAAGTATTATAAAAGCTTTCATGACTCAGAGATAATTCAAAGTGACTCAACTATTTATGATCGATACAGTGGCTGTCAAAATTTCTCATTGCCTTTAAAAATGTCGAATGACCATTTGAAAATAAACTTCTTATTACTTAGAATAAAGTAATTCCTCAATTGTTTATTTTCCGATATGCGAGTGTGTGGGGCAAGATTTAGTATGAAATACTTTAAAGAATGAATTTCTTCTGTGATAATGAATATAAAAAAGTTTTTTAAAACATGTACCGCAACAGTGGTACAGTGACAACGGGAAGCGAGGGGCGTGAAGTAAAGATACAGCTGGTTCCTGTCTTAGAGGGCACCAGGGAGGTAATCTTTGGGAAGTTAATGCCATTTTTTACAGCATATTCTGATAGACGATTGAAAAAATAAGTCGCACATCAAGCGATATTTACACTTGCTAAGTCACTGCTGACGACTAGGGACTAAAATATCATGTTATGTTCCGTGCACTACTTATCTACTTATCCGCCAGTGGGTCGTACTTCATGCTTCAAGATGTCCTTTCATAGATAATGAATCATATTAATCAAATATTCACTTTTTAATTTGAACCAAAAAGTACCAAATTCAGACCTTGTTTATCTTTACCTACTTAAATTAGGAAGTTAAGTCTGGAAACACAATTATTACCGGAATACCAACGATTTTATGCTTTCAGGCGTATGAAGTACACAAAAAGAAACATTATATAATAATCAAAAAATTCGACTTCGAGATTTTAATGGATCTCCATGTTTTAGATTTCTTTGAGTACGAAAAAGAAAATACATTTCTGGAATTCTGAATACCTGTCTGTAAACACAATTACTCAAGAAGTCAAAGAGCTATCTGCATGAAATTTGGTATCATATCATATCACTGACTCTCCGACCCGCCCGAAGGTACACGGAAAAATAATATTGAATGACCGGCAACACTGGCGGGAACTGTTGATAACAACCCTTTCCGAAGGAAGTACGTCTCGTTATCGATGGGAGGAGCCAAATTCCCCACCTTTTTGTACACCCTCCAGAATGGCGAGATCCAACCACCATACCGGAAGCATCTCATCTTCATTTCGAGGTGCCCCCCAGGAGTTGATGAAATTTGGTATGTAGTCTTTACACCAAAATCGTAAATTTAGATCACATTTTGCACCTAGCCAATCAAAAGGGAGATTTCCAAAGTGCGTACTCAATTCACTTCACTATCATACGAATCTGAATATAAAACTGAGTGTAAGTACTGTGTAAATATAAGAGAAAGTGGAAGAGAAAACTTTCCCGCTGCCATTTTCCATTCTTGATTTCTTTTAGGTCTTAAATAAACCCTTGCAATGACAATAGAATTAAAATAAAATAAATAAGAAATATTAAATTACCTATTTAAATCCCCTAAACATTTTTCAATTTACTACAAATGGGAAATAATCAATATATATAATTTCCTAGAGCTATCTGCAATATTGGGCGGAATTTAAAAGTATCCGCACCGTTGCAACATGCCAACTTCTGTTTGGGCGTCTAATAACTCAAACAGTTTTTTTATATGCGCAAACAAGGCTAAGCGTAAATAAAAATTACTTGTGAGATCAAAAATATCAAATTTTATTTACATCAGTTTTATTTACATGCTAAATTGTAACAAAGATCAGTAAAGCATGTAATTTTTACTAAGCTGATTCATTATAATGTCCCTTCACATCACAGTTGGAAATTGTTTCCATTATTTTCTTTCAGCATTTTTTTTTTTTTTCATTTTGTATTTGGTAATGCTTATTTTCTATTCATAAATTACTTTTTTTTACCCGTTTTTAATGATTTGTTTTGACTTGAGTGTTCGTGAAGTTATTTAGTTCATAGAATTCCAGCCCTTTAATGTTTACTTTTAATGTTACTATACAATTGTATCTAAATGGCGAAACAAATTATAATTTTTTAAAAATTTCTTAGGCATTAAAATAGTGTATTATTGGACTCTGTCAATAATAGACGGGATTTTCTACTTACAACTTTCATTAGTTAATTTGAGACAGTAAGAACTAAGATATTTTTAACAGGATAATAACCCATCTAGAAGGGCACATTTTATAGTTTTAATTTTTTAAAAAGCAGAAAAAAATTTTCATTAAATTTTAGTAATTTTCAAAAAAATGATGAAATTAATTTTTATAAAATCTATTTTGAAAAATGATGTCCTTATTTCAATAAAAGTATTTTCATGCATTTAATGATTTTTTTTTTGTTGCTTTGTTTTGACGTCAAATTCAGGCAATTGTTTGTGACCCAATCTGAGTAATTTCGGAATACAACAATAATTTATCTTACCATATCTATAAATCTTTTAATAAAATTCTTTTACTAAACTATAGCCAAAAAAATGTCTTTCTGAATATATAACAACATATTCTGAGACTTTGAAACAGCATAAAAACTATTAGTCTTTTCTTTAAGTATTTAGTAGCTGACATCTAAATGTAAACATTTATTTTCCATTTGCAACCTCTTAAGGCCTTTTCTGGGGCCGCGGTGGCCTGGTGGTAAGGTCTCGGCCTCGGAACCGGAGGGTTTCAGGTTCGAGACCCGATTCCACCGAAGAACCGTCGTGTAAGGGGGTCTGTTGCACGTTAAATCCGTCCTGACCAAACGTCCTCCCGCTGGTGTGGTGTGGTGTGGAGAGGGGGGTGCCAGCTCAGGTGTCGTCCTCGTCATCTGACCGCGGTTCAAAATTACGAGGTCCGTCCCAAAATAGCCCCAGTGTTGCTTCAAACGGGACGCTAATATAACTAAACTAAACTAAGGCCTTTTCTGTAAAATGATTCCACAAACTACATTTGTATTATAGCAATATAACCGTCCTGTTTTGCAAACATTTAATTCGGATTACAATAAAGGTCCAATCAAGACGAAGTTTAGATATATCAATGCTCATCAAACCATTAAAATTAATATAATTTTTTGGCAAATTTTCATAAAATATTTCAAGCATTTTTTATTTACTCTTTTCATTTAGAATTATTTTGGGTAAGAACTTGCGGAGCATTCCGGCATTTTGTGACATCAGATAATGCATGTTATGAGACTCCTCTTTTGATTATTAATCTATCAAGCTTCACATTTCAACGCATTTTTATCTTAATCGAGGAATTAATAATTTATTTTAGTTTAATCATTTTTATTTTAGTAACCGCATGAAAATATGCTATTTATTTCTTATTGTGTATATCTGGGAAAAAATTATTAAAGCTATAAGATTCCTAAAAAATTAATCGTAATTAATAAAGACTTAATTACTTAAAATAAGGGCATTTAATTATTATGAGAATTTAATAAAGAAATAAGAAACAGCAAATAAACATAATATAAAAAAATATACTACAGAATCTTCCAAGAGGAGCTTAATATAAAGAATTAATGATTTTTTTATATTCTAGTTCCTTATAAATAAGTAATTATATTTTATTAAATGATTATAATGATTTATTGAAATAGCATACAATATAATCCCAGTGTTTTATAATTCAAAGAATTTGTATTTTTTTACAAATTTATTTATTGAAAAATTAGGTAAATAGTATTATTTGAAAGTCTTTCATATAACCCCCTCAGTCGTAAACAGCTGTCTAGTCGAAATTCCGTTGTCAGTTAGAGAAATATTATAAAGAGCTATGTTTCCATAACCGAAGAAGTGAGCTTTAAGAAATCCTATAATTATATAAAAGAATTATTTCATTTAGAGAATAATCATTTCAAACACAACAATGTATAAGTTTTTACTGAGAAAAAGAGAAATAAATTATTAATAAACATTTCATAAATAAAATCATTATTTTTATAAAAAAAATTAATAATAATAATAAATAAGTAAATATATTTTTAAGAAAAATCTTTCTAATTTCTCATTATTTTTTTTCTTTTGGCGGAAGAACTGAAAGAAAAAAATCCAACATGACGTCGAATAAACTATTTTATTCAAACTAGGTGAGGCTGTTTCCTTTACAGTTCAACTTGCTCTTAGAAGTGTCAGAAATAAATCATTTTAGAGACAGATTTAGTGATCTTTGGTATTTCTTTTCTTCTAAGATTAACGAATAAATCATACACATATGAGAGACGGTTATTTTAGTTTACGAGCTACAAACGTTCTTTCTTTTTCTTTCTCTTTTTTTCTCCTTCAATTTATCAGTTAAAAAATCTTTTTTGAAATAATTATCTTCATAAAAAAATATTTGGTTTGATTATATTTTTAAATTTAGCAAGGTGCGTATGTGCACTAGTACAGTTAACTATCTCATTATCATTACTGCTCGAGATGTGAATAATATTACCCACTCATTTGTTGTTTATGGATAGGTGAATTTTAATAATTGCCCAGATTGAACTCCTTCATTATATAATAGTCTATGAATCTAACGTTGATTAGATTATTATTCCTATCAGAATAAGATATCGCACGATAACTTCACAATTTTGTTCAACAATTTTAGTGCTCACAGTATCGTGAAGAGACATTATTGGAATCAAATTTTATGGCTAAGCAATATTATTGGTGAATTTTCGCTAAGAGGGATACCATTTCGTCTGGCATGGAGACAAATGGAGTCAAATGACTCATTATAAACGGGCAGTATGGCAAATTCTGTAAATCAAAGTAAACTGAGAACACCATCAGAGTCAGAAATCTAAAGTAGCTCCAATTTATCGGGGTAGTTTTCCTTCAAGGGAAACTTGCCGACACTGGTGTTTCATTTCGAACAAGCAGGTCAAACTTAAATCTTATCAAGAACTAAATAAGCAAGCTCTAAATTATATGTAGGCCGCAAAAAACAAGAACTTTAATATAGAAATGCAGGTTTATTTAAAAAATGAAGTAAAAATGAACCATAACAGTGAAGCTAATGTTTTCTTCCTGGCACTTGCATTTTATTATCGTCTCCTAAAATATTCATTGTTTTTGTTGAAAGAAACGTCGATTCGACAAGCAATTCGTTACATGCGAAACTTGTGATTTGTCATTAATAATTATGCATAACTGGGACTTTTAAAAATTATGGAATTTTTCTTAATATATTCGTTACATACTGAAATGTTAGCTGACCTACAATGGTATTTTACACTGAGGAGCCAGTTTGTTTAGTTTAGTTATATTAATTTCCCGTTGTAAAGCAACACGAGGGCTATTTGGGACGGACCTCGTAATTTTGAACCGCGGTCAGATGACGAAGACGACACCTGAGCTGGCACCCCCCTCTCCACACCACACCAGCGGGAGGACGTTTGGCATGATGGATTTAATGTGCAACAGACCCCTTTACACGACGTTTCTTCGGTGGAATCGGGTCTCGAACCTGAAACCCTACGATTCACAAGCCGAGACCTCACCACCAGGCCACCGCGACCCCACTGAAGGGCCAGAAAAACTGGTATAGCAGGTCGTATACAGATAATGGAGGTGTTCAACCAATCAGCATAACGCGATGCGGTCGACAGTGTATATTTAAGACAACAGGTATCTGAGGAAGCTATTACATCGATTCTTGCTGTTACAATGACAGGTTATCAAGATTTAAGCGATTTTCAACGGGAATTAATAGTCGGCGCACGTGATATAGGACACAGCATTTCCGAAGTAGCGATGAAATTTGGATTTTCGTCCAAGACCATTTCAAGGGTTATACCGCGAATATCAGGTTTCCGATAAAATTTCAAATCTTCGACTCGATGCGGCCAGAAAAAGACCTTGACAGAACATGATCATCGATGGCTGAAAAGAAACGTTACACAAAATAGACATTCAACTCTTCCTCAAATTACTGCTGATTTGAATGCAAGCCCATCAACAAGTATCAGCGTACTCACTGTGCAATGAACCCTAATTATTATGAGCTTTAGCAAACCATCTCGTGTACCATTGTTGACTCAGCAGCACAAAGCTCTGTGCTTTGTTGGGCTCGCCAATACCGTCATTGGACTCTTAGTGATTGCAAGAACATTGTCTGGTCTGACGAGTCACGTTTCCAATTCTATCGGACGGATGGCAGTGTACGGGTGTGGTAAAAACCCCATGAATCCATGAATACCTCATGCCTACATGGAACTCTTCAAGCTGCTGGAGGCTCTGTGATAGTATGAGGCTTGTGCAGTTGGCATAAAATGGGACCGTTGATACGCCCAGATTTGATCATGACAGGTCAGTGGTCCGTTAACATCCTTTCTGACCACCTGCATCCATTCATGTCATGTGTGCATTCTGACGGACGTGGACAATTCCAACAGGATACTGCGCCACCCCACAAGTCTACAGTACTACCGAGTGGCTTAAGGAACACTCTTCTGAATTTCGTTCCCGCTTTTGGCCATCTAATTCCCTGAAGATTATCGAGCATATCTGGGATGCTTTACATTATACTTTTCTTAGGAGATCTCCACCATCTCTCACTCTTATGGCTTTGTGGACTGCCCTACAGGAATCATAGTGTGAACAGTCAACAGAATATCTTCACAAATTAATTGAATTCATACCAAGCCATGTTGCGGCACTTCTGTGCGCTTGTGGGGACTCTAAATGATATTAGATTGATGTGCTAGTTTTTCTGGCACTTCAGTGTATACCAAAAGCCCAGTAATTTGACATCCTTCATTTGGATAAAAACCAAGAAAGTGACCAGCCGCTACCGCGAGAACTTGAGACCTTCCGCTGGGACAAAAACTTCAGAAGTCAGCCCATTCGCAAAAAGCAATTCGTTGCGAAAACGTATATCATTTCATATTTTTGAATAATGTTGGTTTAAGGCACACCCTAGATAGAACCAATCTCTTTCTTCCAGCAATGCCTGCATAATTTTCTTTAACCTAATAAGCCTTTGGGGAGATATTTCTAATTTGAAATATTTTTTGACTTTCAGTTATCAAGAATTCATTATCATTTAAAGGTATCAAAATAATATCAAGTCAGAATTTTTGTTATATTTGTTGAAACGGTTGAAATTTGATTAACACATGTTTTTTTAAAAATATGTATGCAATGTAACATGAATTATCAATGTTGACATCTAAAAATCCTAAATAACAATAATGATAATTTTACAAAAAAAAAATCTGTTCAGAAGTTTATTTTTTATAATCATGCAAAATCGCAGTTTATTTTTACCAGAAGTTTTCCGTTAAACTAAGTTTTCTGTATTAAAATACATAGCAGATTACCAATAGGGTAATTGTCAAATTTCAAAAGGAAATAAACTTTTCTCATTTGTCCTTCACGAAACACACACTGGAGATTTATTTAGCGCGCATCAAACAATACCTTTTAGTCTGTTGTTACAGAAGAATGTATGGAAACTATGACGGGGAGTTTGCTTTGAATTGCGCTTTAGAAAAAAAAGAAATACCTTTTCAGTACGCGCATTTCGGCGGAAGAAAACTTTCCAACTTTCTCAACCTTGGCCGAAGGTTTTAAAAGCATTAGAAGGTTTATTTATGATTTATCTTTTTAAAAAGGGAAACTAAATATTTTCTTTTTCAGAATGCAAACTTTGAAAACAATCGGTATTAATTCTTGCTCTAGTTAATTTTATCGCATTTGCATAGAATTGATATCAATCAAATTTTGAGAAAGTAACTTCTGAAGAAAATAACAGAATTATTAATTAACTTAATTAACACTGCTAATCAAATTTTATTCTGCAATCTTCTTATTACAAAAGACGGAATTTCTTGCTTCACACTATACAAGCAAAATATTCCTTCCCTTAATTTCCTATGAGTTTCTGCTGAAATCAGTGTTTATCCCTATATTTTCTCGTATGCTAACACGACATAGCGTGTTTTTAAGTTCTGCAATATAGTGAAGAAAATTAAGAGTGGATTTTGATTGGTATATTTTTTTGAAAATTCGATCCAAAGTTTGATGCAGAGCGATAATTTTGTGACAAAATCGCGTACCACATTTTATTTGTTGTTGCGTTTTCAAGCATTTATAAGTAAGCAAATTTTCAGATCAACTGACGGTTAACCCTTTAACCGATCCTGTCCGAAATCAGAAACAGGTTTATAATTCTAATGATACACTAGAACGCTAGTTTCCATCCAACTAGATATTTCATTTTTACTTTCTCGAATAAGAAGTATAAAAAGAGAATGTATTATAATCGTGACATGATTTTCACGCTGAAGACTTCCCTGCGTCCGAATTCATATTTTTGGAATTATGTATGTCTTTGATAATAATAATTTAAAAATGCTTTGAGCTGAAAAAAGGAAATTTGGTATGTGGTCATTAAAGCAAATTTGCAGATTTCTAACAAATTTTGAACGAAATACATTTCATAAATATTTTGCCTATTTGTTTTTTCGAGTGCAAGTAATTACGATAACGATAAGCTAACGAAGAGCTAAATAGATAAAATTTGGTGAACAGTTTTAGCATCTAAAGAGTAGATCAGTATTTAAACTAAATATGTTAATGAGTTGACCATTTGGCAATCTGTACATTCGTATATGACCTTCTTATTAAAATTTTAGTGGTGCCCAATTTATGTTTCAACAGAGCGAAAACAAAGACTTCCAAAACACATACTTGGCTCTCTTTATTATTCTACGAAATATAAAACGCTCATGTGCGGGACTCTGAAAATAAAAATTTGTGGACTCAGGGCATTCACGGCTTGGCCCAAGATCCACATTTTTTATGAAGGAGAGTGAAGAGATAACACCTTTAGTGAAAAGTATACAAGAAAATTACGGGAAGACAGATTCCAGTGGTTCACTTATCAGAATCCCGTGGATTTAGGTTAAAGGACAAATTTCCTGCCGACGGATTTTATCCAAAATTTGATAGAAATCTGCGATTTTGGTGTAAATATCAATTCTTACTTCGAATACAGTTTGTTCAGAATTCTAGCTTTCAGGCCAATTTTGTACAGGCCATCTTTTTTTTTTTTCAAGCACTACACCGATGAGATTTCACAAATCAGCTGTTGCTCAATCAACATCTGGAATGGGAATAGCGACATTAACCCCAATATCAAACTCAGGTGTGTTACGTTGGAAATCTTTTTCATTCGTTTGGCTAGCTTTATTAAAGTTTCTTTGTCTTCCTCTCTTATTAGAAAAATGTTGTTAGTCTTACTACCAAGCATATGCTGCCCTGATTGTGCTTATTCAGTTTCTTGCTCTTCTGCTTTCATGTCCTCGAAAATTTTCTGTTCATCCTCGTCTTCGATATTTTTATGATATCTGATAGCAAGGTTGTGGATGTCATTCCAACTATTGGTTCAATCCCAAACATGGATTTGTATGGTGATTGTTTTATTCTTGAATGTAGAGCTCTGTTTCTCATGAATTGAACAAAACGAAGACCATTGGACCATTTTGCAGTTTGATTATCCTTCATCCATGAAGTCAACATATTTTCTACGTCTTGGTTGGCCCTCTCAAGTGAACCCTGCTACTGGTTATGCCGAGGTTTCCCATGAACAATCTTCAATTCTGACCAATACGAACATAACTGCTCTATAACGGAATTTACAAACTCTCTTCCATTATCCAGATTGCAATGTACAAGGAGTCCCTAATATCAAAAAGATACCAAGTACATGCAAAACAACCTCTTCTGTTCCTTTGCTCTGAAGGGGTCGCAGTAATACAAACTTTGTTAAATATACCTGGTAAACCATAATAAACTTAAATTCATTATCTGCCTGCGATTGTATGTCAATAAAAACCACTTGGTAGCGTTCTATTCATTTCTAAGTGAATAATAGGTTTAAAACCCAAATCTCTCCTTTTTATTATTATTATTTTTATTTTTTCTGTTTACATGTTTCTTACATCGATAAAAAAAATGTATCATCTCAATGGTTATGTTAGCAAATTTTCTTGAATTTTGAATTTTAAGTCTATTCCCATGAGCTATGGCCACATGTGTCAATTCGATAGCATCAAAAATTTCTTCATCTGGTAAATAATATTTTATGAGCTCATTTGAGGAAACCAAATTTTTCACTCCACTGATTTCAAGAAAGTCAAACCTTTTTAATCTGCGGTACTGAATGGAAGTCTTGCTAACGGCATATTTTGCTTCTTCAACTTCTGATAAGAGAGTGTTATATTCATCATGTGTAATAGTTTTAATAGTGTACATGATATTTAAATAAGATTTACTAAACTCTATTTTGAAGTCCAAAAAAATCAAACTGATGAAATAAAGATTCAAAATAGCTTACCAATCGAATAAAGTTATAAAAGCAATTGATAAATATTTAAATAAATCTGACTTAATCATGATTTAATCATTTTTTTCCCTCGTTGATACTGTGGTCAACAATTGCTCGTCTGAAACATAATTATTGAGGGCGTAAATTTTATTTTGTTCCCATAATTCGTTTTCTATTGAATGTCTTCGTCGTTGGTCTAGGATATCGTTTCGACAATTCCAATGAAAGATCCTTCCAACATTAACTTGATGTGATCACGTTTCGAATCGATCTGATTTTGATGTAAACTCGTCGAGTCCAAATTGAAATTGACTTGATCCAGATTGAAATTTCGACATTTCCGAATGTACTTTCTATGTTTCCACGTCTATATGTCATTTTACAGTGTGGATGTATAAAAATATTTTTAAAACTTTAAATCAACTTTTTTTAAATTAATTTTTCAAAATAAATTTTTTTACCTGATATTGCGATGCTTTTTCAATATTTTGTTGGTGGGGTAGGGGGAGGCACATATTTTAGATTCATTTTAAAATTTGTATCTCTCTGAAAGAAGCTGTATATAAAAACAATGACTCGATCACAATTTTTAAATCTCCGTTTTCGTGTCTTCCAGGATTCGATTTTTCTTTTTAAAATTTCAAACACATTTTTGCTTGCTTAAGCTGAAAAGTTATTGTGTAGACCTATCAAGTCTTCAAAATGCTTTTAATACTTTTGAATTGCTTAAAAACCACAATATTCATTCCGTCGATAAGTGAGTTCATCGACTAATACTGAATATAGATGGCGCCATCTAACACAATCTGGACTAAAAAAAATGTGGATATAAAGAATGCTAATTTTTATCCATTTAGCAAGATTTGCAGTTTGGAAAAAATGATAGTTTGATATGAAAATGATGTGGCAAGTGTGGGGATGGGGCACATGCTTTGAAAAGGGATTTCTCAAGTGAAGAGAAAAGGACCGACGTGTGAGGGAACGATTGCTTCATCAGATCTAAAGATTTTAAGATCAATCCAATAGCATGTTGAATCGTATGATAAACATTATTTAAATTAAATGTTTATGTAGTGAATGCTTTTTAACTTGACTAAATATATATGATTTTTTTTTTTTTTGATTTTGCACATTGTGTCATTTTTTCTAATTCAAATGAATAATGTCGTTTGGTCTGTTCTTTTCTTACATTCTTATGTTCCCTACAGAAATGTATTTTCTAAGGTATTTTAATCGTACTGATCACTCGGATCAGTGCAATTAGTACCTTAATTTGGGCCCAAAGTGATCACCACAAGCGGCGTCCATTGTATTATATCAAAAAATATATGAAATTCCCAACGCCAACAAACTTTGATGGAGAAGAAAAAAAACTGTAACATTATTTCGTTTTTTATTCTATGCAAATTTTAAAATTTTTCTATTTTTAAGAGTATTTCAAACTACTTCTGAAAAGAAACACACAAATATATTATAAATACTATAATGAAAAAATTGTACACGTGTACAATTCACGTAATAGGGATAATGTACGCAAAATTTTACATTACATTATATTTTTATTCTTTTTGTCCTTTTTATAGTATTTTATACACATAATAATTTTTTTAACCTCCCTCTTTTTTTTTTTTTTTTTTTTTTTTGCTAACATTAAGGTCAGATTTGTATCAAAATTTGAATTGAGAAATATAAAAAAATATTAAATGTAATAAAAAATAAGCTTGAAAATAATACAGGAAAAATGATTCAACACAATTTAAGGAATAGCACGTGACAAAATTAACTAATATCGAAAGCATAAAATGTAGTAAAAAATATTGACATCGTTAAAAAACAATAAAATATGTTAGAAAAGTACTTATTACTATAGGAGTAATTTATTTTTGTAAAAATTAAAATTTATTTGTAGTTAATCAGTAATAAACTTACTGATTACTTGGAAGTACGAAGTACATGAAACTTGAAAAGTAAACACATTTTTTATCCCACTTTTTGCATATTACTTAGCATTTGATATACAATTTATCAATATTCTTTTTTGATAATATTATTACTAAACTAAAGCAGAACTTTATACTAAAGCGGAAGCACAAAACCAAGTTACACCTAGAGAAAAGTTGGACGAGACACATGTAAACGAATACCTCACGTTCGTTGTAGTGTACCTTTTTAAAAAGAGTGGGTTACTATGTTGCGATAATTTATCAATTTTTGAATTCTTGGAGATTTTTAAAAAACTGTTTAGAGAAAAAAATGAAATGTGTATCTATCTTTAAAAAGTTGCTAATAAATTGGTGGTAAATATTTGGCCCTATTACTTGGATATAGCAACCTAACTAATAACCAACTGAAAAATTTTCAGTTTCTTCAGTTACTGAAAAATTAAAAAATAAATAAACTGATTTGAAGACAAAATTTGGAGTTTTCCTCAGGTATGTCGTAAAGCACATTTTGGTACAAAAATGTATTCTTCAGACAGAACAAAAATTTTGTATTTATTTAGAATAATTTTACATAATTTTACATTTTTTTATCTATTAGAACAATTTTTAGAAAATAAATTTAATCCTGAAAATGTCTTTAGGTATTAAAATTATTTATTAAATAAATAAGTAATCGTATAATATAAATTATTTCAAGTTGTTTGCACCTGTTTAATCCTTTACTTTGAAAGAACTTGGCATTTTTAGAACTTAGTGATTATTAAAAGAATTGTGAAAAATTTATTGAAAGCATATTAATAAACTAAATTGGTATAAATAATAATGGAAAATAATTTAGAGATAAAAATTTCTATAATTAGATTTATAATATTACCTTAACGAAATCGGGAATTTTTTTGATATACATATAAAGTCATTCACCCGGTAGCAAGTTTTAGATTGTTTTAGCACATAAATAATTTTATCGATTTACATACAAAGTCATTCACCAGGTAGCAGGTTTTAGATTGTTTTATCACATAAATAATTTTATCGATTTCGAAATAAGACGTCAGAATTCATAATTATTGAAACATATATTAGAAAAAGTGATGTATAAAGAGGATAGTTTAATTTATGAAAAGTTTCTTTGTATAATAAAATCTCATAATTACTTCAATTTTACAGTTGTATAAGTCTGTAGTAGCTAAAGTAAAATGTGCGTTGCGGAACACCTCTAGAATGATTCGCAAGTAGGATTTACGCAGCCAGCTACTTTCTATCCTGTAAGACCATACATGCGCAGAAACTGTACAATAGTAAATACTTATCCTGATGAGACAAGAACTTGTTATTGTCCGTTCTTTCAGCGCATGCACAATCTTCTTTTTGTGCATGCGTGACTTACTGGAATCTATAAGGTGACTGAGAGTAAACCCACTTTAAGAATAAAATCGTTGTTTGGCCGACTATATACTTATTGGGATCAAGTAACAATTTTAGAAATTTACTATAAAAAATTAATTAAATAATAATAAAAAGTGTGTCATGTCTACGAAAAAAAGGATTAATTTTTAATATTTATTTTTTAATTTTATAAAAAAAAGTATTTATATTTTTATCTATTCGCATGAGTTTGTTTGTAATTGATGCAATGCATGTTAACTGTGAACTTAATTGTTAATTAAATTTTTTAAATGTAGTATTTCAGAACTTCTTTCTCTATTATATTTTATGTAATATCTATCTATTACGTTATTTTAAATATGTTTATAAATATTTTATATCAACATTGCCTTTTATTCGCTTTGTGACTGGTGGATAGCCTGCTGTATTCACCAACAGGATCTAACCTTGACTTGTAAGTTAAAAGTGGGTATAATCTGTAAATTTGATCATGCAGAAGAGCGAGTTGAATGTCACGAGTTAACTTCGAAATTCGGGATGTCACAATTTGACTTGCAAGTTTCAAATGTTCAGTACAACAGAAACCGTTTAGAGCGAAATATTTTGGCTTTAAGTTGATTGATTTTGGTGATTTTTCATGAATTTCTTTCCACAAGAACTTTTTTAAGCATTGAAACAAATGAGTATACATCAATAGTATTCTTTAGGACGTCTGTAACTTACATGCTTAGCCGTAGTGACCTTTATTTATATTAAGATTATAATTTTTAATTCCTCAAAATAGGGGCAATTTTTTTACCGAGTTTTTGAAGATAGTTAGTTTTTTGAGCGCCTTTAGAAGAGTAGAGAAAAAAAGGTTAAAAATATACTTTTTTAAAATTTTCATTTTTGAATGATTTAAAAGGAATTCATCAGTTGCACATTTTCTCTATATATTAAAAGAATTTTTTTTTTTTTAGAAATCAACGTAATTTATAATACAAGAATTAAGAAGTGAATAAGAATAGATAAAAGGATTGAATAGCAAATACTAACAGCTATTAAAAACAAATGATAGGCGTTTAGTCGTTGCACATTTTAACCTTTTGTTCTGCTGTGCTTTTTTAAAAATGAATTAAACTTTCGTTCTCCCCATCTTGATTATGAAGTTAATTTTTCTTTTAAGAGATATTTAGTTTCAGGAAGGAACTTGTCAAGCAATTAAGTTCTATAAATTGCATTTAAACAATGAAATATTTTCATTCTTCAAATTCTGAAGTATTAGCCTCTTTAAATACATCGGGCGTATTCACCACACCAACACAACCTTGACTTGCAAGTGTAAGGTGGGTAAATCGCCAATTTGTTATTCTCATCGCCAAATCAGCGAGTTAAATGTTAGGAGTTGCCTCCGATTTTGGACTCGCTGAATTTGGCGAGAACAAATATTTGACTAGCAAGTTTTCGATGCCCAGTGCAACAGAATTCGTTCTAGTGGAATATTTTGAATTTTAGCGTGCTTAATTTTTCTGGATTTTCAATGGACATTTTTCCACTACTGCATTTTTATAATTCAAACAAATAAGTATGCATCAATATATATATATATATATATATATATATATTATGCTTTTTAAACTGGAACTCTATTTAAGTATGTTTTTGATGTGTTTTATATTTTGTAAAATAATTACTTCTTTTTAATAACATTACTAAAATGTGGATTTGTTTCCTACCCCCCGCTCATCCTTCTCCCTTTATAAAAATTGTGAACCTTGAATAAGGTCACGAATAATTTGAATGGCGTTCCCTAACACCATGCTAAGTAGTTACAAATTACAGATCTGGTGATAGTCACAAAGTAAAGATATTTGGCATGAATCTACCATTTTTACTGAATTTATTTTGAGAGAAGTGTGATGGACGTTTTTTCGCCGACAGATTTACACTAAAATCTGCGAGGAACTATAATTGTAGTCACAAGACAATATAACGAATTTCATTGGTTTAAGACATAAGTTTATGAATTATCGCAATTGCATGCATGAGAAAGTATGGACCAATATATGGTCAACCGTTGGACAGATTTGGTTCAAAATTTGATATGAATCTCTATTTAAGATGCTAAACCTGCGTGCCAAATTTTATTTAAATAGCTCTTTGCGTTTTCTAATTATTCAGTCCATTTATACTCAAACGGCCGTACAGGCAGACTTTCTCTGAACAAATTTTGCTCAACATTTGATAGCAATCCACAAATTTGGAGAAAAGATGGTATGTAAAATTTCGTTTGATTATCTCAAACCTTTTTTTTTTTATAACTTTGTTAGAGACAGAAAGACTGGCTGATTGACAGACAGACAAGAATAGGTTTTTCGGGGTGAGGGTAATTCGAAACAAAGAGTTTCATCAAAATTTCAAGTTTGATTTTTTTTTTTGACGATTATAATATATTCTCTACATTAACATCTGATAATACATTTTATCGTTTACGATGCAGTGAAAATGAAAATTATACATTGAAGAAATCATAGGTAATGTTTATATTACTACCGAATAATTTAGTATTTATTGAAAAATAAATAAAATCAAAGTACAAATATTATAAAAATAATATAGAAATCTAGGCGTGTTACAAATGTTATATCACTGGGAATCTTTGAAGTTTTGAAGAAGCGCCAAAAGTTTGTCTAAGTCAGCAAACTATCGTTTGCAAATATTGCTCTTTTAATTAAATGCAAACAATAACGTTTTATGGTACTAAGTGCATATTCATCATTTGATTTTTCATATATATTGTAGACAAAAAAATTGTCTGCTCTTCTTACTTAATATTGGATTTAAGATCTTATTGTTGTGCATTTATATATTTCAATTACAATTATTCTTTGGAGTAAAAGAAAATACATGATCAGTTTTTTAAAAAATCTTCGATATTATTGTATTTATTATTAACTGCATGGCATTGGCAAATCTTAAGGCTTAACCTCATGTCATTGATGTATATAGTCAACAGATTAGCATGGTATTTTTCCTGATCGTTTTTGGCAATTGCTATTAGTCAGTTAATAAAAGTATCCATATTTGTATTAAGGCCATAATGATTGCCTTTTATTATTACAATATTTTTATTACAATATATTCTCATTAATGCGACATATATCAAACTAAAGGATCATCAAATTAACGAAAGTACCGAAATATCAAATTTAGTAAGAATATATATAAATATCTAAAAAACAAATAACTAACCGCTACTGAAAATTTTTTAAATTAACTTTTTTACATAATGTTCCATTAAAAATTTCTCATTTTTATTTCTATTTAATTGGTTTAATTCAAGCTTTTAATTTTTACTCTATGCGCATTTAAACAATTTCAAACTTGGGAGATAAAAGAAAAGTAAATGTTTTATTTCGCGTTTTTAAAATTGGCAACATAAATTGTTGATGTTAGAAACAGTACAAATTATAGCTTGATAATCACTTTTTAGCCCATAATTTCTAAGCTATTGCAGTTACACGACTCTTAAATTTATACTCACAATAGAACATACAAAATGTTGCTAATATATATGCAGATCAAATTAGTTTTTTAAAATTAAAAAAAAACATTTATGTTATGAATTGTTCTAAAGTTTTAAGAAATCTGACACATCTTCCGGATTTAGTTTAAGAAAGAGTTACACTAATTTGTTTATCTGGATACGATTCAGTTTTATTCTGTTCTGGTTCAGGCAATTGAAGAACAAAAGGAACATCGTTGTCATCATCTAAACAAAAGGCTGGTTTGACCTGATCTATCGACACAGATTTCTTCTTTCCATTAACAAGAATTGTGAACATTTTGTGACTTCACCTTACGACTACATGAGACCAGTGTAAGGTTGTGAGATCAGTAGTTGAACACAATCAACTCTCAGAAACACATGTGAACAGATTTTTAATGCAGTTGGAACAAATATAAAACTTCTTTCATGAGCAGAAGTTGGCAACGGCTTTGACCTCATTTTTTCTCTCAGCATTGATACGTATGTTGGATTACATGCTGAGGAAACCTTGTCAGATCTGAAAAGATCAGATGGCAGTCAAAGAGTTGTTCCATACACCAATTCTGGGCATGTAGACTGAAAGTCATTTTTAACAGCTGAACGCATGCCAAGAAGAACAGTTGGTATAATATCATCCCACCTAGATGCCTCATGAACCTGAATTGCACTCTTCAGGTGACGATGCATTCTGTCAACAAGTCCATTGGCTTTTGGGTAATAGGCACAATAATGAATTCGTTAGTTCCAAGGCGATTATTGAGTTCTTTGAAAAGATTCGATTCAAAGTTCCTACCTTGATCTGTTGTTATGATTGCAGGACAACCAAAACTAGATATCCAACCAGATAGGAGAGACCAACAAATCATTTCAGCAATCATATCCGCTGTAAGGATTACTTCTATCCATCTTGTAAATCCCAGTAGCACATGCACTCTTCATATTATATAATATTAAACAATATTAGCAAGGTTGTATAATATTGTTGAATATTTAATAATATAATATAACATCGTACAATATTATATAATATTGTGCAACATTCTGTGCTACCCAGGAATAGAGATTCATAATTCATGAATTTTTGAATAACAAATATTTTTGCTACTATTATTCTTAAATATTTATTCCAAATAATTGTTATTTCAATCACACATTTAATTAAGAATTATTAGTTATTAATATTAATGAAGTTTATTAATTGTAATTAATAATTAATTTATTTGAGCAATGTATGTTTGACCTAATTTATCTATTTAAGCAATTTTTAATTTTAATCCTATTTAAAACCCTTCATTTAATTTATTTATTTGAGTTAAGCATTTTACAAAAAAAGCTGAAATTTTAAAAAAAGTTTAATTTCTTAAAAGATTTCACTTTAATTCTGTATTCTTTCAATAGATGGCGCCGATAAGGAAGGCCAATAGAAGGTCATTTCGCAGACAGCTAGAAATTATCCTTATGCAATGTCTTTGATATTGGACAACAATGAATAAGTCACCAATGTCATTAAGTAGTAACTTCACACTTACAAACACTTTCCTGTGAATAACGCCAATTTCGGTGATATGCGATTTCGAATGAATACAAAGATACTGTAATTAATAACTGGTCCGTTCGCATTTCAATCTATTCACAGAATTCTTCCTTTCCCTTTATGATGGGAGAATGGCTTCCCTGAGGCTGAAAGTTTCCTATCCTCTTGCGAAGGACACCCCTTCTTTTCCGTCTTTACACTCGCTCTTTCGGAGGTGTCCGACGTATTTTTTATATGTTCTCTGTTGGAAGAGTTCCGTAACAGTGATTGATATGTGGTTTGGTCAACCAATTCTATGAGAACTCTGAAGGATTGAACTCGGGAGAAAGCATTTAGACTAGATAAAACATTTTTCAAAAAAAATTATTTATATATATATATAACTTCCATCTTTTTTAGTAAATGAATGAAGAAAACTTTTTCCATTTATCATTTACTGATATTGATAAAAATGGATATTTGAAGGGCAGGAATCTCGAAGATGGTATTCTTTTCTGTTATTAAATTCAACTGAATTTAATTGTTAACTGATTTATCATTTTGGTTTGATTAGCTTTCAGTTTTAGTAATTTTTAGGGTAACAACAAATATAGAAAATATTATCGTATTTAACTCATCGGATTTATTACAGTTTTCTTAATGATCTGCAAAAACTAAACTTGGGAATTATCTAACTTACATATTAAATTTGTGTAAACTAATTTTATGTGTTATTTGAGTTTTATAACAGTTTCTTATAGGCTCAGCTTGATTTTTGCATTATAAATAAATAAATAAATTATACAGAATCAGTTTTACTAATATCGCTATTTATCGGATTTTTATTTTTAAATTTTGTAGTTGAAAGGTTAAACCAAAGGAAGATTTTTTTTTCTTCGAAAATTATGTAGATGTACTGAGATTCATGGGGATCTCAATTTAATTACCTTGTTGAAGGGTAAAATACACAAAGAGAGAAAGAGACTTTTACAAATTACGTTCTTTAAAACCTTTTATGATTTTGTTGAACAGTATTTTGAATTATATGGTTATTTTTAAATATAAAATTATTAATATAATTATATATAGTTATTATTTATATTATTGAATTAATATATTAACTTGAGTATTAAGTTCTTTTAAGTCCTAAAACTATACACTTTTAAAAGTCACAAACACTTCCTTTTGCTGTGCCTTTCTTATACAAGATACAAATTTGCAAAATCTTTTCTATGAAACATAGCTAAGAAATTTACAATAACAATTTAAAAAGGACTTATTTTAACATTTGAAAATGTTAATTTAAAGATACTTTTATTTTACTAATAAATATTTTATAATTAATGAAAATTTATGATTTTTTAATATATTCTCTGCTCATTTCTCTTATTAAATAATTCACTGAAAAAATCAAACAAAATTACAGTAAAAATAATATGCTGACATTACACATTGGAATATAGTTGACGACAGTCAAAAGGCGTGATACAACCTTTTTTTTTTGTTTTTTTTTTTCATCGATTCGTTTTTATTCGAATTTTTTTAGATACTGAGAGATTCAGCAAGCATTATCAATATTTTCTTGAAATAACTTAATAGTAAGTGTACAATTCCTTATATTTCCGAGTCTACAAAACCAAGGATTTCATTTCTCTTTTAAGTACCTCTCAAACACTTTGTTTCAAAATAAAAATAAAAAAAAATTTAAAAAAAAGAAACTTTATGTTTTTAAAGTGGCAGTTTATTTATCTGCATTACAATTAAAAATATTTTAAGGAGAAAATTAGTTTATTGAAAAAAAGAACTAGAATTAGTTTTTTAAAAAATAATTTTAATGCAAACATTATAATTTTTTCTGCTAAGGAGAAATCCATGTTTCATTAATATTATATTAATCCACATTCATTAATATTATATTAAAAACTTAGAAATTTTAATAAACTAAACTATTTTCTTGAATATACTGCCAAAAATATTACTTATGATGTATGAAAATCACTGATGTACACCATATGTCAACATTGAGATTTTCTGTTACATGTTTTTAAAAAAATTATTCACATTTGAATGAATTTTTATGAATCATCCAAAATACATTTAAAAATCTATTAAGGGAAATTTATTCAAAATATAACTTTTATTTTCAAAATGATTTACAAATAACATGTATGTCTGTTTAAAAGAACTGGACATTCCTTGGCGTCAGCGGAATTTTCACGCTAACCGGGCACAGACAATTTGATTATGTGAATATCAAAACGTTTCAGTCATGGAAAAATATTAAATATATGACAGTATTATGGCTTTATATCCATTTAAGTAATATCGCATATGGAATTTATTTGTAACACTGAATGTCTGCAGAAACTTTTTAAAGAAAAACAAAATTTTACTGTGGAAGCTTGAATACGAAAGAAATCTGGTTCATGCACAATAAGATAAGCAGCTTATTGCTTTCAGCTATAGTCAATATCAGGACTGGTTTCAGGAGAGCTTCGGTCTAACTCTTTGTGAAATGAGAAACTGTCTGCATGTAACCGGTAAGTTCCGCATCCATAATTGGGGGGGGGGAGGGGTTCCAGTAACATGCGTCAGTGTATAATAAACTTTCCCTATGCATGACTGAATTCTTGTTCTTCTACTTTAATTGGACAGATCGTATCGATTGCTACTTTCTATCGTGATCCAGGACCTCAATTAGAATATCACCAATAAAATCATATCAAGGATTTGAATCACTCTTCTCTTTGAAAAGTATTGATCACTGGTATTTGTGACTTTTTGATATTAGTTATATAATAACAGTTCTTAAAATATTCGTTATCCTGGGAAGAGGGCAATTATTATGAGACAATAAATTTTACCACTAGACGGAGGGAAAGGACCTATGAAATCGATATATTTATGAGAAAATCTGGCTTCAGGTAAGGAAAACGTACCCATTGATGCTGCAGCGGCCAAACAGGCGATAAATGACTGTTTGTTTCGCCAGCTGGCGATAAGCATCAATCATACCTATGGAGATGAACTTTGCTCTCCAACGAAAACCAGTGACTCACTTCCTGGCTTCGCCGGCTTGCTCCGAACTTCTGCCTCGTGCTGATCGATGGATATACGGCTAATGTATCATGAGCTATATTTGTTAGTTTAATTTGTAATTAAAATTTATAATTGTTATCTACATGGCTGGCCGTTTTCATTAATTAGAAATGTTTTAATACTTTAATTTAAAGTAAATTTGGCAATGCGTGTTAAGCCACGCACCAAACTGGTGACCCGGCAATTTCTTTTTTACTTTTCTAAAACTTGCGAAGTCCAGCCTCGAAATTTCTAAAATATGCTCAAATCAGTTTTTAGTAATTGAGCTCTTCAATTATTTTTCATACATACCACCCATTATGGATTATTTTGGATAATTGTGCCGAGAAGTAATGCATCAAGGACCAGGTATGTGTTCGAATTTTCTTTTCATTTCTCTGTGATTGGTCAGTATTTCGTTTCCCCATTATTTTGGCGAAGAAATCGTATTATTTATATTCAGTATTATTTTTCTTGTTATTTTTTGCATTCGAAGTATTAATTTCTTATTACTTTCGTTTTGGCTACCATGTTTATTATTATGATTCTTAACTCATAATTAAAAAAAAGTATATTTAAATAATCATAACTTTTTCAAATACTCGTAATTATTGTAAAAATTATCATTTTCCACCTCGAGTAACCAAAAATGCTTAATACAGAAAACGAAACTGCCAATGCTGACGCTCCGACAGAGTCGCAGGTGTCCCATCTTTCGGTGAAAATACCGCCGCTGTGGAGGAACAATATAAAATTGTGGTTCATCCAAGTAGAAAGCAATTTCGCTCTAGCTAAAATAACTAATGATCTTACAAAATACAATCATTTGATTGCAACTATTGATCCGGAAACTTTATCAGCGGTAGCTGATATTTTACTTGCACCCCCCGACACCAACAAATATGATGTGTTAAAGGCTCGACTTATAGCCGAACTTATAGCCGACGGAAAATGAACAGATCCGTCGACTGCTTTCTGAATTACATTTAGGCGCCGATAAACCGTCACAGTTACTCCGAAAGATGTGCGAACTCGGTGGTGGCACAGGCATAAAAGACGATTTTCTCAAAACTTTATGGCTGCAAAGACTGCCGTCAGAAATGCAGGCAATTTTATCAATAAGTTCTGAACCCCTGGACAATTTGGCCAACATGGCTGACAAAATTGCCGAGGTCCGTATTTCCTCAACAGAAAACAGCGTCTTTGTCGTCAGCCGAGGCGCGGAAAGTACTGCCATACGGAAAGCTTCCACTCTGGATGAGTTTACTGCACTCCGAAGCGAAATAGCCGCTTTAAGTAAGCAGGTACAACTGCTTTCCCGCGACAGAAGCAGAGGCCCGTTCCATCGGAAAAACAGACGGCGCAGTTTTTCTCCCGGGCGTTCCGGTGATCGTGGGAGAAAATTCTGTTATTATCATTCGCGTTTCGGAGAAAAGGCACTGAAGTGCGTATCGCCGTGTTCGTACTCAACTAACGTGGATCAGGAAAACTCCCAATAGCGGCTGTCGATCAACCTACATCGGCGGCAGCCGCGCAATCGTATCGTTTGCATGTTTTTGATAAGAGATCCCATTTCAAATTTTTGATAGATTCTGGCTCTGATGTTTCGTGCATACCGCTCAACAAAAACCAAAAAAATCTAAAACCTGATTCCCTGCAACTTTTTGCAGCTAACAACTCCAAAATTTATACTTATGGATCTAAATTATTAAATGTGGACTTAGGTCTCAGGCGAAATTTCCCATGGAAATTTTTAATTGCTAATGTGCCTGTTCCAATAATAGGGGCGGATTTTTTACAAACCTTTGATCTATTAATAGATCTCAAAGGGCGCAAACTTATTGATAATATTACTAAATTTACCCAACCCGGAATAATTTCAAAATCAACAGATTATACGTCTCTAAAACTTATTTCGGGTGAATCACTATACCATAAAATTTTGGAAGAATTCCCAGAATTAACAAAATTAACATTTGGGGTAAAACCTGTTAAACATAATACGGTGCATTTTATTGAAACAACCGGTCCGCCTTTCCATAGTAAACCTAGAAGGCTAAATCCAGAAATGTATGACGCCGTCAAAAAAGAGTTTCAGTTCATGATGGATCAAGGCATATGCCGGCCATCAAAATCACCTTGGTCATCTCCCCTTCATGTCGTCACCAAAAGCTCAGGCAGTATTCGTCCTGTGGGTGACTATAGGAGATTGAATGCCTGTACTGTACCGGACCGTTACCCCATACCTCATATCCAGGATTTTTCCAATGCACTCCATGGAAAAAATATTTTTTCGAAACTTGATATAGTCCGCGCTTATTTTCACATACCAGTGCATCCTGATCACATACAAAAAACTGCAGTTTGTACACAATTTGGACTGTTTGAGTTCCCATTCTTAAATTTTGGACTATGTGGAGCAGCACAAACTTTTCAGCGATTTATGAATGAAATCCTAGGGGATATTAAATTTTGCTATGTCTATTTGGATGATATTTTAATATTTAGTTCCAGCCAAGAAGAGCATCAAGCTCATTTACGAATCGTACTGGAGAGATTAAACACATATGGACTAACCATAAATGTTTCAAAATGCATATTTGGCGTTTCAGAAATTCCTTTCTTAGGTCATTTAATTACTAGTTCGGGAACTAAACCTTTACCCGATAAAGTTGAACCGATTCTCAAGTATCCACAACCAAAAACAGTTAAGGATCTACAAAGATTTTTAGGTTTTTTAAATTTCTTCCGTAGATTTTTACCGAACATAGCAAAACATCAGGTACATTTAACTTCATATTTAAAAGGAGCAAAAAAGAATGATAAAACAAAATTGGACTGGTCAGATAAAGCGGAAGAAGAATTCCAAAATTGTAAAAAATTAATCGCAAATGCTGTTTTATTGGCACATCCAAAACCGGATGCCACATTGATTTTACAAGTCGACGCTTCAGACTTTGCAATCGGAGGGACATTGTCTCAATTAGTAGATGAAGAATTACAACCGCTCGCATTCTTTTCTCGGAACATCTCCCCAGCAGAAAGAAACTATAGCGCTTACGACAGAGAGTTATTAGCAGCTTATGCTGCCATCAAACACTTTAGGCATATGCTTGAAGCTAGAAATTTCTCTTTGTTTACGGATCATAAGCCGTTAACTTACGCTTTCCAGCAACGCTTGGACAAATGCTCTCCCAGACAGGCAAGACAATTAGATTTTATATCCCAATTTACCACCGATATTCACCACATAAAGGGCTCTGAGAATATATTAGCAGATGCACTTTCGAGGATAAACGCTATAAACATGCCAAATCCCATAGATTATAACGAAATTGCACAAGCGCAAAAAATTGATTCTGAATTAAAAAAATTAATCGATAATTCTGAAACTTTACAATTTAAAAGAATTGCTTTTCCAAATTGCGAAACTCCCATATATTGTGATGTATCAACAGGTACAGCTCGACCTTATATTCCTGAATCATTTCGTCAACAAATTTTTGCATCACTACATAATTTATCTCATCCTAGCATTCGCAGCACTTCAAAATTAATTCGATCGCGTTTTATTTGGCCTTCCATTCGAAAAGACTGCAACAATTGGGCTAAGCATTGCATCCCGTGTCAAAAATCGAAGGTAATTCGCCATACTAAGACCCCAGTAGGAAAATTTGTAGACCAATCACAGAGGTTCGAACATGTACACCTGGACCTTGTAGGCCCTCTACCACCTTCTCAAGGAAACTATTACTGTTTAACAAAGATAGATAGGTTCACCAGATGGCCAGAGGCCGTACCAATTCCAGACATGACAGCACAGACAGTAGCACAAAATTTTTTTAAGCACTGGATAGCCAGATTTGGTTGTCCTGTAAGAATTACTACTGACCAAGGCAGACAGTTTGAGAGTGATTTATTTCGTGCTCTCTCTCAGCTACTAGGAATTAAAAGGATCAGATCTTCTCCTTATCATCCTCAGGCCAATTTCCTGATCGAAGAGTTCCACCGTCCGTTAAAAGCAGCTTTGAAAGCCTACAACACGGATCAGTGGTCTGCAGCACTGCCCACGTTGTTACTAGGATTCCGGTCCGTCTTCAAAGAGGATCTACAAGCGACGACTGCTGAGCTGGTTTACGGCAAATCTCTGCGACTACCGGGTGAATTTTTCGATCCAATACCTGGAGACGCATCACCCAAGCAGCTCGTGGAGGACTTAAAACGCCATTTTGCAACGATGAGACCAGTTCCAACATCCTGTCATGGACAAAGAACAATCTTTGTGCATCCTCACCTCAACGTGTGTTCACATGTATTTGTGAGACATGACGGTGTGCGTAAACCCCTACAAGCACCATATGATGGACCGTACAAAGTTCTTTTCAGGCGACAGAAAACTTTTGATCTCGAGATCAAGGGAACTTCCCATACCATTTCTATAGACCGTCTGAAACCTGCTTTTATAATTCCTCCTGAGTATACAAGTGTACCACCAGCCAAGCAAGAAGCAAGTTCCACAACTGAGTGCACCAAGACAGTTCCAGCTGAGACATCCATCCTCGCTCCAGCAAGGCAAACAACTCGCACAGGACGACAAGTTCGACCCCCACGTCGTTATGTCCATTTCCAATGGGACTGCGGGGGGAGTGTGCAGCGGCCAAACAGGTGATAAATGACTGTTTGTTTCGCCAGCTGGCGATAAGCATCAATCATACCTATGGAGATGAACTTTGCTCTCCAACGAAAACCAGTGACTCACTTCCTGGCTTCGCCGGCTTGCTCCGAACTTCTGCCTCGTGCTGATCGATGGATATACGGCTAATGTATCATGAGCTATATTTGTTAGTTTAATTTGTAATTAAAATTTATAATTGTTATCTACATGGCTGGCCGTTTTCATTAATTAGAAATGTTTTAATACTTTAATTTAAAGTAAATTTGGCAATGCGTGTTAAGCCACGCACCAAAATGCCTTTGTATGTCGATGAATCTTTGACAGGATTTCACCCACATTGTAATATCCCTCTTGCTATTTGGTCATACAAAACGCTGAGTAATCATTTTTGTTGAGGAAGAAATACTAGGATGAGAGAAACTATGTAGGTGTTTGAAAACCTGTCTACGATAATCCTTGGGGATGAAAGAAAGGATGATGAAAATTTGTGGAGATATCGCATGCAAGTGATATCTTCTAAAGGAAAATATTGTTGTTTCAATATTAAAGATGATAAGTTTGATTGAAGAAATTGTTTGAGTTCATCATCTACCATAACTGAGCTGATGCAAAGTCCTTGTAATTCAGAGAGCCTTGTTTAGGAAATTGAGTCGATTTCAAACCGAGATAAAACATCAACTACCAAGTTTAGGGTACTAGGATTACGCCGAATATCCGTAGAAAACGGAAATAAAACTCAAATGTCTCAGTTGACGTGGACTGCATTTGTTAGATTTCTGCTGAAAGGCATATTAAAGGGTTTTGGTCGATATAAATCACAAAGTCTCTTCCTTCCAACGAGTATCTAAATCGTTTGATCATCGTATAAACGGCTAAAAGTTCTCGATCGTATGTAAACCATTTCTTTTAGGAAGTAGTCAGTTTTATTGACAAGAATGCCAGCGGTTTTCAGAGATTATCACTGTATTTTGTTAGTGTACCACTAACAGCAAAATCTGAAGCATCAAACCAAATACTTAGTGGTGCATTTGGTTTTTTATGATGTAATAAAGTAGTCTGTGCGAGGGCTTCCTTAATCTGTTCAAAAGCTGTGACTTATTTGACCATGAAAGAACTTCTAGTTTGGTGTTAATTTTTTTCTTTGAATGCTTTTTATTCTTTATGCCCTCGAGGAATTTTACAAAGGGAGTAAGTATATGGGCAACTTGTCAAATGAAATGTTTATAGTCCTTTAACATTACAAGAAAACGACGTAACTGTGTGATAGTGGATGGTCTAGGTAATTTTAAAATAGCATCTACTCTATCTTTTAAAGGTTTTATTCCAGTATTACTTATTTGAAATCCAAAAAATTCTAATGTGGGTACTCCTAATGTACACTTAGAAGGATTTATAGACAATGCGCACCGATCCAAACGCTCAAAAAGTAATCGCAGATGTTGCACATTTTCTTCCTCTGAAGATGCCAAACCAAAATATCATCGATGAAAATATACACAAAATTTAAACCTTTCAGAACTTCATCAAAAAAAACGTTGAAAAGTAAAGAAGGCGTTCAAACTTCATCAACAAAACGTTGAAAATTAGATTGGTTATGGTATTTTTATGAGTATCATCTTCTTAAGTAGGTATTTGATGATAAGCTTCGATTAAATCAATATGTGAAAAATTGTTTTAGCATGTAGTATTCTAACATCCGATCCTGGATCCATGAGAGAAAAAAAAATTGATGATCTGTCCCTGATAAATAAGCGACGAGAAACAACGAGGGGATAGTCGCTATTATTCCTCGCTGGAGGAATTTGTTTTGAAAAATTGCATGGAGGAATGCATTTTCTTGCTGTTTCCTGGAATTTCTTATGGTACCAACATACATTTGAGTCTCTAGGACGAGAAGATGAACGGCTGCGTTGACGAGAGCGATTTCTGTAATCTTGGTTCTTGTATTTAATCGAAAGTTCATTGATTTTCTTATTAAGTCTTTCGATTTCTTGAAGAATCCAATTATCGCTGGTTGTAGATATTGCATTTGTTAACAAGGATACATTTCAAGAATTCACTTCGAGGATTCGAGCAGCATTTCCCATAGTTATTTGTGTAATAAATGCCAAAATAGTTTGAACAGAAATTGACGTTTGTTGTAAGAAAATTTCCATCAAATGTTCCTTCGGAATGTTATGTGAAGCTGCACGCCGATTCATAGTCTTAGTAATATTTTATATTAGTTGAAATGCACCGAGTTAAATTTGTTAAGGCATATTTTTGTAAATCGAAGAAAAAATATGTTGACTATTAATGTTCTTTCTCCAAAGTTTAATTTTTTAGGGAGCAATTATTCGCCAAATGCAATCCTCACGTTTTTTTTATTGCAACCCTAAACACAGTTTATTCCATCTCCGAACCATCTGAGATGACGGATTTGGCGAGTATTTGCAAGGCTGGCACAAATTATGTCGTGCTTGACGCGAAACCGAACATTTATAGCAAGAAAAATAACGAATTAATTAATTATTTAAGCATTAAATTATTGAACTATCATAAAAGAAGTAACAACAGGCTTAGTTGTGATACATATTTTCATGATATCTTGCATATCTTATTTTTAGCAATGTTCGTCTCTTGTGCATTGTTTCTCATTCATGAATAAAAGTAAATGCTTCTTGGTTCAAAAGAATTTTCATTGAATCTATTTTCATTTCTATTATTATTAGTGAATTATATTGAATCTATTTTCACTTCTATTATAAATGAATTACCTACTTCAAAATAATTTTATTCTGAGTATCAAAACTACCTGAAATGAGATTATCCAAGATGGCGAATTTTTGGCAGTCTGGCACCATTTTGTTGAGCTTGATGAGAAGCCGGCCAATAATATCCAGAGATATAATTGATTAATTAAGTAAGCAAGCGTTAAATTATTGGGCTATCATAACAAGAATTAGAACAGGTTTAGTATTGTTTGAATATTTTCATGACATTTTTATATTTTATAGTATTTATTAACAATGCCCATCTTCAGTGTACTCTGTTTTCATTCTTAAGAGAAAAAAAAAAAGTTTTCTTGGATGAAACGAATTTTGAATGAATAAATTTTCATTTCCATTATAATTAAATGTTTCAAAATAATAATTCTGTGTATCTAAATTTTCTGAAAGGAAATTCTTTGAAAAGTAATTATTCTTGTTCCCATATGTTTTGATCTTACAATTCAAACTTTTATCCTAATAAAATTTTCATGAGATTATTTGAATTGAAATAATAGTAATCATGATTTTTTATGATGATAATGAATTATTCCTTGTGATATTATTAACTGCTTATATTAAAATCCTTATATTAAATCCACATTTTATGAAAAAAATTACTAGTACTCTACTATTTATACTGTAATATATTAAATCTATAATAGTTATTATAGATATAATACAATTATATTTATTGAGTTATTATATTTATTCATAGAAAACTTATCTTTCAAAATAATAACAGCCTTTAGAGACCAAGTTAAAAATATAAGCTTTGTTTTATTAATGAAAACCTAAAAAGATGTTTACTGTGATAAGATATTGTGCATTAGATTATTTGTTGTATAGTTTCATTTGCAACTGTGAAGTTGTAGGTTCTCTGCACTATTTATATTGTAATATTATAATCTATAATTTATTATCTATTATAGTTATTATATTATTCACTGAAAACTAATCTTTCAAAATAATGGCACCCTTTAGTGGGGAAGCTGAAAATATAAGAGTTGTTTTATTAATAAAAACTTAAAAACTCTTTATTGAATGATAAGATATTTTACATTAAATTCATTTTTGTATAATTTTATATGTAGATTTCAAGATATCATGAAATGTTTAATGCTGCATTATTATAGACAGTGAATATTCTTTGTGAGTTATATAAAAATTTAAAGTATTAATTACCAAAAAAAAATTAATGCATGCACAGTGAAGCAACCCAATATATGTCAGCTGATAAAATATTATGAATTTAATAATAGTATAATAATGTACAATTTTGCTTGTAGTGGGTTGTAAGACAAATAGAAAAACAAAAATCATGCAGTAAACTGTCAATTATCTGGACTTGGTAAGCAACAAATTTGTTTAAAAAAAAAAAAAGGTGCTTTAACACATACATACACATCTGCGAACAAAATTTGTTTTATACACGTATACAAAAATAATTACCTTTTTCTGTAAAAAAAATAAGAACTTATAAATGCAGAAATCTGCTATTTATGAAATCATATTTATAGGCTGTTACTGTAAATAAAAATTATTCCAAAGCAATTTTTATTTGATTTGGTACCTTTTTCATCCTTTTTGTGGAATTTACGTATTTGCGGTTGTTATACTACTCGTATCCACAAATAATTCAGAGTTTACTGTATTTAAAATCTTACAGTTATGCTTGATAGTGTTGCAAGGTTAAATGATCGACATGACATATTGGTTTTAAGAAGTATATTAATATTTTGTCTTGATCTTTTTTTAGAAAAGGCAATAATAAAGTAATATAATAGCATAGAGACTGAAAGCAAAAATGGTTACAGATGTCTCAAATACCATTCTTTAGGGGGGAGTATCATAAGAACAAAGCATTTGTGTGCTATGATATTTTTAAAGTGGAATAGATTAAAGGGGGGGGGGATAATAATGCCAATCCATAGGTGCTATTTACATTTACTAAACCATTGATAATGACTAGGGTGAAAAAGTACTCATTATGCCCTATTTACTATGCTATTGGATATATTTAATTTGTTTCTCTCATATATATGGATTTAAAGCTCTGAATATCAGAATTTTAAAAAAAAATCAGAATGATAAGAAAATATTTTACATTAATAAGATGTAAAATTTATTTATTAGCAATTGATAAATTGAATTTAGTGCTTTTAATATTATATGCACATTCTGACATACCTCTCCTGATTTCAAGTTCACATATTCCTTATGAACATTTCATATTTATACTTGATGACTAAAATTACCTAAGAACTGAAATTTCTTCTACATTTTATTACTGTTTTCTGTTTAGCTAAATTTAAATTTTATTCAAGTACTTACTACAGTACTGGATAAAAATTTTAATGTAATTTTTAAGAATTAAGAACTTTATTTTTAAAAATTTCTTTTGTTATGTTTTAAATGTTTTAATTATTCCTGTATACCACAAACATTTGGGGAATAACTTTTTTCTTCATTATTTTAATCTTTTTCTTTTTAAATTGAATAATCTGCTTGGAAAGGATAAAACACATTTTAAAAAAATAGTTGGCTAAAATCTACTTATTAAAATCATATTTCCACTTTTTAAAGACTAATTGCTGTTGGTAAATCTTTCTTCTGTATTATTAAATCTCCAATAAAAGAACTTAGATGTCCTTAGTTTTTCTTGTAAGTAATGCTTATATATATATATATATATATATATATATATATATAATATTATCCTTTCAGATATTTATGCTTGTTTTTTTTTTTTTTTTTTTTTTTTTTACCAGGTATTCTTGTATTAGTTCTGTGGCATCTATTTTTGCTGAATTTCACTCTAATTATTTCAAAGGTAATAATTTCATCTTGTAAGAAAGAATTTTATCTATTTATCTTGTATAACTAGTCTGCAATATCAAATTAAAATATTTTCATTTTATCTCTTGTTTTGTTCTTTTCGATTTGAGGTTTGTGGCATTCATATAATGTATTTCATACATATACCATGTAGTATTTCATAACTGAATTTTTTTTAATGCTTGGTTCATTCTTTATAAGCAGGTGTTTGAATATTTCAGAATATTTTAGTGCCCAAACCAAATATGAAAACATTATTGAAATGTTTTGATATATTTTATAAATAATTATTTTACTATATTATAAATTTTCTGTACAGTAAAGCCTTACTGATTATAGATATCTAGAACACAATTTTACACATACGTATTAATTGTTGCTATTTAATTTGCCCAATGCTAGTATTTCTTAATTCATAGGTTATAGAGTGTTTGCATTATCAAAGCCAAAGAAGTTGTTCAAATCACAAAAGTGAATGGTAGTGAGATATCAGTTTTTTTTTATTAATCTAAACAATTAATTGAAAAATGGCTAATGAAGAATTAGGTGATCTTCTAAAGTAGCTAATGATAAAAAAAATTGATAGTGAAGAAGACAAAGCACTTTTAAATTAAAAGAGGTTAAACAAATTGTTGAAGCAGCTTTAGGAACTTTCTGATTTTCCAATAGATATTGATCCAAATAAGGAATAAAAATAACTTTTGATAAGGGGCATTAAAAAAAATTATATTCCTAAACGTGAAGTTTTTTTTAAAGTATCATAAGAGTTGCATCAGTTATTGCCCCTGTAGATGTCACAAACATTTTAAAAATATAATTGTATTGTATGTACTTCCTTATACTGTGGTACTAAAAATTCTTCCAGATTACATTAATTCATTTTTATCTTTAATTAAAATAATATTTGGAGTTTTTCAAAAACTATACATACACACACACACACACACACATACACACACATATATATATATATACATATATATAGTACATTAACATTGTGCAGTATGATTTTGTCATACTCACATTGTATGATGACATAATACTCAATTTCAGCAAGTTTACTTATTTTGCTGTTTTTCATCAATTTTGCAATATTCACCAGTATTATTTATAAAAAGGCACAAGCAGAATATAAAAATTATAGTAATTATGTTAGATATCTGCTGAATGGATGCATGGTGGCAAAATTGGAACTTGGATATTATTTTTAATTGATATAACATAGGACTGTTCTAGCCAAATTGCCACCTTGCATG
The DNA here is from genome assembly GCA_026543865.1 of Argiope aurantia. NCBI lineage: Eukaryota > Metazoa > Arthropoda > Arachnida > Araneae > Araneidae > Argiope > Argiope aurantia. The sequence goes on from JAPMOR010114456.1 coordinate 649,922, forward strand.
GTGTTAAGTGGGTGTCTTACACTTAAAGACAATATGAGGCACCAAAGTGTGTATGTTTAATCAAATTTTTGCAGCTTGGAACTATTAGAAATTAATATTTGCTTAGAGTGAGTCTTGGTGAATGGGGACAAAATAAAGAAAAATCTTTACAAACAGCCTGTCTTCTGTTTGAATATTAAAAAGTGCTGCAATCAAATCCAAATTTGTATTAGATTTAAATGTAGCAAATTAAGTTTTTTTTAAGTCAAAATTGTATCTTAGCTTTTAGTTTCAAAACATTTTGAAAATTAGGGAATGAATTGACATCATTTTGATGAGGCTGCCCCCAAATATGATAAAGTATTATAAGAATAAGGAGTTTTTTTTCCCATCTAAAAGATTTCTTAACCTCATATTAATCAGAAATTGATGCATCATCCCCATATGTTTGAGGGATAATATGTCTAAATGATTATAATAACCAAGTATTAACTAATAAATATTTAATTATCCTGTTAATTAATAAAAGATCTCTTCAAAATTTTCAGCAATTAGCTAATACTCCTAATTAAATATGAGATGCTTTCCATGTAGTGCCAACAACTATTCTTGCTTCTGTTTTTCTACTCAGAATTTGCAATTTTCTGCTTTTATGCATCTTAGTAAAACCTGGGTATTTCTGTATCTAACATCCTATGTATCAGCCATTGAGGAATTGAGATGAGAATATTTTTACGCTTTGAATTATTAAAATATTAATTGTGCAATTTCCATGAAATATTCACTTAATTTTTTCTTATTCTTCTGTGTTAGTAAGTAAAATTTTAAAAACATAAGTATGATAAAAGCTACCATTACCTCATTAGGTTAGATGCAGTTAAATACATTTTATAAATATTATTTGAAAGGAAGTAAATATATCTGAAGTAATAAGACTTGACAGAATACCAATGCATGTACAAATAAATGTATTCTTTAAAACATATTTTTATATGAAAAATACTGATATACAAGTTTTATTACAGAATATATTATATTTACAATTTTTGGTTTTAATTACTTCATATATTTTTGAAAATCCTGTATGTTTATAATAAAATTTGAATGATAGCATTGTAGATATGAGTGGGAACCTGTTGTCTTTTGGTAACCAATATTTTTAGACTCAGTTCATTACTGGTTTAACATAGCATCTTATTATGCAGTATATTTTTCAAAAAATTAGAAAATAGTATATAATAAAGGGCAGCAAGAATGTTGTTATTTGTGTAAGTCATACTTAACCAAATCTGAACAAATGCATTCTGATATATTTTCCAGTCAGAAATATTAAAATTGAATAATAGATTTTGATAATTTTTATTACAGATTTATAAATAACTTGAAGCAAAATTGATTTCATTTAGCACTACTCGGCAATTGTATATTGCTTATTGGAATTATCAAATGGATGCATGCAGGGAATCATCAATTTCTTATTCAAATGTAGAGATTTCCAGCCTAATTGGCAATTCATTAAATACTTCCTTCATTCATATTTTGAGCATAAAGGTGTTCCTTAGAGATATTAGTTTTGTTTTTCACTATATATATTCTGCTATTTAATTTTAAAATGACTTATAATAAACTTTTCTTACAGAAAATCAGTATGAAAATGGAAGGCTAGAAGTAGAGAAAAAGAATTTGGAAGAGTGCCAAAATTGTAAGTGTATCTGAAGTGATTATTTTAACTTCTAGAGTAAATTTTTTTAAATATAAGAAATGAGGATTAAAGTTGAAAAACACTTTTTAAGTAATGAACCTTATTTCATTTCCAACAAATCAGGTTATAATTTTATTTGAACTTGTTTAGTCAGTAAAAAAAAAATATCACATTACATGTTTAATCGTGTTTTTATCTACCATATATTATGGCATTTAGATAAAAATATCTTTATACCATTTCTATATGATTAATTCATTTTTTAATCATATATTATGGCATTTAGACAAAAATATCTTTATAGCATTTCTATGTGATTAATTCATTTTTGAATAATAATAATATATTTCAGAACATTCTTTTCATTCTTGTTTTAAGTTTTGCTGATCATTTTAGTCATATTCGTATGTATTACTTTCTTTTTTCATGATTGTTTTATCTGCAATCATTTTGACTTAATAAATCAAATTTATTTAAAATATTAAAAGTAGTTATTGTGATCAAGATATTCTTTAATAATCAAAATTATGGAATTAGTTCAACTTTTAATTTTAAAATTATCAAAATAACTTTTATTTGTTTTTTTAAGCTGTTATTATGAATTGGATAAATATATGAAGTGGATTTGTATCGAGAAAAAGCTCTTGATTATGCTGATGTATTATAATTGTAAAAGGATAAAATTTTCAGAAAAGTGTGAACATCAAGGAAAGGATGTGGTTAAATACTTCCCTTGCTGAATATCGAAAAGATGTTTCTAAATGTGAAAATATGTTAAGAGTTGATATACTAAGCTTAAAAATGAGGTACAGAAGAAATATATATTGAGCAACAAACATTCTAAACTTTTTTCAAAATTCTAGATGATGCCAAAGTCATCTATTGAAAAATGTTGACATACTAAGATCAAGAAGAAATGAATAAATACAAATTTTGGCTGACTGATGCCTTAAATTAATTAAGCATTTTCATGCAAAAAAAAAAAGGTGTTGATATAATTAGCTCTTAAAAAGTGAATATGAATGCTTCAAATGTGCTTTTGAATATGAATGCTTGAAAAATCGTCTCCCACATTCTTTTTACATAGATGCGAAGACATATTGATAGTTATATATTTGTATTTATAATGTGTTTATTCTGATAAGCCAGTGCCTTCAGATAATCCTATGACAAGTTTGAACAACAGAATATCCCTAGAAAAACTACTAAGCTTATACATTCAATAGTTTCTTTACAAAAATTAAACAAAACAAAATTATAAATAGTTGAAAATATTTAAAATAAGAATTTTGACAAAAATTTATGAAAATAGAGTAAAAGGGAATTAAGTAAAGAATAAAAGGAAAATGAAAGTATAAAATATTTTTAAAAATATAACTGATGAAGTATTGAAAATACACAAAAAATAAAGATAGTGACAGTAAGACTGTTAGCAGTAATCAATAATATAATGCAGCTGAGGAAACGTAAGATCACACGTCAGATGACTGTTTCTCTTCATTAATAATGTAATTATGTAATATAAATTATAAGTCAAAATAATAAATTCCAGCACAATATATTTAATTAGAAGTTTAATATAAAGTACACTGGTATCCTAAATTTAGTCATTTAGCATATTTTCTGATAAAAAAAAATATGAACATCTTGAACGTTAATGACTGAAATTATAATGCTGAATCCTCACAAAAAATTAAACTAAATTTTTGAAAAGGCATAAATGTACATATTCAGAAGCATTAAAATGATACTTTTTAAATAATAATCGAGGAAATGAAAACAAAAGACAATAAAACTTACAGACATAGAAACACATATTGAAAGAAATCAAAAATTAAAATATCAGTTTCACATAGAGAAACATTCTCCATCATTGAACAACATAGATAAAAGTATAATTGCTCAGATGCTTTATTAATCCTAACTGTGGGGTTTCGTCGCGTGTCTTAGCTCATTTTCTCCTTTTCTTTGAGAGAATAAAAGTAATTCTAATAATGAATATGAATGTCTGCACACAGTAACTGCAGCTTTGTATACTTATTTAAGAAATATGCATCTTTTTACCAATTGTTTTGTAAATCTTTCTTTCTTACAATATGTAATTTTAAGCTAAGAATTCCTTTAAAAAGGTTAATCCGAATCGAATTCGATGGATTTTGATAATAAATCATTTAGATAAACTAATAGGAAAAAATAATTGTTAAAGTTGGGACTAATTTAAACATATTTAATATGTTTAGCAGTTGTTGCAATTCGGTACGCTATATTGCAGTTTTGAGTGACTGTCTATAAGTAAGTCAGAAAGCTGATTCTTTATACCTACATCATCTTGTACGTCTATACAGTTAATATTATTTCTTGTAATTTTCTGTTTTCCAGTCATAATGAAAAAAAAATTGTTTCATGCAGTCATATTTTCCTTACGAGAAATTCAAAAGAATAGATTTCTTTATCTAAAATTGAAATAGATGTTTATCTAGGCTTTGCCCAATAAGAACATTAACATCTAATTATCTTTCGGAGGAGACTTGAGATTTCAATTCTCCACATCTTTTGTTACTTCCGATTTCAGTTACTGGCAAGGATCCTCTTCATCAGGGTTAATTATGATGTCACGAATAACAGACGCAGCTACAGATGGAATAAGCGCTACACAGTTGTTGAATTTGGTTTTACTTGCAGTTATCGGCTTTGGCACTGCTAATTCAAATGTAACTTCTACCATGAAAAACCAAAGTTGCGGATCAGCAGAATTAAATAGTATTATCTACTGCAGATACTTCATCCATGTCGGAATTCTTTGAAAACGGAAGTATTCTTAATCAAATGACAGATGATAAAATTTGTAACGTCCGATCACCATATTGTAATTAGGGTTGCGTGTAGTTGTGGTTGATTCCAATTATTGCGAAATGTTAGAAAAATAATTGTATTTACATTTAAACTTACGAAATTAAACAATAGATTTTGACTATGAGCTTCACAGAGGCTAGTGCGCGAGGGTTTTGAAAAAAAAGGAGATAATAGCCTTTTAGAAGCATAGCACGTGTTAATACCCGGATGATGGGCATCGCGCCAGTTACGTAATACACAGCCTCGACGGAGCCTGTAGTTTACAAATTCATATTGATATATGATTTATGATAAGCATTGACTACAATGTTGGATCATTTTTTAAAATTTTATTTGTAGTAAGTTGGACATTCCATTTTAAACAAAACTACCTTGAGAAACATCTCATCGTTTCAAAGAAGGAAAATTTTCACATTGCAAAAAAATATACGATATTAATAAGCGCAAAAGTTCACTCATATACTTGATTTTTAAATCTTCTATTTCCAAGCAAGTATAAAGCGAATTTAAACTAATATTTACAAGATATGCGGCATTACTCTGTCTTTTTGATATTAAACATTTTAGGAATCTAGTACTGGAAATAAGTGAATTAAATATGATATTATTTCCAAAGCTGAAAATATCAAATTTCGGAAATAATATTTTCCCCCGTAGTAGACCACTAAACTAGAGAAGCATTTTTATTGAAATCTCCAAATATCTCTATCTAATATTGGAAAACTATTCCAATGAACTGGTAAGAAATGAACATTTTGTGTTTTGACAGATCTGAAGTGATTAAGGTTTTGCAAAAGATAAGAGATTATTTGAAAAAGCATTCAGTCTTTGAATGGAACAACAAAGTTAATGATGATCCCTTTGAAACACATGGACTTCATAATGCGATTTATTTTTGCTGAAAGATCCGGACACTGGTATTTGCATTTAAACAGAATAATTTAAATGTTTATCTACTTTCATGCATCCACTTAACTTATGTGAAATCTCTGCAATATACATTCAACAGATGATTAAAATTTAAAAAAAAAATTACTATTAATGTTAGCTAAAAAGGAATTCATAGCCAAGAACGCGGATTGGTATGTACATAAAAGGTCTCATGCGTCCCAGAAATCAGTGGATGGTCTAAAATATAGACGAGATACAACGGAAAGCAGTTTTTTTTTTTTTTTTTTTAAACGGATCATTGGAATTTGTTTCTGTTTCAAAGTCCGTGTAACCATTGAGGATTTTCTTAGAATGTGAACAAAATGCAATGAGGAATGACTGCGAGAGTCAAGAAAACAATTGTATGACTTAAATATTTAACATGTGATTACGACAACGCAATCCGTTCGCCAAACTCTGGGGAGAACTGGTGTATTTGGAATCTGGATTTGTATGTGATGATTTAATAAACTGTGACCAGGCTTTTGAGATTGAATTTAACCCTTAACTGGGGAGACGAAAATTTAGGACTTAACTGGGAAGGTGAAATGCGGTCTACGAGACCGCATTTCAATTATACTCAAATTCAATTTTCTAATGAATGCATTAGTATGAAAAACTGCCAATATATTTTGCAGACATTTTTCTTGATATATAGATATGTTTTACAAATTTTTCAAAATATATTATCGTTGAAAAAGTAAATGCGTTGGAACATACATTTTCTTCTCAAATTACATATTACAATAAATAATATTCTTGGAAAAACATTTTACTTTTTAAATCATATTTAATTTTACAGTATATGAAGGTATACAGAAGACAATATAATGTAAAATTCAACAATTATATGAAAAATAAAAAAAATTGATAATGGGTAAAATTGACCCTTTTTTTTATCGGTTTGTGTGACTTTCATAGCACGGTTTTCTTGGACATTTCAAACATCCAGGTTAGGAACTAGTTTAAAAATCAACCTATAAATTCTGTATATATATATTTTGGTATATTAATATATTTTATAAATTTTTCAAAATGCATTATCACTAGAAATATTAATTATGTTTGAACATACATATCAGAATCAGTTGAATGCGAACTTTCATCGAAAAACTCTTCTGTACAATTATCCTCATCACTAAAATCACTTTCTGCTTCAATTAAAAGTGTCTGGAGCACTGCTTCATAATAGGATCAGTAAACTGGATGATATTTCGGGGCCCAAGTTTTAGCGCCATCTGCTAAGCCTCGTTTATCACTGGGACACTAACAGGGAGGCGCGGTCTTAGAGACCGCACTTAAAGAAATAACTGAATTATTTAAAAAAGCATCCGCTGAAATCGGTTGAAAAAGTCCACGTGTATTGAAGGTCATAAAACAGGAAGCTACAGGGTCAATCCATTCCATTGAGCTAAAAATAGAGTAGGGGTGACCGAAAATCCATCGCTAGCGGTCTTACAGACCGTACGTCCCCAGTTAAGGGTTAAAGCTACTGACAAAATCAAAGGAGAAAATTTTGAAAAATGCAGGTTTCAAAAGGAAAGAGATGGTAAAATTGTAAACAAAGTAAAAATCCGTTAAAGTTAGAAAAGAAAAATTATTGGTAATTCCTAACAGGCTTTCTACCGTATTTTATGTGACAGCAACAACCCCAGAAAATCATGATTGCATTAGAAATATGAATTACAAGCACATCCATTATCCATATTTGATCGTGCATCTGTTCCCAAGGTTTCGAAATATTCTTTGATGAAGATGTTTGTGGAAGGTGTTGTCCAGAAGATTGATAAGAATAATAATACTTATATTTTGAATAGAGGATTCCTATTATTTAATGTGCCATGACCAAAGAATTAGATATTTAGTGGTATACTTAAAAACCATCATAGATATATTCTCAATGAGTATAGGGAAAATACGATACGATGCACATTCCCACTTTCAAAAGTAAATATATACCAAATTTGGTAGCTTTAATTTCATATAAAACTATAAATTTATAAAAGTAAACATAAGAAATGCCCTCTATTATTTCTTAAAATATATAAATTTGATGTTGGTCCAATAAACTATTTAATTAAATAAAAGCTTATCAAATGAAATAAAAACTTCATTAAATGAGCTTGAATTAAGATGCGTATTTCAAAAAGTAAGTCACATTGTGGATAAGTGAAAATTTATTTGGGTCTTAATAACTGATCAGAGTAAACTTTGTTAATCATAGGTTTAGGAGTCTAAAAAGATAATGTGGTTTAAATATTTCACAAAATAAAGTTAGTTGAATTTTCATTACAATATAAAGAATTATTACAGATCAGAAAAACAATATTAAAAAAGTTGTTAAAATCTGGATAAAAAGTTGTACGATAGATAAATTAATATCATTAAAAATATGGATGTATTAAATTTTAAGATAGTATAAAAATCACTTTTGTGAAATATCATTTTTGGAAGATATTGGGAAAAAGACTCAAAAACTTATTTTCCTTTAAAATAATAATTAAGTAACTGAAATTTAAATAAATTTTTCAATAAATTGATAATGATTTTTCTATTATTTTGAAGAGCATATAATCGAAATTGAACGAATACTGTAGGTTTGTTAAAGGAACATGCATATTATATATATATATATATATATATATATATATATATATATATAATGACATGCCCAGTTAATTTTTGATAAGTTTCTCTGAACTTAGAAATGGAGACATATCTGCGAATATCTTAGATAGAAGCTTGAAATTTTGCGCGTGCAATCACTAAAGAAGATAAACATTGAACTTGTTGACACTTTCGCGCTATGGGTGCTGTATGAAAATGCAATTTTTTTTATTATCAACTTTTACAGCAGCCATAGTATTTCGAAAAAAATTTCGTACTTATTTAATGAAACTTTACATTTGCAAGCGTATGTCTAGGTGTAATAATGAAATAAATGTTTGTTCCACTTTTTAAAAACACTCTGTATGTTTTCCAAGATCAACCACAAAGAACGCGTTTAGTTTTACAAAATTTCCATTTTGGTTCACGAAGTTTGAACTTCGAAAATGAGTCAGATTGCTCAAGGCCAGATTAAGTCACAATAAGTAAGTAAGATACAGATTATTTAAGTAAGTAAGATTCGCACCAAACTTCCACCTTCAACTGCTAAAACATCATATTTTATTAAGGATTTAATTCGGTCTCTATATCAGCAATTTTTAACTATCAAATGCTATGATATTAAAATGTTTACTAAAATATTTACAATTTTTAGTAAAAAAATCTATATATTCAAAATCTATATATTCTAATACAAAATTTGCCAGAGTTGTTGAGTTAGAAATCAGTCGCAAAAAAAAAAAAAAAAAAAAGTTGGACTAACTGCATAGGAGAATTGGAAAATATATAAAAGAAAACCCTCAGAATAATATTCAGAAATTTAAGGGATACCAGATTTTAATGATACCAAAGCAAATTCGAGTATATGGCTTTTATAAATGAACCAAAAGTACAAAATTTATTTGCCCTAAAAACAACCCAAAAAATTAGCGACCCTCCCCGCTCAAATTACCGAGCTCTTAAGACAATAGCATTTGATAATCCGGCCCTCAGAATGAATGCTCTGCAGATATAGTTTATTTGCACTTTATGGTGCTTTTGTGTTCAGTTCTTCATAAACTGAGGAAAACATAATATACAATTTGGACCAGTAACTTATCTTTTGAAAAATTACAGCAATCAATAACTGAGGTGTAAAGAAGGCCCTAAAATTCATCTGACCTTTCGTGTTTCAGTTATCAGGCTCATATATTATGCACAAAAAGACAGACAAATATTTATTTGATGGACTTAACCATGAGTTTGTTACAGATCCAAAATTTCAGGGGTAAAACGCTATGTCAGAAATTGTATATCCAACTCATTCCTTTTTTTGGGTTATTTTATATGCACAAAATATGGCAGATTTCCCATGGTAAGATTTCACTCAAAATTTGTTACGACAATTTTATTGTATCTGTACCAAATTTCATCCATTTAGCTTGTTTTATCTTTGAATTATCGCTTTCAAAAAAGTTTTCTTGTCGGATTTGGAGAGGTCTGATACCCGGAAATTATTAAAATCTCGATATCGAATTTTCAGACGAAAATAATTCTTTATATGTACCAGAAAATAAGGAAGAAAACTATATGAACATTTCACAGAAACAAAATTTTTCTCACCTTTTCACTGAGAATACTGATTTGCGTGGTATAAAATCCGAATTACTTGCTTTTGCCAATAAAAAAGATTCAAAAACAAAGAAATATATTTCATTTACCATCTAGAGGTTAGGTGGTCGAGCATAAACCGGAAACATAAATCCATTACTAATTTGGACAGTGGAGAGTTTTCGAGAGTCTGGCACCGTTAAGCTGTGGGAGAACCATAGGCAGGGCAATTTAAAATTCTGATTTTTATATTTGCAAATACACTTGAAATTTTTTTTTTAATACTCTGGAATTCTAAAATATGGGATAGTATCAAAGTCAGGGGGTTCCTATTTTTCATTTAATTTTTAGAATATATGTAAATACCGACGTCTGCTTCAGTGATATTGTGGGTAAACTTGGATGCAGGTCATTTGAATCATAATGTTGGAAATCATAATATTGCTTCCCTGTGCAATTAGTTTCATAGTAAGAAAGAAAGTTTTACAGATATTTTAATGAATGCCAGTTAAAACCCCAGACTTTGATGACGAATTTGGAGACAAAAACGAAGGTTCTCATAAGTGCACGATTTTTTGGCACTATGTCTATTAGAAGCGTAAATACGGATGTTTTCTAGAAACTTCCATGCAGTGTCTCGACAAGTATATCAGCGAAGACACACACACTCACTATAAGCAGTAGTTGGGCGATTTTTTTTTTGTTGTTGTTGTTGTGTTGATCTTTAAAGAGTTCTTAGTGCTGTGTGTTGTTGCATTTGTTTAATGATAATTTGCCGCTTATGTGTAATCTATTTCGCCAAGTGTTGTTCTTTGTTTTGCGTCAGCTGTGTTTTCGTGCTTACTTGTGCAAGAAGACATCGTTATTCATTGTAGAGCTTGTTGAATTTTTCACTGTACACTTACGGGAAAGATTTTTCCTAACAGTAATAAATAAGTAAAAACAGATACATTTTCACGAAGTTCATGAAATAAAAAATATTAACCTAAAATAAACATATTGCAAAAAATAATGGATTAAGTTAAAAAAAATTGTATTGAAATGTGAAATTCATCCAAATTCTTATCATCCAAAATTTTTTTACGTTAAAGAATGGAAACGTTTAGTGGAATTTTTATGGCTTTCATTCAGATTTATATAAAGATGATTGTACAGTTATTCCAACTATTGGTGATGTTTACTTACATTACAGTTGTTACATTAATAAAAATCTTTTTATTAATTGAAATTGTAGCTATTTCATTGTGCATTAAGAAATTATTTTTTGTGATCTTATAGTCATGACACAAACATAAAGCACACGTTTCCTAAACATACGCTTAAAGGAGCATACATGACATACTGTGCACATGGCGAACAACTTAATCCTTTACATGACGATTCTTAAAAGTTCGAGCCACTTTTCATTTTACCACAAGTGGTAAAAATAGTTTTATTTAAATACTAGCCGCCTCTGGCGACCAGCCGGTTTGCCAATCTTAATGCTTGTTAAAATTTTAATAATTAAATATTTTATGTAACTCCTCTTTTAATAGCTTCTTCAGACAAAATATTTTAAAGCTTTAAATTTTGATAGTCATGTAATTCATTCATAATATTATAAAGACCTTCAGCCATAACGTAATATGTATATCTCTTATTTTCTGTTAGCTCCCATAGAATTTATGCTTTAAATTAAAGTGGAAATAGTCAAATTGCAATTAATATAAGCACATTTTTTACTGAAACGAAGCATTTTTTTAAAAATATGAGTTCTGAAAACAGAGTCGCTGAGTATTTAAACCTTATGGGTACTAAAGAATATCTTTCTTAATTTATGTAATATCTCAAGAAGTTTTTTTACAAAATTTTCTCAGATTCATCATGAACAGATCAATTAATTAACAATGCTTGGTTTTAAATGCATGAAACTCTAAGAAAATAAACAGAATCGTTTGAAATAATCGGTCGGAAACATGTTAAGCCTTCAAAACCAAGTCCGTATCCGTTGAAAATAGAGTTGTCCACAATCAGAACACAATGCGCATGGGTGTATTTTCAACACCAATTATGGTAAAGCAAATGGCCAATCTTAATACTCGTAAAAATTTTAATAATTAAATATTTTATGTAATTCCTATTTTTATAGTTTCTTCATTAAAATATTTCAAAACTTCAAATATTAATAGTCATATAATTCACTCATAATATTATAAAGGCCTTCAGTCATAACGTAATATGCATCTCTCTAATTTTCTGTTAGCTCCCGTAGAATTTATGCTTTAAATTAAAGTGGAAATGATAAATCTGCAATTAATATAATAATATTTTTTACTGAAACAAAGTATTTTTTTATAATATGATTACTGAAAACAGAGTCACTGAGCATCTAAACCATATGGGCACTAAAGAATATATTTCTTAATTTATGTAATATCTCAAGAATTTGCCAACAAAATTTTCTTAGATCATCATGAGCAGATAAATTAATTAACAATGTTTGATTTTAAATGCATCAAACACTAAGAAAATAAACAGAATCGTTTAAAATAATCGGTCGAAAACAGGTTAAAAAAAACTACTTAAAATAACGATGTACTTAAAACTATAAGCATATACAAAAATATATGACTAACATATATACAATTTAATTATAAAAGCATAAAACTAACCAAAAAATAATTTAAATCAAGTCCGCATCCTTTGAAAATAGTTGTCAACAATCAGAACACAATGCGCATGCGTGAATTTTCTACGCCAGTAGGGATAACGCTACGCAGAGCAGAAATTTTTAATTTCCTTTATTCTGTTTTATTTTAATTCAAAAGTACTTCAGAATGAATCTGAAAGATCGATAAATTAACAATGTTTAATTTTAAATGCATCAAACACTAAGAAAATAAACAGAATCGTTTGAAATAATCGACCGAAAATATGTTAAGCCTATCCTCGTTAGCGTGGGGGAAAAAAACTGAAACCTTACTCATTTGGCGGTAGGGAAATGAAAAGATTTTTTGCCGGGAAAGATAGTTTTTAATTAATAATTTAAATTATGATTAAAAATTCAATAAACGGGACCCCAGGTGCACACTCCCGACCTCCAAGGTATGCATATGCAAAATTTGATAGCTGCAGGTCGAATGATCTGGCCTATAGAGTGCCAACACACACATTGAGATTTATATAAGTACTAGCCGTCTTTGGCGACCACCGGTTCACGAATCTTAATGCTCGTTAAAATTTAAATATTTTATGTAACTCCTATTTTAATAGCTTCTTCAAACAAAATATTTTAAAGCTTCAAATTTTGATAGTCATAAAATTCATTCATAATATTATAAAGGCCTTCAGCCATAACGTAATATGCATCTTACAAATTTTCTGTTAGCTCCCGTAGAATTTATGCTTTAAATTAAAGCGGAAATGGTTAAATTGCAATTAATATAAGAACATTTTTTACTGAAACGAAGCATTTTTTAAAAAAAATATGAGTTCTGAAAACAGAGTCGCTGAGTTTTTAAACCTTATGGGCACTAAAGAATATCTTTCTTAATTTATGTAATACCTCAAGAAGTTTTCTACAAAATTTTCTTAGATTCATCGTGAACAGATCAATTAATTAACAACATTTAGTTTTAAATGCAGGAAACTCTAAGAAAATAAACAGAATCGTTTGAAATAATCGGTCGGAAATAGGTTAAGCCTTCAAAACCAAGTCCTTATCCGTTGAAAATAGAGTTGTCAACAATCAGAACACAATGCGCGTGAGTGAATTTTCAACGCCAATTGTAACGCAAATGCGTGAATTTTCTACGCAGATTAGAAATTTTTGATTTCCTTTATTCTGTTTTATTTTAATTCAAAAATATTTCAGAATTAATCTGAAAGATCGATTAATTAACTATGTTTAATTTTAAATGCATCAAACATTAAGAAAATAAACAGAATCATTTGAAATAATCGCCCTAAAATATGCTAAGCCTATCCTCGTTAGCGTGGGGGGGGGGAAACTGAAGCCTTACTCATTTGGCGGTGGGGAAATGAAAAGATTTTTTGGTGGGAAAGTTAGTTTTTAATTAATAATTGAAATTCTAATTAAAAATTCAAAAAAAGGGACCCCAGGTACACATTCCCGACCTCTAAGGTATGCATATGCCAAATTTGGTAGCCATAGGTCAAACGATCTGGCCTGTAGTGCGCCAACACACATACACACGCCACACACACATTGAGCTTTAGATAGATTCTTTCCTTTTCAAAAAAAACAAAAGAAAAAAACAAATTAGTGTCTAGAATTTCCTTCCCCGTACGCACATGTATTTGTTTGTCAGCAATTGTCGAGAATACGGGTCAATCGAAATTTGGTTTAAAGGTTTTTTTATGCGAACAGAAATTCCGTCTATTTTTTTTAACACTTTCACGAACAGTTTTAAAATGTGGGTAGAACTAGCAATATCATATTTTTATCTTCTTGCTTAAAGTGATCTTTCCTTGGAAATATTTATAGACCAATATTCTAATGGGTGTGACAATTAAAAAACAACACATGTTTGTAATATTTTTATTGAATGTTATAGCCGTCATTTCTAATTAGGTGCCATTAAGTTACATATATGCAAATGACGGTTATAAACGTATTGTCTGTGAATGGGTTAAATAGGCGAACTTTAATTTTGCACGTACCAGTAAAAGGTTTTTTTGATAATTTGTGATTATTTTTCGAAATTGAGTTGGTGTGGGGCGGAAGTTTGTAAAGGGGTGTTATCTCAGGTGTCATTTTCTTCATCTGACCGGGTTTTAGAATACGATATCCCTCCCGAAACAGCCTCCTCTCAATGGATTTCATTCAAAATTTGATAGAAATCTGCAAATTTGGTCTAAAATCTATGCCAAATTTAATCTGTCTAGCTCAAAGCGTTTTTAAGTTATATCGTTTTCACAAACAGACGGGCATAGTTCCAAAAATATGTTTTTCGAAATCGGGAAGGTCTGAAACTTAAAGATTCGTGAAAATGTCAAGTTAGAATACTTTGATGATTACAGTGTTTTCTCCATACTTTGTACATTACAAAGTAAAAATACTTGTTCAGAAGAAAACTGTAGATACGTAAGAAGGCGCTTCTAGTTCATGAAATTGTAGAATATGTTAAAACAAACAACCAATTTCATTTTTTACTTATAATTCCAATCTGGTGCTTATATGTTTATTTTTGTTGATTATGAGCCAGTTTCTATTAAAAATTCATGAATAGTCAAAATTAAAATAGTGCCAAAATTCAACCAAGTTGAGCTGACAGAATGTTACCAATATGAATGCCAAAGTGAAGGGCGACATAGTTGTTTTTTTTTTTTTCTGAGGCAATTCTAACAAGACGAATATCCCAGAATAATAGAACTCGGCTTCCTAAGCAAGAGATACCAGCAGGAAAAGGGGACCTCAGTGGTTTTGTAGTAAGCTCCCATATCAGGAATAGGAAGGTTCCCAGTTCAATCCCAATTTTTAAAAAGATCCGTCGTGTATGGGGACCCAGCGCCTCTGAAATCTAACGGTGAAGGTTGAAACATCCTCGCCGAGTGTGCTGCATTCTATTTGGAAAATAGAATGTCGCTCTTATCATCTGACAATGGTATAAAATCCCAAAAGATCCCTTGATTTTTTCAAAAATGGAACTTATTAAGATTTATTAAGTTTATAATATTAATCTATTAAAAGAAGAACAATTATTACTTTGATAAGTACAATTGTACGGAAATGCAACTTAGTAGAACTGACAAATTGTTTCTAGATGCATTTAAATTTTTAATTCGACCGAATATCGTCACCTTAAAGCCCAAATTGTTGCAGCTCAAATTGGTGGTGATAACTTAATAATCTAGCATGTGTTCACAATGCCTTTTCTTGATCCCTGATACTAGTAGAAAACATTCTATATCGATTTTGTCACCTTTATGGGCGTGGGAAAACTTTACATCAGTACATTTGGGATTCTACATTTTGGAATATTTCAAGAAAGTGTGCCTTAACCATATTATCTTAAGATTGGGTGCCATGTGATCAATAGACTCAAATGCATTTCTTGGCAGATGTAGTAGATTTCAGTCACATGTAGATAGTTTGAAATGTTCTCAAAATGCAAGCATATCTAGTAGATTTTTCCGACAGCATCCGTAATTTTCGCAATCAATCCGACAGTAAATTCTTTAACAATATGGGTGCATTGTCTGTACAGTATTTAATTAGCTTTTCTTATTGTAACAGTCAATTATTCCATGTATAAATAGGTTGTTTTAATTACTTACAAGGGGAGGGCACAGGGTTGATATCTGAGATCGGGATGAAATTTATTATAATGATAGTATACATTTAGAATGTTCATTCATGAAAATATTAAAACGCAATGGCAGGTCAATTTCGAGAAAACGGTCCTCCAACTTTTGATAAAGCTTAGATACTGATAACTTGACATCCGTCCTGATGATCCCAATGGCATGGTTGTCTAGGTAACCGTCTCGTATGCGGAAGGTCAAAATTCGAACCTGGCTAGGAATTTTTTTCTTTTTTAATAACTTTTATTCAATTAAAAATTTACAAATGCTCTTCAATAATATGTTTTTAATTTTTCTCATCCAAAATAAAAATTTATTATCAAAATACATAATAAAATTAAAATTTTAAAAGAAAGTTATAAATACAGATGCATTTTTAAACAAAATAAAATTATTTAAATTTAATTACTATTTACAGATAGTTTTAATTAATACGCTATTTATTTTTATGCACCGATAAATGTTTATTATTTTTATACTTAAATTGTAATTTAATATTTAAAAAATAGTAATACATATAACATAAATAGTGATAATTATTAATTATAAATACTCGCATCGTAAAAAAAATTATTCAATATTTTTAAAAAATTATCCTATATGCATTTACTTTCGATTATACAAGAACCAGAATGGTAACTATAGTAAAAGCATTGGAAACAAAATTTATTTCGACATCTTTCACAACTGATAAATGATGATTGTCCACAAGAACAAGGTTTCTTTAAGAGATTTATGGGAAAACAAACGTCATTTGCATTTAAAAATATTTCTCTTTCATCAGAAAGTTGGGCAGCGCACCATGCATATCTTATTATAAACTGGTGATGACAATTGATTGAATTTTTACACTATTTTCGCAAGAATTTGTTTCTTGATCATGTTCGATTAAATAAGACGCATTCAATAAATTAACACCTGCTCTCTACTATTTCTTATTACTGCAGTTGGGGATGTTTGCTTACATTTTTAAGAAATATCAGCTGTAAAAATCAGCTATTTTGATTTCAATTCGCAGGAACAAATTTAAGTATCTTGAAAAAATTATCAGAGTTTATCTTTGTTTCCGAAATTGCTGGCAATGATATATATATATATATATATATATATAGTATGAGTCTGACTATGCCAAACAAAAATGGATGATATTAGGGCTCATGTGAATCACAAAACACTATAATAAACCTGTCCTATCTTTTATCGTTTGAAAATTATGATGGATAGATTGAACATACTATACTAACAATCGAGGAAAAACACCATATTCAAAAGATTCTGACAGATCTGCATGGAAAATAAGCACATATCTTGAAAGGGTAGAAAAACTCCCTATAAGAAGAAAACATTTTCCTCAAGATTTCCGAATTTAAAACCAAGTTAAAAGCACCGAAACTTTGAAAAAATGTAAAATTGAATTTTTACTAAAATCTTTAATGTTGAATTCCTCAAATGCAGTTCTAGCTGCAATATGTCCAATTTACCAAAAACTTGTCCATATCATCACTTTTCGAATAGACTAAAACAAACCACATCAGTGTTCTGTATCAGAAGAATAAGTCTTTCTTTAGTAATGCATCATCAAAATGAACGATCGTCTAAAAAAGAAATTTTGCGAGGGCCCATTGTGGTTATTAATTTTAATTTCTTAACGAATTTAAGCCTAATGTTGTAGTTAGGTGCAAGAGAAAAACTTTTAAAGACAAGAAAAACAGCATTTTTTATTAAGCGATAAACACAATGGAAAAAAATTAATATGATGCACAGTGAAGATGGAATATATCTTCATATCCGAAAGACTCCATATTTTCATACATTTCATTTATCCATCATAGTTTCATTTGCCGATTTCGCGACGAACACCAATTTCAGGGCTGTATTCTGTGGTGTAATAGACTCTAAGTGACTGAGAAACAAGGGCAAGCAATTGAATAATGTTGCATAATAAAAGGATTGAGTATATTACAATAATTTATTACAAAAGCAATTTAACATCAAAAATATTATACTTGAAAGCGTTTTAACCCCCAACAATTTGTAATATCAACTAGTAATTAGCTAAATATTGTGTAATTTAATTAAGAATTATGCAGATCCATAAAATTAATCACATAATTTTTAGAGTGTCATACTATCTAACACATTATTAACAACTGAATATTATAAAACCATCAATAGCATTAAATTCAAAACACGAAGCATCAAAATTAGTTCAAATCCTGTTACAGCAGGAACCAAACTGACTCCACATTCTTAACAAAGAGGTATAGTTTCGGAATAAAAAAAAAAAAAAGGAGCCTTTCCAGATTTATCTTTTGTAATCGATCATGTGAAAACTAAAAATAGTAATGAGATAATGAAGATTAATTGAAGATAGTAATGAATGCTAAAAAATGTTGTGCCTAAAATTTTTGAAGAGGGTTGTCTACATATTTAAAATAGTACAAACTTTAAAATTTCTTATGTCATCATCCTTTTTTGATGTCATGAATAGAATTCCCTTGAAAAAAAATATCCGGAGTGCAAGCTTGGTTAATATACCATGATTACATCGGGAGATATTTGACATTTTCTGTTAAGGGGCTGTTTTCATATTTAGATGTGTAAGATTTATATATTCTCTGAATGTCGGTAATAATTTTTTTTATCATGCTTTCAAAGCGTCTTTAAAGGCTCATTCCGCATGTTAAAATCGTTCACTATTTCATTCATGACGAAATATTTATAGCGAAAATTTTAGGAGAATCTTGGTTCTCTTCAGGAAAGACGGTTGGAAGTTTTGTTTAAATTGCGCCTGAGCCTGATTCGCCTTTACGCTGAAAGCACTAAAATGGAAAGTTTTGTTGTATGTGTAAACGATATAAAATTAAATATATTTTTTATTATTTAAAAGAAATGTCAATTTTAGTATTAAAATGAATATGTACCGAATCAGAGAGAAAAAAAATTAACTGATTTTTTTTCTGTTTTGCATTTCTTGCCGTAGCATTTCTTTATCTGCATATACTATCTTCACTGCTTCCTACTCATAAATAGACATGAAATGATGCACCCTTTATTTCGCAAGTATGCAAGAAAAGTAGTGCATTTCATTCACTGATAAATGTAAATCAGTTTTCTTCCATGCTTTACGGGCAACTTAGTGCTCTATGACAATGTTCTTAGTTTGTCAAAGATTTTATTGTATGAAGTCATGTATACAGGATATATGTGTGTTACAGATGTGAAAAGCAAGTTTCTAAACATCACTCTAAACGTTTATTGATATCTTTAATTTCCCCTATTGTAACATTTTATAAAACTATAATTCATCACATATCTTGCTGCTTCTTATATGAATAGAAATTTAAAAAGAAGTATAGTTACAAGAATTATTATATATAATTATAAGAATAATTATAACTATAATAATTATTATCATATACAGATAAGAGTGATGCAGATACATATTATGAGAATAATTATTCCTTTGGATGTCTTTAAGAAGTAATCAGCTTATTATTCGAAACTTTATGTTAGAACATATTTGCTTAAACAGAAGAAAGTTAATTTTGTTCGGCTGGCATTGAAAAATTTAGTATTTATCAATAAACTGTATTAAATGGATTTATAAAGTCAATAAAAGGAATTAGAACTTGTAATAATATATTATTACAATTATAAATATATATATATAATGATGTTTTGATGCCAGTGATGTTTTTTACTTCATTTGCGATTATATGCAATAATTATAATTACGGCAGGCTAATCATAGGAAATTTGAGACTTGTGTAAGAAATATTGTGCACTTAAACAAACATCAGTAAATTGAAATGAATACAAATAGCGTTTATCTTGTTAGAAAATATGGAATTCATTATCCATAAACTATTAAGAGAAATAATTTGTCAAAATGTTTCTAAAATTAAATAGTTAAATCCTACAAATTATTTGTTACGAAATAAAATTCCCATTTTTCTGAAATTGTTTATATTCTATAAAGTGACATTATATCAGCTGACGAATAAACTTCCTACCTTAATACAAGGACAGAGATTATCTATTCTCTACATTTAAAAATAGCGGCTGTTAATAAAATATTACAGTTATGGAATTTATTTTTTTTCTTTCATTTCATTTTTTGATGCTGACGAATTTTTTAAACGTATTTTTATATTACAATAATGCAGAAAACGATATTTGTTTCAAAGAATGTATGATTAGCAGCATTTAATGCCAAATAAAAAACTGTCGATGTTTTGAAATTTGTGAATGCGCCCCGAAATACATAATTTTAGGAGCAATACAGAAAATTTAATATAATAGGAAAACAACTCGTAGGAATGAGCTAAAATTTTGCATGAGCCCATAAAATGGTCTTGTACTTCAATTTATGCCCAAATTTAAGTACATTGAAACTTTAAAAAATTAAATTTCCATTTTGTAACTTTTTTAATATGTTAAAATTATTTTTTCATGATAAATATATTTGTAAAATGTGTAGAACACCTTATATTTTCATAACAAAAAGAGTTTAGGTCAATAACTTTATAAGTTTTTAGGATATGAATAAAAGTTCAAAATTAAATTTTAGCCTTAGAAAGTCAAAATGTTGTTAGTTCGTAATTTCGAAACGAAAAGACCTAAGCTGATGAAACTTGATTATCGGGCATCACTCCTGATGTAGTTTTAATATTTGATGAGAAAAATAAGTATTGCCATTGAAAAGTTTGAAGTTCGCTTTTATTTCAATATATAGACGACCCCTTACGAAATTTTGAATTAAAAAATCTTTAAAAGCGCCTTAAGCTCATTCAAATTATATCTTTTTTACGACTGAAGCGATGAATGATGTAAGAATAAAGCTGGGTGACTCCTTTTTTCCCCCCGCCACTGCACATGCGTATCGTTACTATTCTAGGTTAATTAATGTCGACAATGAATGTAGAATACTTATTTAATTACTCTGCTAAGTGAGAAGGTTATGTGGTAATCAGTCCGCCTGAAGTTTTCGTATTGGTCTCCACTTAACTTGTCCGGTAACAACAAGGGGCGGATTTCTATTGTGGTGCAATTCAAAACCACAATTTGCAAACTATAATTTATCAATCAATGATTTGCTTCTCATGCTAAATATGTAAAGCGTAATTGTATTTTTTTATAGACATGTGTCTTTACATTGTGTTCTTCACAGATAAAAGGATTTCTCAGATTAATTGTATATATGCAGTATGAATTTTGATTAACCTACAATTTTGAACTGAAACAACTTTTCAATGACTAACTAGCTTTTGCCACCAATGCGTGCAACAAAAAAAGGCATAAAAGAAATTAACTCTTTTTATTTAAAATATTAGTGTTTCAAGAACATTTTGTCAAACGTGATTTCCACAGCAGAAGCTTTATGTAAAATCAAAAATTTGTTATTTATTAGAGCATTTATTGAGTAAAGTTACATAAAATATAATTATTTTCCATTTAGACCATTTTAGCAGATCTTACTAAAGGTTTACAAATTAGCTGTATGGCCATGATTTGAATGGATATCCTGTTCATATTAAACAAAACTTGCCTTAAAATATAACTGATTTATTGGATTAATAATATAGATAGTGTTAAAGATCATAAAATAATTTTTCTTAAATTTATTTTTTCTAAAAATTAATATTTTATATTTGTTTCATTTCCTACAAACACGTGCCGAAAATTATATTTTTGCAGATTTCATTTCCAAAAAGATTTAATTTATTTTTAATTGGAGCTTTAATCAATGTGATGGCAACACTTTGAAAAAAGCTAATTTTTTCCCATGAATGCGAAACGTGCTCGTGCAGCTTAAATTTTATTTTTATTTTGTACGAAAAAAATTGTTGAAAAATATAGTTAAAATATTTATTTAAAAATTCATTAAAAATAGAAATTTAATTTTAAGGTTAAAACATTGGTATCATTTAAAAGATAAATTTTTGATCTGTAACTTCATGTAAAAATCTTTTTTGTGCGGTAATATTTTCGGAAGTTATAGCAGAAACACGCCAAAATTTCGCTTAATTTTTAAATAAATAAAATTCTAATTAAAAATTCGAAAAAATAACCCCCAGGTGCACATTCCCGGCCTCCAAGGTATACACGTGCCAAATTTGGTAGCTGTAGGTTGAATGTTCTGGCCTGTAGAGCGCCAACGCACACACACACACATTGAGCTTTATTATAAGTATAGATATAGAAAACTGACATTTACCTTTGGGTAAAAAAGTTTCCGCATGAAGTTACGGTTATGAATAAAATAACATAATATTTAATATTTGATTTTTGCATTCATAAACTGCTGATGCTTTATTTGATTCTTTAGAATGAGTTTACGATAAATGTTTGTTTTCCCAAAACTGAGCTAGTGTATTAATTTAAATATTTAAAAGATATTGCAAAATGTCATACAAAAAATGTTTCTGTTCGAAGTATTAAAATTAATCCTGAATTTTTCTATGACTAAACTGGAATAAATTTACGATATAGAAGTGTACGTAAGAATCATTTCATCAAACATTTGATTAATTGTAGCTTGTAACTGATTGTTTTAAAATAGAAGTTTCTAAAGCTATTCGAGAGTTTGTGTTTCATTTACGAAATGATGGATTATCAGTGGAATCATTAATAAATTGAAGTCTACTATACAGTATGTTATTGAAAGATGCCATGAGCTCCAAACTTTTTAGTGCAGAGATCGTTCCGGAAGACTTACAGCAATAAGACGGTTGCATACAAAAAATATCAGGGTAATTCGCTAATAAGTACATAACGATTCTTAGCTTACTGAAAGACTGATTACAGTGTTGAAACCACACTCCTAGCGGCAAGAAATGTCACTAATAAAGCAAGTAATAATTAACGTGTGGCCTATAAGAAATCTTGTTTTAGGCTCTTTAAAAGAAATAGAAAGTCAAGTTTGAAAAGAAGCGTATAACCCAAGCAGCAAAAGATCGTTGGCCAATCACTGGCCAAACATTACCATACAGAACTGTATACGTCGTTTTGACCTCGCTTGCGACGTCGTCCCGACATTGGGCATGTTCTCCGACAGAACGTCGGGCGATGATCGCCGCGACTTGTTTTCAACGTATTTAACAATCATTTTCCGTTATGTATTGACAATGGGCGTCCCAGTACCAATCATTTGCCTATGTATTTTATCAATGGGTGACAAAATATCATTCATTATGCGATTTATTTCTAAGAATTTGCCGGCGTCACACTGAAATATTAATTTATTGGTTATTCATTTTTCTCAAACTCTATAAACCAGTGTCATAATATTTCAAACTGTCGTACTTACAAAATTTTCCAAGAGACTGAAAATACGAATTATTTTGCGTACTTTGTTTTTTATTATTTTTTTCACTTATAAATGATTTTATTTGATACTTATTTTGATAAATTGAACACTCCAAAAAACATTTACTTGCTTTTGATAAAATTACGTTTTCCATGATTTTCCTTTTAACTTTACTAGTATCTTCAACTTTTTAAACTATAATTATAGTATATATTTTACCATATTCTTACACTATAAAATTTTGAAATGATAAAATGGAAAATTTTTATAATGCTCTTTAAGAAAAATAAACAGATGTTAAAATTATCCAAAATAATTTTGTATTTGATCATGTGCACATCTAAATATAAGATTTATTTCCTATTTATTTGATTTTATTGTTTAATGCATGGGAAAAAATTTTAACACATTCATAGCGTCAATTTCATAATTAATCAGTATAATTTTACTGATTATATATATATATATATATATATATATATAATAATTTTTCCTTTTAATTTCTAATATTGCCTATATCATCTGTTAATTGTAAAAATTATTTCATGAAATTTCAAAAACAGAAAAAGATATAATTCTTATAAAAAATATTTTCTTTCCTATATACTTTTATATTACTTAATATGAGCAATAAACAAACACTTATTGAAAAATAATGAATGAAATGAAGTGAATAAAAATAAAAGACAATTCTTATTTTAACTTGTTTTGATCCCCTCCACCTTTTTTAATGAATTGGTTAAAAATTGTGTAAAACACTCAATTATATAATTCCCATTATATATTTCTTCAATAGACAACATTTTACAACCATAAATTATTAATTTACCTCCATTTTCTAATATTTTCTTGATCTATGATTAATTTTGAATATTTCAAAAACATGTTTAAAAAACTTCCATACATAAAAATGCAACATAAAGTGACTTCATTCTATGGAAATTTTATGCTTCATTATAAATGTATTTTTACAAAAGTAAATTAATAATTTACTTCAAATTTCTAATGATATATGATTAAATTTGAATATTTCAAAAATATGTTTCATAAAAACTCTGTACACAAAAATGCAACCTTCCTTTAAATTATACGAAATTTCGTATATTCTTGCCATTTTCTATTAATTTATAAAATCGCTTCAAGCTATTGAAATTTTATACTTCATTATAAACGCATAACAAACATTGCTTTTCTTTTGTTCTTAATTTAAGTAATAGACAAATATTTTTTTAGAAAAAAGCCATTATCATTTTCCCGCTTTACTTTTTGAGGATGGGAAAAGCTTCTACATAAAACAATTTATTTATAACGACCTTCATTCAATAATATTTTACAAATATAAAGTGTAATAATAGTTTACTTCAAATTGTTTACTGAATTTTCAGTAATGACTTATACACCTAAGCAGTATCCTGAAACTATGACTTTCAAGAATGAATAATATTGCCACAAAATCATTTATAAACAAAATTTATTAAAAATTTTTACAATATTTGTAATACTTGAAGAGTTTAAAATTTCTGAAAATTAGCACACACTTATATACATATTATATACAGGGTGCTGCCAAATTCGACCGACAAATTCAGAGGGGTGATAGTAGGCATCAGATGAATAAAGAATCGCCATACAACATGGGGTCCCAAACGACGTTTAATTGGTGAAAATCGCAAAAATATAGAGAGTCGGAGAACTGTTGGAAACTGTGAAAAATTAATAAAATAAATAACAAATGATGTTTCAACTACGAATTTTTTTTTAAGTGAAAGCACATTCTTAAAAGTATTGTTTTCATGCTGGTAACATGCAGATTTGATGATTTAGGGGTCGTAAATTACTGAAACCGAAAAAGTTGTTTAGAACCCATATTTGCAAAAATATTAGAATTTGAAGTAAAATAAAAGCTTGAAAATGTAAGAAATTATATAGTCTATAATTTGATATAAGCGTGTAGTGTGAGAACTGGGGAGTTTTAAAGATATTCAAGAAAACTAAAATGTTAACCAGGAAACACCGCTGCAACATCAGTACCGATGTTCGCAGAGAACGTTCTCAAATTCGAAAGACAAATTCACAGCAAGGATAATAGGCATTAAGTAGATGAAAAATTACCAGAAAACAAAGGATCGCAGGTAACGTTTATTCAGTGAAAATCACAAAAACAGATTTCGAAAAGACAATGAATTTGGCGAAGAGAACGGCCCTATGAATGCGAAGATTAGGAACAAGGTAATCGAGGAGAAGCCTTCTCGTATGTAAATTTTTCATGCTTTCGAGAAAATTAAAAGTAGCGCGCAAGTATTCATTAATGAGCATTGTAGAATTGATGGTCAGTATACTTCATTCGCAAACAGCAAGTTAGATTTCACGAATGTAACTAAAATGCGCTGGTACTCCATCGCGCATTAATCAGATTGTCGGTGTTCCCTGAAGTAAATCTGGAGGAATATGCTGGAAGAAAACAAGGTACTTTTTGCCGCTGAGGCGTTCGAGCAGAAAATACGGTCCAAATAGATGACCCAGATGTTAATATCAAACTTGTAAATTAGTGATGTTCTACAAGATAGTGATGTGGGGTTTTTCGAATGACCAAATATTCGCATTGTGTGTGTTGAAGACACCTTATCTCGTAAAGCAGGTTTCATCTGAAAATAAAACTGTAGTAGAAAAGTGTCCATCTTTCTGTGTGGCATCAAGCATCCAGCGTGCGAACACCACCAGATTTGTGATTTTCATTGAAAAACGTTACCTGCACCCCTATGTTTTCTGGTAATTTTTCATCTACTTAATGCCTATTATCCTTGCTCTGAAATTATCTTTCGAATTTGACAACACTTTCTACGAACATCGGTACTGATGTTGCAGCGATGTTTCCTGGTTCCCATTTTAGTTTTTCTTGAATATTTTTAAAACTCCCCAGTTCTCACACTACATGCTTATATCAAATTATAGACTATGAAATTCCTTAAATTTTCAAGCTTTTATTTTTCTTCAAGTTTTAATATTTTTGAAAATATGGGTTATAAACTACTTTTTCTGTTTCAGTAATTTACGACCCCCTAAATCATCAAATCCGCATGTTACCAGCATGAAAAAAAAACTTTTAGGAATGTGCTTTCACTTAAAAAAAAATTTGTAGTTGAAACACCATTTGTTATTTTTTTTTTTAACTTTTCACAGTTTTCAACAGTTCTCCAACTTTCTACATTTTTGCGATTTTCATCAATTAAATGTCGTTTGGGACCCGACCCCATGTTGTATGGTGATTCTTTATCCGCCTGATGCCTACTATCACCCCTCTGAATTTGTCGGTCGAATTCGGCAACACCCTGTATATGTATATTGAATCTTCTACTACATATGTTACCGGCAAAGTATAGAATGCCTAGGCTTTGTATATAATGTCGGACGTTTTTATGCAAAGTATGAAATATGAGAATTATTACATACTTTCCCCTGGCATCGTATATAATATCTAGGCATTCTATAAAATGACAAATGCAATTTAGACAAAGTATGGAAAAGGTCCTGATAAGGCTATTATATAAATGACATGCATTCCTCAAAACTACGAATATTATTCTGAAAAAATAATGAGAGTGTCATTTAAAAAAATTGTTCAAAATACGTAAACAAAAATGAAAGTTGTACAAAACAAAATTTATGCCTTTTTTATTAAGGTAAACAAAATTTTCATATGAAAAATAAAAAATTTAAATTAGCCTACTTGTTGCAACATAGTAGATTTGAATGACATTATGAATTTCATTTTTCAGGCAAAGACATTTCATATTTTGGCACTTTGTTTTACACATACATTTGGCGAATCCTTGACTGCTTCCACTGGACTGATCAATTGCAATTAACCGGAGAGGAATTTTGTGGTCAGGAATATCTGCAATTCCAAGTAAGTTCTTAGGGCATAAGGTGAATTATGATCCCCCATATACTTGTTTTAAAATTCCTTCAGAAATTATAAGCCGGTAGAAACCATACTCTGCCACATTCATTACAAATGCCAATATATTGTGCGAATCCCCTTGCCCCTTGTCGTCGTCAGGAATAGGAAATCGCACAGTAGTTCCCCAAAGAAGCAGTGGGAAATTTATTTTGACTTGTAATTCCAGATTGATTTTAGAATTTATTTTAACTTCAATAGCATTTTCAATTTTGAAACAAAGGATGCACAAAATATCCATTTCATAGAATCGGTGATGTTCATACTTTTCTGGGTTGTCATTTTACATTCTATAGAATGCCTAGGAAATGTGTGAAACATGAATTCGTTTGCCGGCTAGTTTCAGCCATTATATACAATGCCTAGGCATTCTATAGAATGCCGAATTTATACTTTGCCAGTAACACATATAAAGAATTATACATATTCTTTTTTTTTCAGTTCCACTTTTTGACCAGATTTGACGAACCTAAAAAACGTATTTCTTAATTAGAATGGTGATTGAGCTTTCATTTCTTTTAAAAGTACAAATAAAATATTTGTTGACAATTGAAGATAGGAAATTAACGAGCAAAAGTCTAATGAAACTTCATAAGCATTATAATGTTTTCCATCTGATAATGAACTGTGTAGACAAATTTTTTTATAACGTTTAGAGTAATAGAGAAAGATAAAAATAATTGAAACTAATGGGAGTAAAATTTATGTCTCTATTTTATGAAATGTGAAATAATTATAAACTATTTATATAAGAATATTCCAATATACCTACATAATCGCAAGTTTTAAAGAATTTTTTTTTTCGAAGTTCTGTTAAGCTTTATTTTTAGCCACATGTCAAAATAAAAACAATTACATAAATGCTATTGCAAAACCAAAACATAAGAACGTAATTCAATACTTTTTAAAACTTCTTTCATTTGCACATTTGAAACTGTTGTTAACAAAAAGAAAGAAAAAATAAGTGCTATAATTTAAGAACGCGCGAAATAAAAAGCTAATAAGAATTAAAATTAAAATCACTTGAAAAAAATACGAACAAAAAAAGAAATGAGGATAATTCAATTAACAAAGTAAAGTTTCAACTGTTAATGAAAAAGAGAGATTAAGAGTGAATCGTTAACTTAAATATTTATTTCACTTTATAGTCGCTTACACCTAACGCTAATAATATCACTTGCAATTCCATACTTCAGGTAGTCAAGAAGTTCGAATGGCTTTAACAAAAATAATCTTTTTTATTCACTATTTAGAATAAATACTATATTATTTACAAATATATAATAATAAATAATTTGCACTTACCATGTTTCATGAAATGATAGCACGTTTTGCTGGATGAATTCCAAAATCCAATACATGTCAGGTGATTCATGGGAAATTCCTAAAATATCTTCACATAGCGTCACCTGGGAAGAATGGACTTTCAAGACATCGCGCCGACTGTATGGCGATTACTTGAAACGATCGTTTGAACAAAGTCGCCGTGTGAGTTCGCCCCGATGAAAACGCGACCTTCAGAGGCGACAGAAAAAATATATAGGCAGAATCCGATATTCCGCCGATGCGATGTCGACGTCTCGAAAATATGGGCGAGTTTTACCCAATCATTGCGATCATTGGTCAGTCATTTAGAGACCACTCTTGCTGCTTGTAAAGTATTTATCTTTTGGGGAATTGGTCATTTTTTATTTTTATTTGGGGAATAGGTCATTATTATTTATTGAGATTAATTGAAATTTAATATCCATAAGTCAAATGCTCAAGTTATGGTCTGTAGAAAATTGAATCATTAGACGCTAGCTAAGAATTTATGTGGAATTCTCAGAGAAGGTGGTGATGATGTCACGGCATGAAAGTGTGCGAGTGCGGCTGGTGTTAGTAATTCATGTTTTTATAGAAGGAAATACAAAACATGCACTTTTATTTTTGCATTCTAAAGAAAAATTTCTGAGGCAAGAAATGAAAATTGCCTTTGAGAACTATATTTACTTTCCAGTAAGACAAGGCTCCTGAGCACTCATCCAAGTTTTGTAAGGAATGATGCCTCGATCATGTTAAACAGTAACTTTATTGTTCATCCCAGTCTTCCTACTCAAAATTTATAGGAAGAAATCAATCGGAATGTCATGAAAAATATGCATTCAGAACAAAGTTGAACTGAAGAGTTTCTTTAATCTAATTATCTCGGTAATTTTTGACTGTAATATTTGTTTATACATGCAAATGTGTTGAACCAATTTGTTACTTTAAATTTTTTTCATAAAGGGATTTGTGTGACAAACTAATATATTATTTATGGTTAAAACTGTATGCAAACCTGGAATGAAAATGCAACACTACTTCTACAAAAATGGTCTTCTAATTTCTTCTGAGAAGTTGACCGATTGCAAAGCGTTTCTGATATCTGAATATCATCGTAGATCATTGTCATTAGAACCGAAGCCACGCCTTGTCCAAAAGTCGTATTTCTGTATGAAGCTTTACCCAAGTTATTTTCTTAGTCCAATAACTATAATAATTTTGATTGGATTTGAACTAGCGAATGATGAGTGCTGGGAAGGCAAAAATCTTAGGCAAGTTAGCGACACAACTCTAAAGAGGAAAGAATGATTGTGGAGTTGAAATTTTCATTTTTCTACAATTTTTTAAAATTTGTACTAAAAGTTTTTGATATCTTTCAGTCCTCCCAATTGAAAAATCAAAGATAATTCTATTCATAGATTAAATACGTCGCAATGTACATTTAATTATTATTTATTTTTTAACTCTTGGTTTGCCGAAAGGAAAGTTATTTCGTTGCAGATCTTCAGGCTGAGGGGAAGATCCTGCATTTAAACAAGAAAAGTAGAGATTTAGATTTCATCTCCCCCCCCCTTTTCTCCTGCTTAATGGATGGAATTTTTTTCTTAAATATTGCTGGAAATAGAAAGATGTTATTTGTTAAGTGTACCTATCATTTGAAACTTAATGTGTATGCATTGGCTTATCAAAAGAAAATCCTATTTCTCTGTCGTTGAATCCCTTAAATGTTTTGTTTTTGCTTCTATCTAATTAATTTCAGTTTCAGGAATCAGAAGTCTTACTTATTCAACTAGTCATTCATAGAATACTTGAGATGTTTGTGGATTCTCTATAATTTTCATGTTGAATTGGAATGTTTATAATTTTAAATTCTCAGTTTAAAAACTCTTATTAGACGCACTGATACAGCAAAGTAATTAACAGAATTTGAAATAGGATATAAGAAATGTGAAAATGAAGTTGCTCTGATAAAAGTAATCCTACAGAAATTACACGATATCCTCTGATTAATTTTATTATTGGTGTTCAACTTCAGGGCCCTAAATTTAGCGTTGTCAAGCTGTGTTCCAAACACAGGGTTGTCACGCCATCAGGAGAACCTTGAAAAGAAGGAAAACTCACGTAATTTTAAAATCGACAGGAAAATGCAGGGAAATTTGAAAAAATTCATAAGAATCGGAAAAATAAAGGGAATTTTAAGTTTCTCAGTTACTTTTTTCTCATCTCAAAAATGCCGCTCTCTAAAGATTGCAAAAATAAAAGATCGTATTCATAGCTTCCAAAAACGAAATAATACTATTCGCGATAGTATAATGCGGAAACTCGCCTATTTTTTATTCTCTCCCCGTTTTTTCTATATAGTTAAATCTAGTTTCGATTTGCGACACAGTTACTCTTTTTCCATAAGATCCCCGAATTGCAGCTGAGCATGCGTGAGACTTTTGTAATTGCGTGAAAGAATAGAATATATCTCTCAAGCGGGAACATTCAATCTGTGGAAGCAGCGTGGTGGAGTTTAGTCTACCATATTTGAATTTATTGAATGGTTTGTTTATTATTTGAGAAATTGTGAGCTTATAGTAGATTAGAGAATTTTTTAAAAAAGCAATGAGCTGCTCGAAATCCATATTTAATACGAATTGAACGGATAAAAAACAACAACAACCCAACCTTGGTTTTGCTGAATGGGTTCGAAAAATTCCGTTAAATCCATTTGTTGCGTACTGCTCTCTTTGTAAGAAGATAATAATCTTAAGTAATATCAGAAAACAGGCAATTACTAGCCATGTCAAAAGATGAAAATATACAAGACAGCCTGCCAGTTCAAAAAAGTCATCATTGATATTAGACTATATCTAAAAGGAATACAGAAAAAAATTACAAGTCAAATCCGAAAACCTCAAATTCATTGTTCTAAAATAAACCGATTTCGAAATTTTTAGCTCAAGATGAATCATTTAAAACTGAATTTTTACGGCATTAACACTTGTTACGTCATATTCGTCCTTTAATGCATTCAATGATATATCGGAAATATTTTCACGTATATTCACTGAAAGTTAATAAAAAATGTACGTTAGGCAAAAATGTTGTACCTTATTTATTAAGGATTAGTACCATGAAACTCATAGCTGAAATATCTTCTGAAGTTGCAGAAACTGACGACCAAATACATGAATTGGCAAAAATGAATTAATAAAAAAAAATTTGATTTGCAATGTTTTTTTGTTAAGTAATCATTAAATGATTTGTATCATAATAACAAAAATGTTTTGTGTTCCATTTCACCTGGGTCCTTAATTTTGGGTGAGTTACAATTAAAGAGCATGATAGGTAATATATCCTCTCCCCTTAATATATAAATTTGGTCTTGCTAAATTCTAAATGTTAAATAAAAAGGAATTCTTTTTATATATAAATATAAACTTTCTTTTAATATGCTTTATTTTGAATAATGTTAAACTGTTGCTTCCTTTCCTTGCTTTTTCCACTCCTTAAATCATGTTGCTTTATAACTAGTTCATGAGTGCTATTCGAGCATTTCCTCGCATCTTGAATATACGTACAGGGAAAACACATAATTTTTTTTTCCAGATTTGAGTGGCAACCTTGCAAACAGCATTTTGAAAAACATTGTTTTCACGATACAATCTCTATTAATAATAAAAATACAACTAAAGGGCGATTTTCATAATAATAGAAATTTAATAACATAAGTTCAAGATACACACAGAAAGAGATTAAAAAGTGTTTGCGTCTTCATTCTTGTTTAACACTGTACAATTGTGATAAGTTGATGTACGCATAGTATATGAACTAATTTGTTTTGTGGTTATTGGAACAGAGTTTTCGTATACTTCGATATAAATACTTTAGCCATATTTTGTACTTGTGCGTGAGTTACGTGAAAGTGATTCTTTGAAATGTTACGCTATTAAATCACAAACATTTTATGATTAAATATTTGAAAATGGTTCTTGCGGAAATTAATTTTATATAATAATAGCGTCTATTTTTCGGGAATTTTATATTATGTATGGACAGTGTATATATGTTGCTTATTATTGATCCTTTTTATAAGAAAAATAAAACTTTTGACTTAATATGTATTATTTTCTCCTTCATTTTTTTAAAAAAAAGTTAATTCTATGAAAGTTTAATTAAATACGTTTTTTCAAAGATTTATGTTTTATATATATTAATTCTTTTTTTATAAATTTCATTTTCAGGTCCCTTGAATTTTGTACCAGAAAATTCGACTGTCAGCAATCTACTTTTTCTGTCAGTGCGCAACACCCAAAAATTATGAAACAAATTACGAAAACCAAAAAAAGTAAAAAAACATTTTAAAATAGGAATAATACTTAATAAAGACCTCCATATCTTTATAGTAAGGATGGAGAAAATCGAGTTACCAAAGGTGGAAAATAAAATGATGCTAACAGGGAATCTGATAAAAGAAGAAGCAGAGAAAATATTACTTAAAAAACAATGTTCCGTCCTTGTAAGAAGAATGACGGAAGATGATATAAAAATGTGGGCAAATAAAAAA
>JAPMOR010114456.1:683025-708111 GCA_026543865.1 Argiope aurantia
ATTACTTAAAAAACAATGTTCCGTCCTTATAAGAAGAATGACGGAAGCTGAGTTATCAATGGTTGAAAATAGAATAAAGCTAAGAAGGAGTTGGATAAAAGAAGCAGAGAAAATACTACTTAAAAAACAATGTTCCGTATTTATAAGAAGAATGACGGAAGATGATATAAAAAAGTGGGCAAATAAAAATACTTCGAAACGAGGAAAGAATATCAGAGCTACGAAGCGGGAAAAAATAGTGAATGCTTCTAAAACACCAATATCCAAAAGACGTTCTCGACAAAATCCTGATTCAATAAGAAAACAGATACCCAACCAAAGAC
Organism: Argiope aurantia; assembly: GCA_026543865.1. Taxonomy (NCBI): domain Eukaryota; kingdom Metazoa; phylum Arthropoda; class Arachnida; order Araneae; family Araneidae; genus Argiope; species Argiope aurantia. Next base: position 683,349 of record JAPMOR010114456.1, read on the forward strand.
AGGCGAGTAACTTAGCACGCGCAACAATGGAACTATCACAGCAAAACGGCAGAGTGCCTGCAAGTGAGTTTGAAAATGGATTTTTTGAAAAGAGAGCAAACGGAGCTTTCTTAATGCGTTTCCTAAAAAACCCCATGAAACTCACAAACGGCCCATCAAAATCTCATATCCCAAATGGATATGAATTTTATCTTACAGTATTTAAAAATTATTTAAATAAATTAAGAGGAAGCAAAAGAAGCTATATTTTATATGAACTCTCGCGACGAAATCTGGAAAAGAACCTAATTTTAAAGAATGAAAATATTGTTAATAAAGGATTAGTTGAATGGATTATAAAAAAAGCTTTAAACAAAGAAGAGATTTCACTGCAAGATCAATGGCAAATGATAACACATGCAGCGATGGAAGCGGAAGAACATGTAGCGTCGCAAGCATTTGTCATATCAAAAGACAAAGATAAGACGCTGAGAAAACGAAAGGCTCCAGCTGATGAAAGTTCCAAATTCAATCCGCAAAAAGTCTTTAAACTCTCCTTTGCAACTTTGGCTCAGAAAAAAGTGGAAGTAGCTAGATCGATAAAAGAGAAGGTATCTACTGTCTTTAAAGCAATTAATTTAAATGAAAAAAGTAAATCCACCTATATACCTATAATTGAAACCGAAATCAGTAATACTGAGACAGTAGATCTAAATCAATTCGAAATTTTAACTACCTTGTTGCATGTATTACATATAGAAAATATAAGTGAAGTGCAAATAACTTTTGATGAACTTAGAGGGGATAAGCAAAAGACAATTTTTGTGTCTTATATCGAAAACTACATTTCCTCAAATTCTGAAAAAAATAGATCTAACATTTACATTGAAAACAGATTTCTTGCAATTAGCAGTGAAATTTGCACTTGCTGTTTTTTTCGTCTGGCAGAACGCAGACCTAGGCACTCAAAATATAGTCATATTAAAGAAGATAACAATGCAATTTTGGAAGAATCCATTCAGCTTGCTGAGAATCAAAATATTATTTCACATGGAAAAACGAGTGAAGTATCTGTACCAAAAATAAAAACAGGCCCGGAAGAGCCATTAGCCTGTTCAACTTCTGAAAGATACGAAACCCAGGCTCATTTGAGTTCTAGCTTGGGATCAGCTGATGACACCCCAGGGGAGAATGGAGATTCATTGATTGCAAAAATCGCCACACATGGGGATTCTCCAAGTATAGATAGTTTCCCTAAGCCTGTAAAAGAAATTCCGGATAAATCGAACTCGAAACCACCAGAAAATTGTCCTGAAAACTCAACTCCAACCTTGGAATCCTTTCATGACACTGCAGATGAAAAGAATAATTCTTCATCTGCTATTGTCTCCATACCTAAGGAAACACTGAATAACGAAATCGAAATCAAAGACGACCATGAAGTGTCTGAAGAAAGTTGTGATGAACAAAATTGTGAGATATTTAAAACTGTACTTCGCACCACGAACGAGAAAGCTGTACCGGCAAAAGAATACATATGTTTTAGATTTTTTAAAACGTTTTTAAAACCTATAATTGATGAAAATGAGTTTGTTTTAAAGGCAGTTGACTCTGGTAATCTTAATAAATTGATGAAACTCGTGGGAATAAATATTTCTTAGAATATTTATTCAGCAGAGTTTTAAAAAAATTGCACAATGAGAAATGAACCTAAAGTAAAAACAAATTGTATTGTTCTGTACAGTTATTTAGCAGTGCTAAAAATATGTTTTATATGTTGTCGTGCAAAAATTGTAAAACACTTTTAATAAAATGTAAATATTAAACTTGAAATCTGAAATCTTCATTAATTCGATTGAATATAATATTCTAACAACGCCCATTTTGTTGGGATTGTTAAATACATCTTGTATTTTATATCTATTGACATGAAATTCTTCCTTTATTTTTTTTTATTTTTTTTTGATAAAGTCTAAAAATTTTGACCTAGAGATTAATGTTCGGACAAAATAACTTAATCGTGGAAGACAAAAATTTAGATATTTCTTAACATAATCCTATTCTTAACAGAAAAATTATTTGTTTGTTAACTAAAATCTTGTAGTAATGAGCTTTATAAAAAATAGTTTGATTTTAGTAAAAACTATTAGGAATAAATCAAAATTTCCCTTCCGTTTATTTCGGCAGCATCTGCTGTATGCAAATTTTTCAAATCCATCTAATCTGAAAAAAAAAAAAAAAATGAAGGTAAGGCCATCAATTACAAGACACGTTTAGTCGCCCAAGGTTTTTCGCAACGTAAAGGAGAAAATTAGGAAGAGACATTCTCTCCTGTCATAAATATTTCTCTAGTAAGATTGTTTTATGCCATTTTTGTAAATCTATTAAACTAGATACACTGGCAAGTTGATGTAAATTGCGCATATCATTATGCAAAATTAGACGAAACGGCGTACATGAAACTACCTCCAGGCTATAAGAGCAGAGATAAACCAGATTGCGTTTGTAGGTTAGAAAGAGCGCTCTATGAGCTTAAGCAATCCGGTAGAGAGTGGCTTACCGAAATTTCCAGCATTTTAGAAAAATTGAGTTTCACAAAACTAAAGTGGGCAAATGGAGTATTTATAAAGAATAATATTATACTTTTACTATACGTAGATGATATTGTTCTTTTAGGAAAGACTGAGAGGGAAATTAAATTGACGGTAAAATTGCTTGCAAATAATTTTGATTAAAAGATTATAGAAAAAACGAAAACTCTTCTAGAAATTCAATTTAATGAAGAAAATAATAAAGTTTATTTATCTCAGGAAAAGTACACAAGTAAAATTTACAACGATATAAGAGATTTTTACTGCCAATATAGTCAATTCCTAAGGCAGTGTTTACTCAAAGTTACAATGTCCCACGATAGATTTTAGCTAAAGGAATGGAACGTTATCCATATAGAAGAGTAATAGAATGTTTAGCCTTTATTGCATCGAGAACTAGACCCGACATTAATAATGCTATAAATCTCTTTTCGCAGTTTCAGTCCAATCCTGGAGTCACCCACTGGAGCGGTTTGATGAAACTCCTAGGATATCTAGACACTACAAACTAGACTTTGGGAACATCACCGATGTATCCTTGACAGTGATTTCAGATGCTGCCTTTGTTTCATGCCGATACGATCGCATTTCAATGGGCGGGCACATTATTTTCTGTGGCAGTGCACCGATCTTGTGGCGGACTACCAAGGAAAAATCAGTGAACTTATCATCGATGGAAGCCAAGTTCATCAGGGTATATGAAACATCAAAGGAGCTAACATGGCTGAAAAATGTTCTTCAAGAATGTCAACTGATATTAAGTGCCAATGTGTTCTTAGTTGAGATCTCTTTTAAACTATTCAGTGACAATATAGCTGCAATTCAGTTTTCTAAATCGTCGATTGAAAATAACCATACTAAGCATGTTGATGTAAAATATTATTTTGTCAAGAATCTGTTAAAATTTTTTAAGTTACTGTATGTAAACACGAAGTTAAATATAGCAGACATATTTACTAAAGCTCAGACAAAATTTCAGCTTAAGAAATTTAGTGAAAAATTATTTAAAAATTGTGAAGAAGGGAAATATTAGATTTGTGTATTGGTATTTTTTTAAGCAATCTTATGTTGTATAGGATTAAAATCTTGTATAAATGTTATAAGAATGCATTTTTAAAAAATGTCTTTAGAAGCATAGTATGTATTTTAGGACACACTATGTGTATAATTAAGCGTAGTGTGTAATTGACTCATCCTGTATATAAATATTGATTAGAAAATGTTTGTTTTTGTAATATATATATATATATATTGTATACATGCTGAATTATCATAAAAGTATGAAAAATGTATATATATATATCCAAGTTAAGATATAAGACTAAGTTTTAAAAAAAAATGATTTTTTTAGAATGCAGTTTCAATCCTGTAAGTGCAGCGATAAAGCTCGTTTAAAGTCCAGTATTTAATCTAATTCTATAAATTAAAATTATTATTAAGAAAGCAGCTGAGATACTGCCGAGCGGAGGCATTTATTGGGAATAAATCAAAATTTTCCTTCCATTTTTGTCGGCAGTATCTGCTGGATGCAAATTTTTCGAATCCATCTAATTCGATGCAGTCCGCACAAGAGCTAACATCTGGTATGATATGCTAATAAGATGATTCTAATTAGCATATCATTGAAGAAGATGCAGTTTTTTTTTATTGCCGCATATAAAGAAGACGGTAATGTTGGAGTTGCCGGTTGTTTTTTTTCTGAGCGCACAAGCTGATGTGCATCTTCAATAAGTATGTTTTTCTTTTTCCTTCTCTTTCTTTCTGGTTACGAGGTGTTCACCGCATATTCAAGTTATCCTGTAATCGTCATTGTGTGGATCTCTGTCTTGATAGATGGATGCAACTTATTAATTTGGGTCAAATTTATCTTAAGAAATAACAAAAAACTATTTTTTTTTAAATCTAAAATGTACATATATACCTGTGTGTGTGTGTAGTTTAGGTCAATGTATTGAATGCATATAGTTATAGCAGTAATGATTTTAGATTTCTTTCGTTTGATATATCTATAAACAAGTGTTGCGTTTACAACTCTTATGTTAATAGAAATACACGCAAATTTTTGTTCTAAATGTGAGCATATCAATTGCTACGAATTCTCCATAGGTGCCAAGGATAAGATTAAATAACAACGTTTTAATTAAACGAGTTTTTTTAATTCTTAATTCTTTAATATTGATGGTGCTAAAAATAGTTTTTAGTAAATTCATTAATGTTATTGTTTACTGTAGAAAAAATCTTCTGAGTTTTTTTAAAAAAATTTCATTTTTTATTAATTATGTAATAAGCATTTATTAGTATTCTACGTGATGCATACTTTTAAAATTTGGAAGTGTTTTGGATTATAATGCTTAAGGGGCAGTCAAATGAAAACGAGACAGATGGAAAAAAAGTAAATTATTTCAAAAGTAATCGCCATAACTGTTCATACATTTATTCCACTGTGAAATAAGACGGTCAATGCCGTCATGAAAGAATTTTTGCGGTTGCCTGCGGAACCGTAATTGTACCAAGCTTGCACCTCTGCGTTCGAAACGAATCCACGGCCACGTAAGTCTTTCATCTGAGCTCCAAAAATATGATAATCGCATGGGGAAAGATCTGGACTGTATGGTGGATGTTTAAAGACTTACCAGCGAAATTTCTCCAGAAGAGTGGCAACATCGTGGGCAATATGTGGATGAGCGTTATCGTGCAACGGAATGATGCCCTCCGTCAACATTCCTGGACGTTTGGACTTGATGGCGCGTTTCAATTTGTGCAAAGTTTCCACATACCGCTGTGTGTCAATTCTGGCTTCGTGTTCCAGAAAGTCAATGAGCAGCGGCCCCTTGCAGTCAAAGAAAAGGGTCATCATGACTTTCCCGGAGCTGGCGTGCTCTGCTTTGAATTTTTTCGGTGGGGGTGAATCCATGTGCTTTCACGCTCTGACGCTTTCTCTCCGGCTCAAAATGATGACATCATGTTTCGTCTCCTGTGACAATTCGAGAAAGGAAAGAAAATTCTTAAAAGTTATACCGTTCCAGGTGCTACAATGATGTCGACATTTTGTTCAACCTCTGATCCTCCGACAAGCTGTGGGGAACCCATTGCGCACAGATTTTCCGGTACTTCAGATGCTCTGTCAAGATGGCGCGAGCGGTAATATGAATAATACCCATCATGAGCCGAATGTCTTCCACCGTCCGCCGGAGGTGATTTCTGACGGCAGCATCCACCGCAGCAATGACAAAAGGGGTAATGACAAGATGAGCTTGTCCTGGCCGACTGCTGTCTTTCAATGACACCTGACAAATCGTTTGTTCCACTCAAACACAAGCGCACGTGACACTGTTTTTGCCATACACAGCAGACATTCCAGCATGAATTTCACTTCCTGACACTCCTTCTACAGTCAAAAAACACACTGCACCTCTCTGTTCCTCTTTCCCGACCTTCAAAGTTATGTCGGACGCACACACAACTTGCTCACCTCAATTCGAGCGCGTCCAACAGATAAATGGCACAGCGGTGACCGCTCACGCTATTCCTTTCCGATTCTCGATAAAGGGCTCTACTATACTCGCACCTACCTGCGTTACCAACTTCCGCGCCATGGTCGTTATTTAGTCTGTCTCGTTTTCAACTGACTGCCCATTATAATAATCTTTACGCATTTTATTGTTTTTACTTGTACTATAAATTAAATTTATTTTGATTTACTTTCTTTTATATCCTCATACAAAAGAGAGAGAGAAAGCATTTCTTCAAGCAAATGATATTTAGAATTAGCAGCTTATTAAATACGTAATAAATGAATGCTGCATAATGATAAGGGTATTTTCATACTTCAAAATATTTTTAACATTCTTTGAAAGGCTATTTTGAGAGTAATTTTAATATACAAAGGTTATGTTAAAAAATAATTTTTTTATGGATAATAGCGTTAAAACATGAACTTTTTGTTAAACATTCCTTCAAATTCAACATAAAATTACCAAAATTTTAAGCCTGTGTTGAGAAAAAAATGTACAGCTGTTACATAATTATGAAATTACAGTTTTTTTATTTAATAATATATTAATAGGGAATTAATTATTTCATGCTAATAACACGATTAGAAATATCTATAACGAAAATATGCTGAAGATTTAATCAAGGCTTCATGCACTGCGATTAAAAATAAATTACCCAAAAAGAAAAGAATGTTCATTCACATAATTATGAGAAGAGAATATATTTTTTTAAAACTTCTTTAAAGTTACAGCAACAATTTCTCCTTCAAAGATTAATATTATTGAATAGCAAATTAAAAAATTTCCAACCATCATCACAGTAATAACTTTATTCGGCAAAAGGCACCCACCCAACTAGGTGGCTTGGCGGTAGAATTTTCTTTTCTCTTTTTTGTTATACACATTTTATTCCTCTTTTTCTTGAGTCATTTGTTTTTCTACGTTACCTGTTGCCGTTCCATCAATGGAACGGTATAGATATCAGGCGAATTTATTGTAAATCTTGGAGTTAAAAATAATTTTTAGCAAATTAATTATTATTATTGCTTACTGTAGAAAAAAATCTTCTGAATTTCTTCTTTTCTCCATCGTTTATTAATAATGAATAAGCATTTATTAGTATTTTATGTGATGCGTGTTTTTTAAAATGTAGGAGTCTTTTGGGTTATAATGTAATAAATCTTGATGGGATTAAAAATAATTTTTAATAAAATTATTAATATTGTATACTGTAGAAAATATCTTCTGAATTATTTTTATTTTCCATCTTTTATTGATTATGTGATAAGCATTTATTAATATTTCATGTTGCGCATATTTTTGAAGTGTAGAAGTTTTTTTGATTATAAAGTAGTCATTTTTCAGATTCTTTTTCTACATTCCATGTTATTGAAAAATGTTGTGTAATTATTGTAAATATATTTAATAAATGCATATTATAAATGTTTGTTTCTTGTATTTTTTGTTCAGATAAATTTCTATTTTTTAGAAAAAAAAATACTATATATAAATGATCTTAAATTAAAAATTGTAATGCAAATCTTCCATGCATGCATCTGCTACCCTCGTAGACCTTCTGTTACGGACAGAAACTTGTCCAGTGCTGGAAAGTATCAATTAAAAAAAAACTCGAAATTTTATTCCACTACTTTTACTAAATTAAAAATTGATAAATTAACTGTCTCTCTCTTTTCCAGAAATCTCTTTCTGTAGTTCAAAATTTTCTGAAGATACTTTAAGGCTGAGAGATTGTTTATCGAATGGGTCATCTTCATAGTGAGGTTTATATAGACTTAATTTTTCCAATTTCAAGAATAATTCTGATTAAAACTTTTCAAATCAAATAATTTCAAACTTAATCAGGGAGAAATGATATATGAACTCTAAATTTAAATGTTTTTTTTTCTTTATTTAAGTATGAATAATTGTAATCAATATACTTTTTTCAGAAATTTAAAACATTTAAGATATCCAGTCTATAGAGCAATTCCAAAAGCAGTAGTTTATATTAAAAAACCATAAATGATAGTAATAATGCTTCAACGTGGGTTTTTGCTCTTTAAGTCCGCTGCTTTAGGTCGATTTATGTAGTACCCGCACGCTGACTGTAAATCAATACATGGAAGATACTTTTACCGCTTCATTGGCGCTTTTCGTTAAAGAATGTTGCAACCATGCGCTGACTCGGCTTCAGCGATAAAATTTATTGTAACCCTGCTGACATGGGATCAGCTTTCAAAACAGTTTCGTACTGAATCGTTGCGAGATCGGTGAACCTCGATGAAATAAAAAGTTGGCTTTCGAATTGTCGTTTGATTTTAAATAAGATTACAGTCCACTTATTAAAAAAATGAAATGAACCAGCTTAAACATATGGTAAATTCGTACCATATACTATCTGTTCATTTAATTTTCCAACTATACAACTTCTGGATTTTTTTTTGCTTAGGATTTTTTTATAATGTTTGTATAACGGTAAAAATATTTCAGTTGAATAATTTAAAATAACGGATCTCTGCAGTAAAGTTAATAACACTGCTAATGCTGCTGAATACTTAGTCCGTTACGTTGCGGACATTTTTAGAACCACCGACTTAATTTAACTTTTAATTATAAACTTGCTGATTTTTCTTTTCTCATATAATTGAAATTTACAACTACTCATGTAATTTTCCGAACAAGCTTTTGCTTTTGGGTACCTTTAGTAAGGATCGGCCATCGTTCTCTCACTCGGCCAAATTTATTCTACCAAATTTTGCATCCCGAATTCCAAGGTCGCCCCCGGAGAGAACTGACCGGAAGAAAAAGAGGAACGAGGTGTGAAGAAGCAATGAGAAAACAGTAGGGGGTGCCATGTTCAGTAGTGTTTGCTGGTGTATTAGAAATAATTCTTGAGCAATCAAAGCTGTATATTCCCCAAATGTTAACCCCTGTACATAATGTAATTTAATTGTAATTAAATCTATAGCCTAGAATCTGGCGCTTGGTCATTATTTATGACGACAGGCATTTGACCACAACTACACTACATGAACTGACAAATTAACAGAATGGTCAACCCGGGCCGTTGTGAAACGCCGGAACTCGTAGCTAGACGGGAAAACTTCACTCCTTTCATTGGCTAAGAGGGGGGAAAAACTTTTCAACTGTGTAGTAGACATTAATAAGAAAGAAGTGTAGACATTAATAAGAAAATAAAGTAGATCAGTATAATATACTAACTGTTATTTAATGACTGAAAAAATTAACTCACTTTTAATGATATTTATAACATTGCTCCAGTTCGGGTTGTCTTTTTAGATTATCGGAGGCTTGTCCCATGAACGCTTTCGAGAATACGAAGTTCTTTCCCTCTCTCCGTTTGGAATTCATTAATCATAGTTTCAGAAGCTCTGACTTTAATAAAATTGGCATTAATTTTATTTTATAAATGAACAGCTGAATGATTGATGCTTATTGTGTTAACTTCCTAAATAAAAGTTTTTAGGAAGTTAATTCTTGAGATTTTTTTTTGGGGGGGGGGAATTTAGATTTACATTTTAGAAAGGATTTAGAACACCTTTGTTATCAAATTTTACTGAATATCTGTTTAAAAGTAACGAAAGCATTCTTTAAAGAATTAAAGCATTTATTTAATAGCCTTGATTTTCGTTTAAAAGTTAGAATGAATATACCTCAAATCGATTCTCTAACAATTCCTTTACCTCTCATGCGATGGCTTGCTAATTAGAATGCTTGTTATTATTTATTTTATCTCTTTACCTTTCAGAATGGAGAAATTCTTCCTTTCTAAGTAAAACATATAGATAATTACATCCAAAAAGAAATAAATTTATCAGCTAATGAAATTTTAAAAGTGGTAACAAGCAGCAATGCAAATTAAAATAAATTAATAGAATTTTTTATTTAGTTACCCAATATATGAAATCAGGTTCTTTAATTTGTCACACGAATTTAATTGCTAAAGTAATACGATAACTTAAAACCAATTTTAGATTGGACTTTAATCTGAATGAAAGTATTAATGTGGTCACTTTTTTAATTGACAGGGTACCACTCGAAATCCCTGTACCCATAGCCATTTTCAACACTTAACAGGTCCGGATTGGAAGCTTTCTAAGGGCAGTTAAGTAAAGCAAATCTTGATGTCTCTTTTCACCTTCAAACTTTGGAAATCAAATATTCTTTATCTGTTTAATTTAATTTTGATACAAGAAGTTGTAAGCACAAAATTTGATTAATTGAAAGAGCAAAACACTTAATTGAATATCAATATAAAATATTGATTTCATCAAATCGTGTATAAAATCGTGTACAATTGAAATGTAAAAGTATTTTAAACGAAATAGTAAAAATAGGACTTTTCTTAATGCAATCTAAATAGTATTTAATAATGGGATCGGAATTTATTTTTAATAATAAAGCACAACATTTTTCCAAATACTAAAATATTAAACTTCCAAATGGTAATTAAGTACGAATGTTACTAGAAGAATGTTCTAAAATTAATTTTTTAAAAAATACTTGATTTTAATTTGAATAAATTCGATTTTAAAGCCTTTATTTGAAAAAATAAAATTAAATAAATTTCAAATCAATAGAAAAAGTTGAGAAAGTCTCAGTGGCTAATGTTGTAGCATCCCAAAGCAAATGCCTATTATCTCTGGTTATTAAAAAGTTGAAATGAGTCAATTTTTTTAAGCTTAAGTATAATTCAGAATTCAAAGAGATAATTTCTAAATCATTGTAAAGCAACTACTTGAATAGATTTATACCTCGCATATATGGTCAATCTCTCGGGTGCCGGCCATGAAATTTTTAATCTCTCTTTCTCTCTCTCCACTAATAGTTAGTATTCTACAACTGACTATTCACAAACTTTTATTTTAAAGTTGAAACCCATTGCATTCTATCTGTACAGTTCTATTTATAACATCTTAATAAAATTCTTTTAATACGCTTTACAAATAGAATTTTTTTTTAAACCAGCGAATTTGCAAACTTCGTACTTTTTGTAAACTTGTGGTATTGATCTGAATATAGTAGCATAACTAGCAAAAGTATTTTTGCAAAAGAGAACCGTTTTATGTTTTTTTCTTCAATAGACGCAGTTTGAAATAGCTAGGTTAAAAGCAACATTTTTTTGTCTGAAATTTTTTTAACTGATCATGACTATATTTTGTGTCCTTATTTCAAATACGGAAACAATTTTTATCTGTCGTTGTACTTTTTGTATTTCAGAGCACTTAAATTAGGAAATATTTTAAACTTGAAGGGAAAAGTTATTCTTTGGGCAGATGAATCGGAAGAAAAAAAAAGATTATACATAGAGATAATTGTATCATCTATTTATACATTGGAAGTCATATGATGAGTAAAGAAGTTTCTGTACTCCATAACTTTGGTCGTAGAAAAGACTAAGTTTTACGAACATCAATGAATAATTAGAGTAGACTTAAAAATGGTTAAATTTCAGAGGGCTACAAGAAATAACTTTGCTCTATGTTCCTTTGATATAGCATAATCAATATATATATATATATCACTAGATAAGAAAGAAGAAGAACGTGAGAAAGTATGGTTGTTAAAGAAAGAAATGTTGTAAGTGAACTTTTAATCATATGAAACAGAATCAGCTTTCATCCATTGTATATATTACTATAGGTGATGAAACGTTTCATAAAGCTGCTTATCAAGATAGACTTTACTGTTTGCATGTTTACAAGTACCTCTCTGCATAGAATAAGCACAGAAAAAGTTAAGTTAGAAAATTTCATCGAATCAGACTGGAAAATATTTTAACCATCAAATATTTTCCTGTCCTGTTTGGAGAAATGTATGTAAGGATAATTATTTCGTGATTACGCGAAATAAAAAGTGTAGATAATAACTCAACAAAAAGTGTGCATCTGACTTGTCTCGCTCTCATGAGCTTTCTGGGTAATCACAAGGCTGAAAATCATGCATATTTATTTTATATTGAAGTTCTCCGTTGTAATATAAGTATGAGTGCAAAGGCTCATTATCCCCATGACCTTTTTGACTATTTCCTTGAAGATTTTGACGATACTAGGGAAAAGCAAAGTGATCGATTTTACCAGGGCATAAGACCTACTGAAATAATGGCAGATTACTGTTGGAATCAGTAAAGAGACTGTATGAAGGAAGTTAACTCAAAAATCTCAAAGCATTCACAGTGAGAAAAATAAAATTTTGTTTTTATTTGATTCTTCTCATTTTTAATTAATTTTTCACAAATGTACAGGAGTATTGTTGTGCTTTTTATAGCAAAATGTTTTATACAAACTTATAAAAGATAATGTTTTTAAGACGCATTTCATAATCATAATTTTACATAAATAATACTACCGTTATATTTTAGAGATCATGGGGGAAAAAAACAATGCTCATATTTGTTTTCAGAATACGAAGAAAACATAAAATGAATTTAAAAAATTCCAGATAGCAAAGTATATGGTTGCAGTTAATTATGTAATTTTTCACGCAGTGTAATCCTGTTGCACGTGTAATAAGTTTTTAAGCAAAAACATTACAGAAAAAGCATTTTTCAAAATGATTTATTGCATAGTATAAATTATTTGTTGTGTATTGAATTTAAATACTGCAAGCTGGGCATGATTAAAAATAACTTTTTTTTTTCAATTTATAAACATCAATTGGTTCCTACTGTATAACTCTACTACAATTATACTGCCATTTAAAGACAAAAAAAAACAGACGAGTAAAAATTTATATTTCAGAGGAAGAAATGCAGTTAATTAAGTAATTTTTAAATGCTCTAAAACCTTAAAATGCTTCATCTTAAATTTAGGAAAAATTTTCTTCTACATTATATCGAAATTATACAATACAAATAGAAGATATTTCTTTTATAACACGTAGGAATATTGAGATTTCTGTAGTATTTTAATATTAAAGTAATCATTAAATATTATTTCCCAGCAGTTCTTTCTAAAGCTGCTCCAACTGTAAAAAAAAAAAAAAAAAAAAAAAAAAAAAAAGTTAAGAAAAGTTAATTTATTACTTTGAGAATGATAAATAATTTTTTTTTCAAATATTTTATCGGAATACCTATCAAATTTATATTTAGCTGATAAAGACTTTAATAGAATGGTGTCTAACTTGTATACTACATCTGATACTATAAACAATGTAACAAAATTTTTAATAAAAATTTCATAGGTGAATTTTCATTTTTAACCTTCTCATAAATGAATTTGAATTAAGGTTTAAAGATCTTAAATCTTCAGAAAAAGGGTTTTTTTACTCCTTCGATTTTCTCAATCGATATATAACCAGTAAGTCGATATAGAGGACGCAGTTTTTCTTATTTGAAGGCAAAATTAATTGAAATTAGGATTCCTGAATTTTACGAATATTTGCCAGTTAGTTCATGAATTGCCAAAAATTATGACATATTATGACATATGAAAATTATGACATATAAAATTACATATGCTTGGCATATGAAAACAATCAAAGCTTAGCACATGAAATTTATTTCATGTTTGAAAATGCTTGCTGAAGCGAAAAATTAATTTCACTTATGAAAGGAAAGTAAGCCTCCTGTTAAATCTACAATTACTGTCATTCATCTTAAATCAGCTTTGAAATTAAACTTTGCAAATAATATTTCCTTCAGATAGAAAAAACGGTAGAAGTAATGAGATAGAAAATGTCACGTAGAAAGCATTTACCTTTATTATTGTTCTATTTATGCATTTTTTGCTTATGAAATAAGCCTTCGTTTCAATAAAAATTGAAATTTTTCCATTATTGCCTCCCACATAAATTTAGTCTTTATTTATAGCTATTGCAATTAGGCAAATACTTTCAATTATAAAATTTCATCAAATTATGTTCCCAAATACTTTTTCTTCTGTAGAGAATAATAATAAAATGTAAAAATAAATAAATAAATTTTTATGCATCCCCCCCACAAACATAGCAAAAAAGTGTCAATGAGTAAAATGTTTCTCTTATGCTCAACTATAAGGAAAGAGGCGGCGGCAGCAATTTGTCGATGGGCGAGCTCAAGTAACATTTCTCAAATTTAGCTACCAGATATCACGTAATAATCAATTTCACATTTTAAAAGTAATTTGCGTATGTAGTAATTATATGTGCCATTTGTAATAAGTAATAATTAGTAAGTGATTATTTGGACTATTTATAAAATAATTATTGTAAATATGCCTATAAATAATTTTGAAATCCAGACAGTAAAATATCTGTCGTAAAGAAGAGCAATAAAAGGAAATGTGGAATTTAGAGCATAAATATCATTACAAATAAAATATATCACTCTTATATTGTAAATAAATTTGCACATTATTATTAAAATCTCATAACAAAATAAAGTAATTGATGAAATAGCAGAAAATAATAATTATTATTTAACTCACACATATATACACACATACATAGCCATTACAATATTTATCAATTTCATAGAATAATTTTAATGTAACTGTTAAAATATACATAAAATATTTTGATAATCTTATGCAAGTCAAGATTTTTGATAATTCTTTTTGTAAATTCCAAATATTATGAGGCCTTTTAGCGTTTTTTCTAGCATAGTAGTTCGCAAGTAGTTTTTTACCAGGCGCACATTACTGAAACTCCTTTAAATATACATACTTATCTTAATTTTTATTATGTTCAAAACATTCAAATAGAACGAATGCTCTTTATTTTAATACGAATACCACTAAGAATTTATATTTGTATTGCTTGTTTAGATATTGCCGCATTGAAAAGAGGCAGTCGACTCTCCATGGTCATAGCACTGGTCTCTTAATCAAGAGATCGTAATTTCGAATCCCGCTAGAGACAATGCGATTCACAGTCTGTGTAAATATTTAATTCCTTTATTTCATGTTCCAGAAGATTCTGGACATTTCTTTAGTTTACCAGACAAATGTTCTGGACTTTTCTTCCTGTCTCCAGAAAAGTATTCTGGAACTTTCCCTGCTAGTATAAAAGCAAAAGATCTGTCAGTCACTGTGTTCAGAGTTGAGTTAATAAATTGGTTTAGCTCTACTTCTTGTGTGTGTCATTGAGTTCCACACTAGAGTACCTACGTGCAATACATTTTTAAAAAATCATGTTTTTATAAATTAATAATTAATACTCCAAAATCAAAGTTAAAGAGTCTTACTCACCTCATTCAAAATAGTTTTAATTTATCTATAAATTAATTCAATTTCTTATAACTATTTTGGTTGAAAGAAATGACTTTATTCTAACCACTATCTTGAAGAACGGTCTTGAATTCTTGGTAACAGTTTGAGAATTTAACCAATCGGAGCTGAAGGGATAGGGTGATTTTGCATTCGCCTCGGCCATAAATTTATGAGGTCAAACTATTTGAACATGGCAGTCGAGAAATTTCTAAACGGCAATGATTTGAAACCTTTTTTTCACAGATGTGTAAACGAGAGAACATGGTTGCTGATTCCAGTGTACAAACAAAAAAATTCCCCTATTTGCTTTATAGTAGTGTACTGTCACTACTTCAGAAAAAAGTTCTTAAGAATTTAGACTAGAAAGGTGACATTTTACTGAGGGGAAAAGACACTCAGAAAACTTTATAATTTTTTTTATGTTAATATTTTCAAACTTTAATATACATAAAAAAAATATGGACTTCTCGGAGTTACAGAACTGTATATATTTTTCGAAAGTTAAGATACCAAAAACGCATAAAACGTTGTCACGAAATGAATAAAAAAAATGTATTTAGTTCTTCAAAAACATATTTAATCTTCTTTTTTAAAGATGCAATTCTTATGAACCATGCAGAACGCTTTTAAAATCTCTGATATAGACAAAAATAAAAAAAAAATGCAAATTTTTTCAAAGGAATAAAAAGAAATTTTCAAAAACTTTTTTCTTCAAAACACGAATAATTTGCATTATTATAAAAATGTGACAGTTAAATTTCACGAAATAATTTATAGCTGAATTATAATTATTAACATATATATATAACATGTATAGATACAAAACGCGTCTCTATATTTAAAGAGAACTTCAGAATTGAACTTTACTTCAGAATTTGAAGAATGAAGATATTTCATTGTTTTTAACTGCTTTACAAGCTCCTTCTTGAAACTAAATATTTCTTACAAGAAAAAGAAACTTTATAATTGAGATGGAGTGAACGAAAGTTTAATTTCTTTTTTTAAAAAGCACAGCAGAACAAAAGTTTAAAATGTGCAATTGTTATGAGTTTATCATTTATTTTTAATACCTGTTAGCACTTGCTATTTAATCATTTTTCTATTTTTATTCACTTCTTAATACTTGTGTTATAAATTATGTTGATTTTTTATGTTCTTTAAATGTATGGAGAAACTGTACAACTGATGATTTCTCTTTAAATCATTCAGAAATGATAATTTTTTTTAAAAAAAGAACATTATTAAGTTCAAAGATTATATTTGTGTGTTCTCTACTCTTCAAAAATGCTCAAAAACTGACTCTTTTCAAAAACTCTGTAAAAAAATGCCAATATTTTGAGGGAATTAAAAATTATAATCTTAACATAATTAAAGGTCACTACAGTTATGCATGTATGTTATAGACCTTCTAAAGAACTGAGCCGAAATAAATCAAACCTTGCGTACTTATTACTTAAAAAAAGAGAAAGAATATTCTTAACTTTTCAAAGTATAAAATTAATTAAATATTCGACTAAATAGAAATAAACCGAAATTTTATTATTTTTTTGAAGTAATTACGGAGCAAATAATTTTACAAGAAATATATTTATACCATCTTAAAATTCAAACTTTTTCCTTTTGAATGATGCAATTCCATTTCCATGGAGTTTTTCTCTGATTTAAGAAATTCTTTTCCAAATTTAAGAAAATATTAAGTAGGTGCGGATGATTTTGAAATAAGGAATTTTATCGGTTATTTTTTTAAATCATCTGATTCAGTTGAAATTCTAATTTTAATTATAAACATGAGACGAAAACAATATTTCGTGTTTTATAATATTCTATAAAGAATTATTTTTTTACATTAAAACTATTATATGTGAAAGTATTTTAGCGAACATCCTCTTGAACGGGACCAGTGGAAGTATTTTCCAAATTACTGTTGCAATTCTCTATCCCCCTTCTTTCATTTTTTATTTAATGGTAGAAGGAAATTGTGGAGTCTGTTAGCCAATTAAAAAATAAAAGACTTCACTATCTGCAAGCACTAAAATAAGAAAACATGAAATAAGTCTTTAAAAAAATATTCTGAAATTTCATCGAATGTTGATTTTACATCGAGTATGTTCAAGAAGAATGTCCTTATAAAAAGAAATGCCTTTGCACCACAAAATCTTGGATACCCCACAAAGTTGTAAGTGGCCGTAGATAGTTGCCTATTTGATAAACTGGCCTTGTTATCACCTACCTGAAAGAATTTTTAAATATGGATTGTAACCAAACAATCGGAAATAAAATGTCTTCTGAAGACGCGTGCAAGAACGATATAAAATGTAGAAAAGATACTGGGTTGTGTTTGTTTTTTTACAAGGACGAAGAAAACTTTATAACTTTAAAATCTTGCAAATATTAAAATTAACCGTTATTAAATGAAAGTATGTTTCATATATTAAGATATGAAAAATCCCCACATAAAAAAAACTTCTTAATCATTAGATTAAAGAAATAAACTATTTAACATGTATTTGTATATGCGTGCATATTTAAATTTCAAAAGTGAATACATTTTTAAAATTTAAAAAGCAATCAGATCTTGAATTTGTGTTCCTTTAATTTCATTTTTTAACCACGTGTTATGTTAACTGTTTTCATCCCTCGGAAGTATTGCAAACTAATATTCTAAAAGAAAAGGGAAAACTTTTTTTTTTTTTAAATTTATCGTTTGTGTAATTGGTTTTGCTCAATACGAATATTCAATGAAGAACTTTTTTAATCATCTTTATATTAAGGCTCTTCATCCAAAGTGCATTAAACATTCAAAAGTGTTTGGAATTGTATAGTTTTTATTGCAGTGTAATTGGCAGAAGAAGAAAAATTACATTCTATTTGCATAGTTATAATATTGAATGTAGAATCTGAAAAACTGAGGTACTAATTCAGTGAACCTGTGTGATATTATATATATATATATATATATATATATATATATATATATATATATATGTAATGATAATTTAACTCTAATTTCAATTTAATTAATTTTCTAGATTTTATCTTAACTTAGCCCATAGTAACTTTATTCTAAAATATTCTCTTATTTCGTGATCCAATTCCACTGTCTCTACTTAATTAATTCAAGAGAAGCTTTGTTAAATTACTGACTCAGCTAAAAGTCGAACTTTTCCACGCTCGGCGTGAAGGGGTAAAAAACTGTCCAGTAAGCACATTCTTTTTAAAAGATCCCTGTGTTTCCCTTACATGTGATTGACATGCGTCAGAAATCCCTATCAGAATCTTATTAATATATTAGCGCTATGAAGAAATGTTTTCCCTATCAAAATCATAGGTTATATAAGACCAGGGATAAAATGTCCAAGAGCTTTTTCCTCATTCCTCTCTGTGTGTCGTCCTGTGTGCTCATCGCTTGTACATATGCCTGCTTCTTAAAAAATGAAATAAAACGACGTCGCGAAATAGCAAGTCTCTTCACTGTCTTCAAGCTGTATTTCTGCTTCACAACAAATAATGTTACATATTAAAAAGTCGACAGGATAGTTTCCTGTGAAAAATTGTCAAATTAATTAAAATTAAATCGACGGGTGAGACTCCAACGTTGCATTGTGCTCGCTGTGCTCCAAAGATTACTGCTTCGGTCCAGGTTCGCCAGCTGCGATGTTTCCGTGGCGAAGTTCTTTCATCGCCGTCTCCCTAGGCTGCCTCCGGCCACATCGTTTCCTGCAAACCGTAGTCCAGGGTCCGGTCCAGTTCCCGTTGAATCTCCGGCATTCCGTCATGTTACCGCATCGTCGATGGTACCGTGCCTAACCTGTGACTTCATCCGACACTGCTGCTTAATACCCTTGTGCTTGTGCTCCATATCGTCATGTGCGTGCTCCTTATATCCTCAAGGAGTTGGGGCTCCTTGTCATCATAAAAATTTTCTGGCTCCTTACCTATGCTGAATAATCCCGATCTCGACGTCATTTTCTTGTTATATTATCACCACAATACTCGCCAGTGGTCTCCCGTGCCAGACTGAATCACCCAAATTTCGAAAATATCACTTGTGTGTTATATTATCAACTCAATAGAAAAATAGTTTCCGTCACCTGCCGTAATCTCCAGTTCCAGTGCTCAAAATTGCATTTTGTGATTAATTTAAAAAGTGATAATTCATCAAAAAAGTGTTTAGTGTTTCCCGACTCAACGGTGAAAATCAAGATTTATGTTTGTGTTTTTCTTTTCTTTTGATTTTCATTTTTCAATTTTAGAATTATTGCAAGTTATATTTTTATAGTATTATTTAAAATATTGAAATTTTAGTCTTTTATCAAGTTTATTTTTTAAAATTTTATGTTTAAATTTTATAATGTTTTTTATTTGAAAAATACTTCAATGCTGTTAAGATCTGGAAAAATGACTGACCAAGATAAAGCAAATGTATCGAATTCTCAAGGTTCAGAAGTTAAAATTGATAAAGAAGAAAATGAACAAATATCCCAAGAACCCTCCATAATCCCTTTTGATCCCGAAAATGGGATGAAGATGGATTTATGGTTAGGATATTTTAACAAAATTTGTCAAGAAAATAACAAAAATGATTTGTGGAAAATTAAAAATATTGCTAAATTTCTAAAAGAGTCAGCCTTAACACATTATATAAATAGTTGTTTAAATATTGATAATTTTGATGATTTATGTTGTATATTAACTGAACAATTTATTCAACCCAATATTGCTAATTTTTCTGACTTTTCACAATTGAAATTTGATTCAAAAAATGCTAAATTAGTGGATTATTTCCATCAAAAATTAAATTATGGCAGACAGTTAGGCCTTAATCCACAACTAATTTTAGAAGGTCTTACTGATGGACTGCCAACTCAACTAAAACAATTAGTTAGCATAAAAGCTCCTAATACCCCTACAGAATGGCTTACAATAACAACTAAATTATTAAATATGGAAGAATCTTCAGAACCAAACCCAGGCAGGTGTAATGAAACTAAAATCAGAATAAGGCAACCAGCACCTTTTACACCTAGGCATAATTTTAATTATAGATTTCAAAATTCTTTTACTCCTCGAGCTCCTAATAATTTTAGACAAAATTATCATAATTCAATAAGGCCACGTCCCAATAATTACAATAACTATAATCATAATTTGCATTTTCAACAAAGATTACCACCTTCTCCATGTAGAATTTGTACCCAAAAAGGTGTTCAAAATGCTTATCATTGGACCCAAGTATGTCCTTTTCATCAACCCCAAATTATGACAAATGTTCCAATAACAGCCAATACAACTTCCCCGTGCACAGAAGTTCCTCTTGGCTGTTCTCAAAATCATGGAACAAGAAAAAATTCTCCTAATGAGGCCCCTGGCCCAGCATACTGACAATTATTAGTGTCCGGACACATCTCAACTTTACCAAGTCTAGCTAACTTGGACAATGTTTATAACCCTTATAGTAATATAAATATTGTTATTGACACAGGATCCACTCTTTCAATTATATCTGCAGATATTGTAAAAAAACTTAACTTGACAAGAAAAAATGTAAAACCTATTAGAGTCAAACAAGCTCATGGAACGTTCCAATTAACCCAAATTTGTGACATATATTTAAAAATTGGCCAAATAAATAAGAAAATCAAATTATATATTACGGACAATCCTTTACCATATATCATTCTAGGACTGCCAGATTGTAGTTTATATAAATTAATTATAGATTGTGACAAAAATAAAATATTTCAAAATGGAAAAATTATTACCAATTTACATACCAATAATAATTATATGTCTTTACATATTGTTGAAAATAATAACACTAGTGATAATAAGGTCAAGGTAGTGAATACCTCAGAGGAAATTTTCCCACCTCTGACTGTAAATAAACTATCTGGACCTGTGTTATCTCTGGTGTCAGAATATTCTCATGTGTTTGCAAAAAATAAATATGATGTTGGTAAAATAAGAATGGAACCCCCTAGAATAAATTTAACATCTGATTTACCAGTTTCACAAAGGGCTTATAGAACCTCTGCTACTGATGAAATTGAAATAAATAAGCAAATTAAAAATTTGTTAGATGCAGGTTTAATAAAAGAATCTACTAGTAACTATTCCTCTCCTGTAACATTAGCATATAAAAGAGATGGAAATAGAAAAAGTCGTCTTTGTATTGATTATCGTAAAATTAATTCCCTTTGCAAATCTGAGGCAGAGCCTCTCCCTAGAATAGATACCTTATTAGATAAATTAAGTACTGCTAAAGTTTTTTCAACTTTGGATCTTGCATCTGGATATTGGCACATACCCTTGCATGAACAAGATAAACATAAATTGGCATTTGTAACTACTGAAGGTTTATATGAATTTCAAGTCCTACCTTTTGGCTTTAAAAATGCACCTGCAATATTCAATAGAGCTATTCGTAGAATTTTAAATAAACATAAATTTTCAAATTTTGCATGTCACTATTTTGATGACATAGTAGTTTTCTCTAATTCATTAGAGGAACACTATGATCATTTAAAACAGATTTTTCAAATGTGTGAAAAAGAAAACATTAAATTAAAATTTTCTAAATGTGTGTTTGCTCAAGATAAAATTAATTTCTTGGGGTATGAAGTCAAAGAAGGATGCATTTCTCCTGATAATCATAATATTGAAAGTATTAAAAAATTACAACCTCCAAAAAATGTCAAGCAACTTCAAGGTTTTCTTGGCTCTGTAAATGTTTATAATAAGTTTATTGATACTTATGCTAAAATAAGAGAACCCTTAAATAATCTTCTTAAAAAAGATACACCATGGCAATGGACAGAAGACTGTCAAAAAGCTTTTGATATGTTAAAAAATAAATTGATTACTAAACCAGTATTACAACTGTATAATCCTAATTTACCTCTTCATGTTTTTTGTGATGCATCTCAGGTAGCCATTGGAGCTGTTCTAAAACAGCCTGATTGTTCTGGTAAATTACATCCTGTATCTTATCATTCAAGAACTTTACGATCTTATGAAAAAAATTATTGTATAACTGAGTTGGAATGTTTAGAAATAGTAGATACTCTTGATAATTTTATTATTATTTACATGGGAAAAAATTCATAATTCATACTGATCATGCTGCTCTTGTTTGGCTTAAAAATGTAAAAAATTTAAGGGGAAGATTATTTCGTTGGTCTTTAAAATTAAGCATGTTTGATTATGAAGTTAAATATTTAAAGGGAACAGCTAATGTTGAAGCAGATATGTTATCAAGGCATCCTACTGCTCAATATCTCCAACATTCTGTGCATTTATTGGAATTAGATGAGATAAAACACTATCAAAATTTAGACAATTTAGATGATACAAAATATAAAAATATTAATGATGTACTTGTAGTTAAAAAGAAAAATTTATTTAAAATAGTTGTACCTTTTTCTCTTAGGAGAAAAGTTTTGCAAACAGCTCATGAACAATTTGGGCATCCAGGCACTCAAAAAATGATAAATTTAATTACTCCTCAGTATTATTGGCCCCATATTACTAAAGATATTGCACTTTTTGTTAAACATTGTGATATTTGTCAATTAAATAAAAAGAAAAAGCAAAAAAGATTTGGCCTTTTACAGGCCGTGCCCCCCACAGATCGTCCTTTTGAATGTCTTTCTGTCGATACTGTTGGTGGATTTAACTATTATAATTCAACTAAAAAATTTCTTCATATAGTAATTGATCATGCAACTAGATATGTTTGGGCCTTTCCTTCCAAAAATGAAAATTCTGAAACTTATATTAATATATTAAAGCAAGTTTTCCAAATTCAGGTTCCTTCCAAATTATTAACTGATAGAAATGGTGCTTTTACCTCATCTAAATTTAAACATTTCCTCAGAAATTACAGTGTCAAGCATCTGTTAACATCTTCACATCATCCACAAACTAATGGGAAATGTGAAAGAGTTAACCAATCAATAGTAACTAAATTAAAGTGTAAGGTCAATTCTTCTCCTACTAAAATTCCTTGGACTAAACTTTTAGAACAAGTAATCAATGAATATAATTTAACACCCCATTCAGTTACAAAATTTCCTCCTGCATATTTGTTATTTGGCACTTTACCTTATCCTCCTCCCTTAACTCAAAATCAATTCTATCCTCCAGTAGAAGAAGCCAGGAAATTAGCTAAAGATAATACAATAAAATATCATGATAAAAATAAAATAAGATATGATGCTAGATTTATAGATTCTCCATTCAAACCTGGTGACATTGTAATGTATGAGGAATTTAATTACCCCAATCGTAGAAAATTATCTCCAGTATTTTCAGGTCCATATGAAATAGTAACTAAAATTTCAGATGTAAATTATGAAATAACTAAACCAAATGCATTAACAAACAAAGCTACTGATATTGTCCACATATCAAAATTAAGAACATATTATCCACCGGAAAAATTAAAATTAAGTCATGAATAATAATTTAAATTTAAAAAAAAATCCTTTTATTTCCCATGTTTCTTTAACATAATCCCCAACTTTGGTTGGCCCGTTGTCTTCACTCGTAAGAGTTAGTTTTTCTTTTCTTCATGATGATGTTGTGATAGGCGCCATCACAAAATACATTCAAATACTTCAGTCTTATTGAGAAGTGAGTATAGGGTCAACCTCACAACTAATTTCTATCTCTTTCTATTTTTATCCTGTATATGTTGTTCTCCATTTGGAAATAAATATTCCTGGATGAGAGTAGAGAGAGAATAAGAATTATGTCCCCCTTCTTGATGTCCTAATTTTGGGTCATTAAGTTTCACCCACTACTAGAAATTGGTGGACAAGGTTTTACTATTCACCACTAAGTGGCTAACTAGTGGGTTAAAGTTTTTCTTTTACAATTAGTCATTTTTATGTCATTTGTTTTTGAATATTTATGTTATAAGAGTATTTTGAATATCATATTATTTTCAGATTCAAGTGTTATATACAAAAATTAGAACTGTGTTGATATATTACTATTATATAAATTCAATTTGTTATTCCAATATTTTACATTCAATTTAATCATTTTGGTGAGCCTTCTACTATTTAAAGGACACTGTATGCAAGCATTCTTTCGAGACATTCCTCATCAAATAGAGATAATCTTACAGATTGTGAGACAATAGACTGAGTTTCTGCAGAAAATCATTTGTACCTTGCATATTTTAGTATTATCACTTTTTGTGTTGTTGAATATTTATCCAATATTTTCACATATATCACATTATCTTTTTGTGTGTTACATAATCTTGTTCAAAATGATTTGTATACTATTGTAAAGGTAAGGGAAACTTTGGTATCACTTTTAATATGCTTTTAAATTTTAGTTTCTTACTTGACCACCACTGTAGGGTAAGGCTGTATGTCGAGGGCCCCGACATACTTCCGCGTCTTGCAGTGGGGGGAAAATTGTAATGATATTTTAACTCTAATTTCAATTTAATTAATTTTCTAGATTTTATCTTAAC
>JAPMOR010114456.1:718111-756768 GCA_026543865.1 Argiope aurantia
CGAACATTGATGACCTAAAAGCCAGAATTACAACCGCAATAGGCTCTGTGGATGCCGACATGCTTGCCGCTACCTGGCGCGAAATTGACTATCGACTTGATATTCTCCGTGCGACGAAGGGGGCACACGTGGAAGTTCATTGACAAGGGTAATGAAACTTTTTGAGTCTATTTAATCATTTATGTTATTAATTTTAATCTATCTTTATTATTTTATGAGTTATTAAACATCAAAATGGGCCCGGGACTAAATAAACACCCTGTATTAATATACCACGAATATTTTTTTTAAAATATGACTAATAGAAGAGGAGAAAATACATAAACTTAGGCGATAATGTAATTTTTTTCTCAATTGCATTTGTTGACTCAGTCACCATCAAATATAACTCAATACATACTTAAATCATTTTTCCGGAATAAAGCTGAAACAAGGTGCTCTTTTTTATTGTGATTCAATTAAAATTTGACATCATTTTATTATTTGGAAATAAATAAAGGGTAACAGGATTTTACTATAATGCCTATAAAAATTTGCGAAGCTGAATATTTTTGTCTTGTTACAAAGATTAACACACAATATGTATATATGTATGCATATTATATATATATATATATATGGTACTTCTCCTCATCTAACAAGATTTTAGAAGTCTAACATGGCTCTCTTCATTGCATTTTGCATATCCCTAATTATCTGTCATTCCTCCTAAAACTTCAGCTTTAATTTGAAAGGGAAGTTATTAAATTTCAACTAATGCAATAATTTTGTGACTGAAGTTAATCACATTAATTAGAAATATAAGAACTGTAATTAGAATCATTTAAAGCATTAAAATCTTGTCTCAACTAAAGAGGATGTTTCATAATTTACGTAATATTTTTTTTATTCAATAAAAATTTCTTTCATTTAATAAAAATATTCAGTACTTTTACAAGAAAATCATTTTCAACATAAAAGAATACTACTACTTTTTTGAGAAAATGGTTTAATAGGTGCACCGTGATTGAAATCCGACAAACTAGATAATGGAAAATGACGTGTTTTTGCATGCATAATTGAGAAAACAAAGATAATAGCACTTAAAGAAATCAAAAACTCAAGCGGGAAAGGAATCATTAATTAAATAACGCGCTCAGCGTCCATTGCTCACTAGCTCGCACCACGAATAAACTTCAGAGAAATTCATTCACTCGGACATTTCGGATATTTATAGATTTCCTACAGGCTCCCTTAAAAAAATTTAGATCCATGATTCTTGCATTTTCTGTATCCTTCATTTTTGTCGGAACGATAGGAGGCAAATCTCCATTACCTGCCACAAAACACAGATGACGAAGAAACGGCATTAGGGATTTATAACACCACCCTCTTTACAGATTGCACTTCCCGACATACAGAGCTATGATCAGTATCCCGATGTGGATTTAACCGATTGATAAACATGACTGTATTGGCGTGGGCAGTCTCTGTAGAATATGAGGCGAGTCTCAGTGCTGTTTGGATTTCGGGTCGAGATCACTCCATCGCCTCGGATTATACAATTAGATTCGATCACTCTCCTTAAAATGGTGGTCAGTTCCTCTGGAGTCGTAACGAATCTTCATTCGTTCAATGGACAACTTAATTATCTTTCTGACAAACGCATGCAAGTTTTCCAAACGTACTCCAATCTTATTCGTGTATTCGTACGGCAAGGAATCGGTCTCACACGATTTTCTAAAGAGGATATCGCATGTCAGCTGCGGCGTTCAATCCAAAAGCATCCCTGACGGGATCCATTGTCACTTCATGGACTACGCACCGAGTGTCTATGGGAAAAAAAAAAAAAAAGAGACGAAATGCATATATCTTAATCATCCCAATAAAGATAGTGGTTTTAAATTATTCGATTAAATCTCTCAATCGTGCCCTAGGGTTCAGAATGAAAGGCTATCATTCAAGTTTTTAGGATTCCTAAAAATTTAGAAAATAATACCTAGCTATAATTTGCATCTTGAGCAGAATCTTTGACAAAATAAAATGCGAAATCCAGCTTAAAATGAGTTCTACAGCTATGAATGCTTCAAGACCAGGAAATTCCTTCAAGGTACTTGGTAAAATTGTTCATCAACACTAAGATATACCGATTGCCCTTTGAAGTTACATGAAAAAGGGTCAAAATATACAAAGGTATTCTTTCAAATGGTGCAGCCCTATTATAACGTTGTAAGCGAACTTTAGTTTTCGTTTTGGATCCTTTTCGGTCTCTGCAAATATGGCATTAACTTACAACAGTTTCCAATGTCAGCGCGAAGTCGATTCCAATAAAATCGCCCTCGGCTTTTATTTGTGTTATGGGTCTAAAATATCCTCCATTTGCAGAACTTTCTATTCGAAAGAATCAGTTGCCATCGACAACATTGCCAAGATGATCAATTTGCCGAATGTAGTTCCTTCTACAGAATTGGTCTAATATTTGAATCGTGAAGCTGCATTTTTTAAATCTTAGCGAGTTCTTCCTCTAATTTTGGAAAAGGTTTGAAGAGAATATGATGAGAGAACGCAATACACTTTTAAATTAAAAAAGAAATTGAAGTTAATGGCTAAAATATTAGAGCTCTAAACTTCTCAGCAATAGCAGCTATATAAAAGCAGTTCGTTAAGCTCACGCGATAATCTGCTTGCTTTGAATTTTCTATTTTTATCGCCAGAAAATCATGGGGAGATGAAAATTTCATCACTGAGCTGGATGGACTAGTCTAAGAACTCGGCCGAGATTTTCATTCTTCTTAAATCCATCTGGTTTAAATCTAATTAAAATTACCTTACCATGTTCATATGATAACATGGGCAATAGCATAAATTCTGCTCTAAAAAATGTATTCCTACAAATGGCTAATACGAATAAATCAAACTAATAATTATTATTTTTAAAAGTCACCCGAAGACTATAAGAAGACACTTCTTACAATGAGTGAAAAGACTGCTTTTCTTTTTAAAAAGTATCTACGCCAACAATATAAAAATGAATTCATCAATTCTAGGATTCAATCAAATATTTTTGTAAATACCGAAATACGGTTTTAAGGATCGACTCTTTTGTTTACTAAATGCTAATTAAATTACTCTTTCTTCATTTTAAATGACATATTTATACACTTGTCATTATATATATGTATTTGATTTCTTTCATAAGTTTTTTTTTTCCAAAAATTTTGGCAAATTTAGATGAGTTTTTCTAATTTTCAGAATGGACTGAATCCTACTATATTGCGTAAAAAATATCACTAGATTAATTCTTTTCCGAAAATCTATCCTGGTAAAGGTCCTTTTCATTCCAAAGGAACATTTCTACAAATTTGTTTTCAACTCCGCGTACCGTAACGATATGTCAGCCTCGTAAATTGAGTAACAGATCTTTAAATTCATAATTAAGTCGATATGGCAATTAATTTAAAAATAAAATATCACTTGGACACAATTATTTCTGATATCCTATTCGTTCTTATATGGATGGAAATAAACTAATTAGAGTCACCTAATTAGAGTTTAAATAAATTTGCGGTTCAAATGGTTAATGCTTCATATCCATTTATTTAATTTTTTTTAATATTCTATATCCATTTCTATTCACATGACTACATACCTAAAGGACACAAATAATATGTAATGGTAAAAGAACAAGAATTTGACTTTTCGAACATTTGCGCCTCAATCTTAATAAGATTTTAGCATCATATCAGGGCTAAGCTACGAATATTCATACTAGCGAAATAAGTTTCCTCCGAGATACACATAATTTTATATTTACAAACAGTGATAAAAAAATAATTGATAATATAAGTGTTCGCTGCTATCATACTGTTCAAAGTAAAGGGATAAAATTTTGGATAGAGATATTTTAAAGTTAGCGCTCAAGAATATTGTGAAAAATAGGTCGGTTTTCATAATGACAAAATTTCAAAAAACCCTTATTAGAACGCAATATCCACAGCGAAAAGTCATAAATGCGTTAGAACTGTATCTGTACAATAAAAAAATAGCTTTAAAAAAGGGCGGAGCTGCGAAAGCAACCAAAAAGGACAGAAAAGTGTTAGCCTTTATTAAATTCTATAAATTTCCCATGCGTTTTTAAAGTATGTGGAAGCGGATATCATGTAATCTAATCGGAATAAAATGTAGAAAAAATGCTGCTTTATACCTTTAAAAGGGATACAATCATTTTAGAGAAGCACTATGAATCAGGATATGTTAAATGTGTTTGCAATGCTTTTAACAGATAAAATATCTTTTACCAGCCGCTTACGAATAGTTACTGCATTTTCCCTGGAAATAAAATCACGAGAATAGATATAATCTTAAAGCAATTTTCGCTTTTTTATACATTCGTTATACTGAGGAATTTTTCTAGAAAAAAGCATAAAAATTTTCCTACATTTTATTTTTTCATGATTTTTTTAATGTTTAACCACATTGAACTAAATTCTTGTAAACGACAGTAAGATACAGAGCAAAAGCAATCGATAATGTAAATAATAAATTATACGATAATATTTTTAATATAGCAATTTTTAATAAAAATTCATTGTTGATAAAAATCAGTACTTTTAATTACCAAAGCTATATTTATTTTCAATAATGTCCCCCATTCACCTAGATATATATATTATTCACTTTTTCATAAAAGTAATCAAAGTTAAACATTCCATTTTTACGATCAGTATCGGGATTTTTTTTTTTTTTTAATCGAACAGAAAAAAATAAAGGTAATCGACATGCTACAATCTTCCCATGAATAAAAAATTAAACAGAACACAGTAAGTTAAAAAAAAAATCTTAAAAGTGTTAAATATTTTAAGAATATAAAAAAAAATCAATAATCCGAAATATTTTTTTAAACGGCAATAATTTGCAAGTACTGCAATCAATAAGCAGTTATTTCAGAGTGAAGATGGTAGAATACATTGGGAGGAACATAAAATGCAGTTCTGATTAGAATTTATGGATTATATGTGAAATATTCAAGGTGATTTATTAATATCTTTCATGTAAGTTCAAATGCAAATTAAAAAAACTGAGAGGGTTTTTTTTTTTTTCCACTCTTTACTAAAGAAGCATATGCAGATTTAGTTTTGGCCATACAGATTAATAGTTCAATAAAATAATCATAAATAACACACAAAATATACAGATAAGACTTAAAATTCAATATCATAAATAGAAAGCTACAAATAGTTCTAAGATTATGTACAAAGAGAAAAAAGACTGAATTTAAGGGATGGGTCCTCTTTCTGGAATTGTTGGAGTGCTAGCAGAGGAAGCCACACCTCTTCTGTCAGGTGCACGAACAGCATCATCAAAATTGTACAAACTAGTACTTCGAGGTGTACCCATGCGAGACTGTAACAAGAATTATAACTTTAGAAGTTTCGTATATTATACACAAATTTATAATTTATTACATTATACATAAATATAGCTTATTTTCTATAAAATATAAACTTACACGGACATTTGTATAGGCAGATCCCATTCTTTCTTCGAATGAACGAAAAGTTGAGGAGTTCCTAGAAATACAGAAATAATCAGCTAAAAATAACTCAACAAATAATAAGCTACGCTTTTAAAGATACATATTTTAAATCAGTATTGTATATCGCACATCATGAAAGAAAACAGACATCAGTATCGAAATATGATAACTTATTATTTAATAAAATAAATCATATGAGAGGCAATAGCTAATACAATCAATATGAATTTTCGGAACAAAGGCTATTCTGATTAGTTTAAATCTCATTTTAATAACTTATTTTAATGACGGAAATTTTTATAGCTATAAATAACCATGCAATCACAATATATGACACAAAAGCGCCGTTTCTAATTCCATATTTTAAAAGAAAAACTTCCAATTAAAAAGGGACTTACTTGACTTCACCTAACTTTTTGCTCACACTAGCGCCCAATACACCAAGAACAGATGTCGTTTTTTCAGCTGCTGTTTTAACAGTTTGACTTGTTCTCTGGTAACTAATGTAAAAAAAAAAATTATTATTAAGATCTGAAGAAATTTAATTATTACAAAGGAAATACCAAAGTTTCACTATATATTCTTTTAAAAAATTTGAATTTTATAATACATACACAAAACAAATGTGAATAAAATCCACCTATATTTTTTAATGTAAACAGAACACAGCTAGTTAAAAAAATCGTCACTACAATTTTCTATGATAAATAAAGAATATAAATTTGAAAATTTCAATTTCAAGCGAATATGAGTACTTTTCTCGCAAATGACATCAAAGTCATTACGGAAGATTTGTTATTTATTCCATAATGTTGTTAAGACTGTGTATACAGATTAATAAACATTGAGTTGTGACTTAAAGCCAAAGTCAGAACGAATAGAAAGCAAAGCAAACATCAACATTTCAAAATTAAAGATGGTAACACTATTCTATGATATACTACATTTTTTTAAATTCTGCTTTTAATATTAGAATGATGGGGGGAAAATCCCGCAAAAATATTTTTAAAAAAACCTTGTATAGTTATATACACAAGTAAAACCTCAATTTAAAAATGTAAATGAAACATTTATCATTTAGCATCAAACAATTTAATGAAATCACAGGGGATACATAGCATTAAGACCTCAAAAGATTTCAAGTCACGAACAAAACTATGAATACAACTTATAAAAATAGCATTATACAATGAAATGTTTAAATTATTTTAGTTCTCACAGTAATTAACAACATGGAGAAATCTAAAATGCCTTTAACAAATAGCAGTTTCTAAATTAACCAAGTAAAAAAAACTAATAATAAATCCGGTGAAATTTATAAAATTATGCTAACGAAGTTATTAATATACTGCAAATGGTAG
Source organism: Argiope aurantia (assembly GCA_026543865.1). Taxonomy (NCBI): domain Eukaryota; kingdom Metazoa; phylum Arthropoda; class Arachnida; order Araneae; family Araneidae; genus Argiope; species Argiope aurantia. The sequence goes on from JAPMOR010114456.1 coordinate 724,988, forward strand.
ATGGATCATATTCTTTTAAAAATTTCCTTTCTTGTTTTTACATAAATATACCTATCCTGACGCACTTGTTCGGGAAAATTTTTATAACCAAACAGTTCTTCACAAAATACGACGAAAGTTTAATATTAGGATATTTTAGAACATCAATTTCACAGAAGCTGAAAGCACTATAAATGAATATTTAAGCAATAAGGAACAACAAACAAACTAACTATATTTGGCAACGTATACTAGATCTACTTTTTGCCATGCAAGGTTGATTAATTCTAAGAGAAGACTGGCTCTTTCAAAAAAAATTTGTAAAAGCTAGCATCTATATTCATAATAAAGATGAATGTGTGCGTATGTGTGTGTATTGAAGCTCGACAGGTCAAACCGTTTGACTTATATCTATCAAATATGGCACGTATATACCTTAGAGGTCGGAAATGTGTACCTCAGGGCAATTTTTTTTTTGAAATTTTAATTAATTTTTCCCCGAGATAATTTCCGAAAATATTACCGCACAAAAATACATTTACATCCTTACAAATTACGCTCTTCAAAATTTTTTAAAATATCTATTTAATGATGACAATTTAATAGTCACGAGAATTTTATCTAAATTTTGGCAGATAATTAAAAACATTTTTTTTTTTTTTTTTTTGCCAGATTTCCAAGCACAGATTGCTTTGTCGCTCTGAAGTTCAAAGCATTTTCATTGCTTCATCAAATATCTGATGGTGCAATTTTCTTCCATTATTAGAAGTTAAGGAAGATGGATTCTGCTAAATATCTGCATAGTTTACGAGATGTATAAAAAAATGAAGTAAAATTAACGAGAAATTTAGAAGATAGATGAGCTGGATATTTACGTTTCTAACAGCGCTATTATGTTGTGAGACTGGTCTAAATTAGAAAGGCTCATGTACGCAATAAACAGTGCATATGTAAGACTCAATTAAAATAAAACTGCTTTAGTGTTTGATAATATGGCGGAATTGTGATGTTATCAAAGCGATTTAAAGAAAATTATATATAACTGTTATTCCCAGAGAACCAGCAAGTGACCAAAGTCATATAGTTTTAAATAAAAATAAAGGTTCACTTTATTGCACCTAAAACTAAGTCAGCTGTGAAAATTTAAATATCACTATCTTTTAAAAATGCGCGATTTAAACCATTCCATTGAATGCCATAAAGAAGATATGCCAATCAGCACCCAGTTTCCCCAAGGCTGAAATGCCCAAGATTACAAAAATGTTCATTGTTTTAGAATTTTTACAATAAAAACTTTATAATTTGTTCAGATTTGATCACAGATTGTTAAAAAAAAATTTCTATTTATTTAAAAAAATATTTCGCAGAATATGTTTCCTTAGGACCAAAGGACTGTTTAAAATTCACCTTTATAATTTTTTGAAGTATATTTTATTTACCAAAACAAATAAAATATTATTTAGCCACTTAAATCCTTTTGAAAGTAAAAATAAAAACCGAATTTTATGATGAATCATAGAAATTTTTATTGAATAATTCCTTATGATATAGCATAAATAAAGAAAATTTTATAATGAATATAAGAATTCAATGTCGAACGATTCTATTTTCTGTACTCATTTTAAGGAAAAATATTTGGTTACAGCAAAAAATGTGTTAGTATTAAATGAAATTTAATTACTTCCACTTTAAATTAAAATTCAATTTTTATGGAAGCTGACAGAAAATCCGAGAGATGCCTAGCACAATGAATAGAACGGTTTAAGGCTTCTATAACAGTATGAGTTATATGACTATCAAAATTTGAAGCTTAACAATATTTTGCTGAAGAAGCTATAAAGAGATCAAGTTGCATAAAATATTTAATTAAAAATTGCATTGAGTATCCCAGCGAACCACCTGGATGTGAAAGGCGGCTAGTTAAAAAAAATGAAACAATTAAAGCCGAATAAATAATAAAGATGTCACAAAGTTTTATAGTTTTATTTATACACAGTCCAACTTCCATATTCATAAAAATTATTATTTTAAAATTGCACTAACACAAATTCTATCTAAGATAAGTCAAGGATATATACTATACTAAGAGTTTTGAGCAAATCAAACTAGCTGAAATGGGAACTAATTTTGTATTTACTACTATAAATGCTACAAAAATCAACTGTTGCATTTATCTATTTAGCCACCAAAATTCCCATATTATAAGAAAAAAACATTCCATGTAACGAACGAATCATTACAAAACATTAATATTAAGTGTTAGGGAAGCAATACATTAATATTCAGTGATTGTTCCGAAAAAGTGAACTTTTCTTCCTTAGCTAAAAATAATAAGCAAGTGTTTGATAAAAATAAAACAGACGAGACATTTAGGAAACACTTAAGACATTTATGAAGTTCTTTAGAAAGCCAGTCTACTCTTATAAACGAAACAGGACAAAACAACACGACAATTCCAAAGTATTCAAAGAACATACGCTGTGGAGCTAAATATTCCAGGAAAGCTTGAAGGAAAAAAAATTGATTCCAATTAAAGTGCACTCAAAATACTTTCAAAAGTACATATTCTTCTCATAATGTTAAAGTAAGAAATTTAATTATATCGACTAAAAACCATTTAAATGATATTTAATACATTACTAAATCATGACAAATTTTATGCACCAATATTCATTAAATATATTATTTCCATTTCAATGAATTTCTCTTAAAAAAAAAGATACTGAACAATGTTTTAATATAAATTACAACAAATATCAATAGAAACGAAAACTTATTTTATGCATTTATAGAACAAAAGTGTCATCAAAGTAAGGAAAAATTTCAAACAAAATTAAGAAGAAAAATAATGAAAAGAAATATAATGAAACATGCACTAAATTAATGCATATTTTTTTCTGAAATAATACTAAAAGTAACTTATGACAATAATAATCATCAATAAAAGAATAGCTAAATTTTCTTACTTTATAATTTTTTAAGACACGAAACAATTTTTTTTTCAATAATTTTCTCATACATAACATTATTTAAAGCTTGTCTCTTGATTAATACAAAACAGTTTTATAAGGAGAAATTAATTTAAATCAGATAGCTCCCTTTCCTGCCCATCATAATTGTGCATATTTCATCCTTCATACTATTTTATGTAAATACTTATTTCTAAGCTAAATAACGATTAAATTTTTATATTTAATTACAAAAATTTCATTTCAGAGCCTGTTCCTTTTACAAAATGATACTAAGAAAATCATATATACATTCTAAATCTTTTTAATATTCATGCTCTTACTATATTTATGATATTGATCATTAAAACCATTTGTTAATCATTAAAATAACTGAGCCAATCACTAAAATTTGTGCAATAAAAACCATTCAATTAAAACTCATTTTTAAAAATCATACAAGATAAAAAATAATAATAAACATATACTAACATTGGCGCACTTGTGATAGCACTGTTCCATTCAACAAGTCGTCCTCCAACTTCTTTCATACTATCAGAAGAAAAAAGTTAACAGCAAATAAGTAGTAACAGAACAATGATATCATTCCCTTATTTACATAATTCATTAAAAATCAGAAGCAGCTATAAATAACCGCCTTATATTAACGCATTTATATGAAGTAAATCAAATAAGAGAAAAAAAAAACCCGTTTCAAATGATCAATAGTTTTTGTGTATACTGACTTATATAAACATTGTAATACTACATTATTCTTGGCAAAAATAAAAAGGAATTCGCATAACAATCGCTCGTAACTCGTTGATATTATTTAACAGTAATAATTACTTAAAAAATTTTCTCTGAATAAAAAACACCTGAAACTTGATATAACTATTTGTGCAGTTCAAATCATGAAGTATATTTCAAATTACAAGTAACACACAAAATTAAACCAGAATATACAGGTATTCAAAATTAGGAGAATGTTTGTTTTTGACATTTTCCATTTGGTCGATTATCAATGTTGACAAAAGGTAATGGATTAAAAAACAAATTATGTCACTAAGTAAGAATGCAAATTTTTAATGTTGAATAAATAGTCTTGCATATAGAAGTGAGTGAGTTTGTGAAAATATAAACGGCGATTCGATGGTTTTCAACAAGATTAATTTGTTAGCGCAGCTTGGTAGCATTCATTGTTTCATGCAAGAGTTGATTCAATTTCATAAGTGTAGAAGAGTAACATCAGAGGCACTAGGGCAGAAATAAGGAGAATCACTGACTTATTGGAGACAGAGTAATTGCAAATAGAAAAGAATTCAATGTAGCTCCTTATATCTGCAGGTTACAGAAAAAATTTAATCACATAATAGATACATATGAAGAAATGGGAAAGGAATTTAAAAAAAAAAGGGGGGGACTATCGTTAGGCATTTTCAATGAAGCACAGCAAGGCTATTATAGTTTTGCAGCAATCTTATCAGTTATTTACTTCACTGGAATCCCAGTTTCAAGCCTTTTCATAAAGCTTCCCGAAAAGAAAGAATTTATAAAAAGAAGCTCCCCCCCCTCCCAAATAAGCAACTATTTGCCTATCATTAACAGACAAAAACAAGAAAAAAAATATTTAGCACAATAGAGATAATCATATCATTCATCTATTTCCAATGGGTCAACATTCTCTTCACAGAGGAATTACTGTTCAATATGGATATCGATACTCAACTCGCCTTCAACAGGAGAATACATGGAATAAAATATCTTTTCTAATATCTCAGGAAGAGAATGCTATTCATAAAAAAACTCATTTTGGAGAACTGCACAGTATTTCATATGTTTAACAGATCTTCTTCGTCTACTAAGAGGAATAGAGAAGGGATCATGTATATACTATTCAGTATTTGATGAACTTGAGATGAAGCCCACCTCTCCTTGCGCGTATTTACTTTTGAGCATATGCAAGTACTTCAGCCGCCAGGCGAAAGCAGAAGTATAACGGAATTTCGTTTTTATGCCGATACGCTTCAGCTGCGAATAAAAGTATGGTTTAAAATCTGAATGAATCCTTTTTGCTTTTAATTTTGAAGACGGACATTTGGCAATTATACAAATGATAGTAAACAACCTCCTGAGAGCCGCTATTATTTCTCAATAATGGTGACTTTGACCATAATTTTGTGAAAATCTTTCTATTGGCCATTTTTGTTTTCTCCAAGATGAGTCAGCATAGTAAGAATTAATCCCTACAATTTTAGAAATCGACAACAGTGGTTTGCTATGTGCGAAAGAACTTTTGAGCCAAGAGTATCGAAACTAATGATTGATAGTGTAATAAAATTCAATCACATCGTGTCGAATTTGCCGCCGAAAGTCGCTGCTATAATACGAAATATCATCATGAACATTATTATAATTATAACGCATCTTCTTCAGAGATCCGGTGAGTCCTCGCAGCAAGAAATTCGAAAATTGCTACTGAAGGAATTAAGGGATAGAAAATTCAAAAGTACTAAGAATTGTGAATCGTCGAGCCGCTTCAAATAAAAAACATTTCCTGCAAAAAATGCCAACTTCTGTTCAAATTATTTTGGCTTCCATTACACCAATAACAGCGCAAAAAACTGAGAAAATCGCTGATCGAATCCTCGAAGTGAACTCTTCAAATGTATCACTTTTAACTAAAGCAATATCTTCATCCTGTGAAAATCGGATTCTTCGGGAAATGGGGAAAACTTAATAAGCGAATCGACGATTTTATGATGCAGATTACGGTTTTTTTTTTGTTTTGTTTTTGCAAGATAACAGGAATTACTTTAGTCCACGCAACCATTCATTATCGCGTCCTAAGGAGTCAAATGTATGTTGGTACCATAGGAAATATATTCCTTCATGCAATTTTTCAAAAAAGTCGACTAGCGAAGAATAAAAATAAACGCCTGCTCGCTGCTTGATGTTTCGGGTGGCTTATTTATCGACAGAACATCAAATATTTCTCTTCTCATCATTACAGGATCTGACGTTAGTGTACTTCCTGCATCATTTGCCAAGAAAAAGAGACGGAATAGTATACGGCAACTATCGGCCGCGATCAATGCATATGGCAAGAGACTTTGACAGACTGGAATTTGGCGTTACTATTTCTATAGCCTTTTTTAATTCATCTGTTTCTGTTTCAATGTTTCATCTGAAGTTCATTTTGTAAAACTTATTTCAGACGAGAGCATTTTCACAATGTTTTAAGAATTTCCTGAAATTGTTAAACTTCCTTCTTCTAAAGTAGACAAATATGTAAAATATTACATCGAAACCTCCGTTTCACAATTTTTGCCAAGCCTAGACGATTATCTCCTGATTGGTTAAAGGCGACCAAAGCAAAATTTCAGCAGAGCTTGATTTCGCCCTTATTAGATCTTCTAAAAGCTTCTATGCATCCCCTTTATATATAATACCTAAGAGAGATAGTAATAATTGGAGACAGGTTGGGGGGTTGACCAAACTTAAAAAAAGGATAAATACTCTATTCCTAATATTTTATATTTTGCTTCAGAGCTACATGACAGAAATTTTTTTCACATATTTATTTAATTAATGCTTATAATCAAATACCTATTAACGAAGATGATATTCATAAGACTGTCATAAGCACTTAATCTAGAATGTATAAAAGTACTAGAATGCAGACCGTCTTTTGCAACATCACCTTTACTTTTCAAGGCTTTGTAGAACTTCTGAGTGGTTTAAATTTTGTGTATGCTTTCATCGATGATATTTTGATTCGTCACCCTCAGAGAAAGAACATGTACGATATCTGCGATAACTTTTTGAGCGTTTGGATCAGGATGAACTGTCTATAAATTCTTCTACGTGAGCGTTAGGAGTACACACGTTAGAACTTTTAGGATTTCAAGTAAGTGGTATTAGAATAAAGCCTTTACCACATAGAATAATTGCCCTTTTAAAATTTCTTCGACCATCCACTATCACACAGTTACAACGTTTTCTTGGCGTGCAAAACTACTAGAAGTTTCATTAGACAAGCTGCCCATATAGTTACTCCTTTAGTAAAATTTCTAGAAGGCTTAAAGATTAAAAAATGTTTAAAGCAAAAAGTTGATGTCAAACCTGGAAACGTTCTTCCATGGATAATTTCTGAAAAAATTAAGAAATTCTTAAACAGGCTATTTTATTACATCATCCAAAACAAAATGTACCACTAAGCATTTGTTTCAGTTTTGCTGCATATCCAACATATGTATCAATGTTACATGATAAATTGAGGTCCTGGTGACCAGAACCAACTTCTGCTCATTGGGATTTTTTTATTTGTTCCAATTGTATTAAAAAACTGTTCGCATTGGTTTCTGAGAGTTGATGGTGTTCAATCACCGCTCTCACAACGTTACACTGGTTCTCATTAATTGAAAGAAATCTGTGTCAATAGATCAAGTCAAACCAGGATTTTGTTTGGATTATGACAATGACATTACTTCTATTTCTCAAGTGCCTAAACGACAACAAGATAAAACAGAAATAACTATGCTGCATCCAGATGAACAAATTAGTAAAACTGTTTCTCAAACTAAATTGGTTTTTGCATATAATTTTATGTGTCAAATTTCTGAAAGCCTTAGAACAATTCATAACATTTTTTAAAAAATTTATTTTGTCAGTGCATATTTTAGCAAAATTTGTATATCATGTTTTAGAACGAGTATTAACCCTTTGCGCTTGGAAAAGCAATACGATGCAAAATTATTCAGCTAATACAAAGGCTTGTTTATTGTTCCGTAAAATAAATAAATATATAATTGTTTAAAGTTGAATTTCCCCCAAAAGTTAATTTACATCTTTTTACCATTCTGTAGGTATTTTTAACAATCAAAATTGAAAAATAAATAAGTAAAACGTTAAAATGATGCAGTGTTTTGAATGGTGACCATGAATCACCTCTCGAGTGCAAAGGGTTAATTTAAGAACGGTGTATGAATGCATCTTAGTTAACAATGCACATTTTTTATATTGACTGTATCATTGGTTTATGCATATATTTTATATCATCATATTTATTTTTAGTGTGTGTGCTATATAGTTCAGTGAATTTATATGTGATAATGTTATACCGTTCGCCTGCTCACTGGAAGGGGATATTCTGTAATAAAGTCTATCTCCCCATGTGCGTGCTTACCTTTGAGCATATGGAAGCAATTCAACTGTTAAACAAAAGCAGAAGTATCACAGATTTTTTTTTTTTTTTTTGTTATGTAAATGAGAGCTGCGAATAAAAGTTAAGTTAAAATCTGAATCAATCTTTTTTTTTCACTTAATTCTGAAGATGAATATTTGTCATTTATGAAAATGAGCAGCTTTCTGAAACCCGCTTTCTCCATAAGTTTAAGACAATCTCGAACTTGTTTTTTAACAGTTAGGTCTGGAGATTTTTCTTACCAATTCTTGTAGAAAATATTTTTATGTTAACAATTAACAAAACGATGAGCATAATTTTTCTTACGAATGCTCCCGATTCTTGATTCATTTTTAGGGATTACAGAGCTGTTACACGAGGTTCATCTATGCAACAATTAGCTTGAACATAAAAATATTTACTAAGTGGTATTGATAAGAAAGACCTCCAAACCTAACTTCTAAAAAACAAGTTTGAGATTCTCATAATCTCATCAATGTCACTGTAAAAGTGCCATTGTGACACTGACTACAACAAGGACTAATAAACTGTTCAAACGACATGAATACTGCAGCAGGTAAATTATACTTCACATTAGAAGTCCTTTTAAATAAAATTGTGAAACGTGAGTTTTGAATATTACTACATTAAAAAGTCTTAGTTAAATTTATAAGCATGTCTTATAACTGTTGTATGGTAAAATTTGTTTTTATATAGTTATAATTAATGCCAAATTACATTAAAATGGAGCCTTTAGTTTTTCAAAAATTCACAAAATTATGCAAATCTCCTAAATTTTGAACACTAATGCATTAAAATCCAATGAATGTTGATTTTATTTAAATATCAAAAGTACACAATTTAAAAAATATAATACATTTATTAATGTATAAAATGATTGAATATTATCTTTAAAAAAGATGATTTATAAGATTTTAAATTCAAATTCTTGTCTTTTTAATACATTAGAAGAAAAAAAATGTCATATTATACTGTACTTTAGCTGTATTGCTACTAGATTTAAAATTTCAATAAAAATACGTGTATATACCAATGTTGAAAAGACAAAATTTAAGCAATTTACATGTGACTTATAACTAACTTAAGTAACTTACAAATGACTTAACATTAATTGCATTATTGTTTATAATGGAAAAATTTTGTGATAGTTTTATAATTCCTCCCACCAACAAAAGTGCAAACAAACTAAAGCATAAAATTAAAAAAGAGAAAAAATAAATTTTTAAATTACAACATAATAAATTTCATTAAACTACGAAGTAAAAAGTAAATTATAATTGATTAGACAAAGATTTCATGATCCAACTTTTGAGGTATTTCTAGCTCATACATTCAAAATCTAATATACAACATATATAAATATTTTCATAACATTAGCAATTTGATATTAGTCTAAAGGCTGAGAAGCCACATATTTTTTTAAATGTGCATTTAAAAAATATTTTTTAGAAATTGGATTTCTTTCTTTCATTTTTTAAAAACCTTTCTTGGTTTATTAAATTCCTCCTATTGAACTGCAGGAGAGCTACTGAAGACAAATCTCTCATAACTCTGAATTCCAGGAGAAGTAATTAACTCATGTTTATTTTTTCTATATCGTAAGTAAATTTTTACAGTTTTACTAAGCAGTGAAAATAAAGAAGAAAATAAGCAAAAATTAACATACGCTGGTGTCTCTTGAATATTTCTTATACTTTGTTCTACATCTTCTTTAAGTTCCTTCCATGGAGTAATCCCAAGCTTTCGTTTCAAATCTTGGGCATACTTCACTTTTACTGAAAGAACTTGTCTCAATGTAGCAATTTCTTCTTCCGTCTATAAAAAAATTATTCAATATAAAAAAAGCAGTTGATTATCATAATCCAAAATATCATTTTTTTAAAAAAGATTGAATGGAAATATCATTTTTTTAAAGATTAAAAGAATGGAAACATCTTTCAATTCTCAAGATAAATACCACAAATCTATCATGCATTTCTAAAAAATATACAAGATATCAAAACTTTATTTACATAACATTTGATTTCATAAAGATTTTATTTATCAATACTCAAACAGAAGCTGTATATAAGAACCGGATAAAACAAAAATCCTTCAACTGACATCTAAGCATCATTTTATCCATAATTTTATCTGTTGTTTTTGTAAGCTTTTGTTATTTTAAATAGCAATTTCAAATATATATATATATATATATATTATATACACGTTTATATAAATTCAAATATATGTTTTATAAATTCAATAATTCCTATCAACATCATATAAATATTTAACAAAAACTTTAGATGCTTTTATATTCTTAATTCAAAATACAACAACAATAAGATTCATCAATTTCGATCTTATAAAAAACGTTTACAAATAGAAACGAACTAACTTTCGCCAACTCAATTTTCCATTCATCTTCAAGTTTGGCCTTCTGTTCAGGATCAGTGACACCACCTATCTCATGAATTCCACTGTCAGGAGTGGCATCAAAGGCTTTCTCTTCAGATGCCTCAAAATAATTATCTGAGAGAAAAAAAATATTAAAAGAATATTAATAAATATATTAAAAACATTAAAAGATTAAAATAGTTAATAATGACAGGTTCTATTATTTATCTTCAAAAAGTTTTCAAATTGCAGGCAAATGTACAACTTGGTTGCCATCTTTTATTCGGAAATTAATTAAGAATTCAAACAAATCATCATCCGAAAAACTGATTATATTGTTACAATTACTACAAAATCGCAGACTCAAAAAGTATAATAATAACTAACAAGAATTTATTTTGGAAATTGAGAATATTCAAATTACTATTTTGTACTTGAAGCAAAATTATACGTAAAATATAAATAACAGGATGCAGATGACTAGAGATAATGACAATTTTACTTTTGACAAAAACATAAATAAAGTAAATATTATATTATAGAGATATATAATATATATTATATTATTATATAATATCTATATTATATATAGATATTATATAATATATATTATAGAGATCAAGCATAATAAAGAATTACAAAGAGATTAATGGTTATATTAAAAACTGACGAATATGTTAAATTATTATATTTTCAATATAGTGTTAAAAGTTTCCACACTCAATTTAAAATATACCTCCCACTTTTTTTTTTTTTTTTTACACACAATCATTTTTTATTACTATTTTTCAGCCGAAGTATTTAAAAAACACACCTTACTAAAAAGCACTACTAATAATAAAAAATATTTTTTAAAAATAATTAAATTATGATATTTTGGAAAACATTATTGCAATAAAAAAATCTAAGATATCACTAGAAACTAAAATTTTACAATATGAAATTAATTTTAAACGACAATTTTTAATATTAATTATTATTTGGCAATTTTAAGAGACCCAGAACAAATTACGGTAAAACAAATACTATAAAATTTATTTTCACTGCCATAAAAAATATTACTCATTTTAGTTTTTTTTTTTTTTTTTTAAGTGAGGAGAAGGGACGAGCGAGCGAAAGTAGGGCAATAATTTACTCAAGTAAACGGAATTTTGGAATAAGGGAAGTGTAACAAAAAAGCGATTGTAAAAATTAAAGACTAAAAATTAAATGCTAATACAACGTAATATAGCAGGCTTTGAAAGTAATATAGTAGGGGAAAAAATACGGAACAAGGTAAAGATGACAATAGCCAGCATAAGTTAAAAATCAGGTAATTTCTAAACGATGATATTATTTAAAATATTATAAATCAGTCAACATATGCAATAATAATAAGATTATAGCAATAAAAATATCAAATATGAAGTTTCAGAAAACAATAGATTAAGATGAAATTTAAGAAAGGAAAAGTTTTTAAAAATAAACGCGAACAGGGAAATGATCAAATATCTATAAGAATTCGATCATCTCCACCGCTGAATTGGAAGATGCAGAACAGCAGAGGATGGAAGAGGCAACAAGTAACAATCCACAATATGGGTCATAAGGGGTTAAACATTGACATCGATTATTCGAAAAGCCGATTATCCGATCCTTAGAAATAGGGAAAATAATGCAAACCATGTTCAAAAGCAGTGATATGGAGATAATCCTGATATCGTGGAGGACATTCGAGGGACAAAGGGCGCCGTGCTGGGGCTTCCTCCTCCTCCGAGTGCTCCATGGCCTCTGCTTACCACTGCCTCCCAAACGATCGATCGCTCACCCCCCTGACGTCAGACGCTGCCGCATCACGACAAAACGGCTCCCGAAATACGCACAAAAATACAGTACTCCCCCAAAGAAGGTACAAAATATTACGGACAGGAAAAATTTCGTAAAAAGAGTTTCGTGAATTAAAATTCTAAATTTGCCTTCATTCTATTTCTCTTTATTTGACACAAGTTCTGAATTTTTAGATTCCTTTTTTGGCAAAGGACGACAGAATAGCAAAATTATATGCAATTACAGAAAATTATAAACTATATAATTATCGATATAAATTTGAATTTTATGAAAATTAACATTGCAATTAGAAAATGCCATTTTCTGTTAAGACACATAATCAAAAATTCTTTTTAAAACAATTAATACTATGCACAGTCAATTCAATCAAATGGCAGTCTAAAGAACGGAGTTTCTCATTTACATTTGCTACACAATAGTAATAATCAGTATCAGAAATAGCGTTCCAAGCCTTAAAAGATAATTTGTTTAAAAGAGAAAAAAAATTATTTAAACTATTAAAAAAACTCAATCCATCAGAAATTTCAAAAACTTTCATAAAGCAGGCAACTTTGAAAATGATACCATCAGCAAAAATTCATAATTGCCTCAATTTCTTCAAACATTTATCTCCTTTTCTCATTTTATATAACACCGAAATATTTTTCTTCTTCTCAACATTAGTCTTAACGTCTCTAAGGTCGACCATCCTGACGTATGCCTAAGACCTAAAATCGCACAATTCTTATGTGTAGGTTGGAAACTACTCCAAGATTATGATATTTAGCCAAATTTATTCTCAAATCCTCAAACAATGCAATCTAGCCAGAGATAGTTCATAGAGAATAGTTGCCTATACTTAGAAAAAAAAATATCCAAGTTAAATCGAGGTTATTCTATTTTTAAAACAATTTTAAGGAGTTTTTTTTAACAATTTTGATAACATTTGTAAAACACTTTTATAAAGCTAAAAATAATAAACTACTTTAGACCCACAAAGACACAAAAAAAGTGGTTTTCCCAAACATAATTTTTTAAAGCTAACAATAAGAAATTATTTAAGAACCGCAATGACACAAGAAAGATTATTTAATCCAATGTTGCAGAAACAAATCAAGTGAAGAATGAGATATGTTATGTTTATTTCTTGTGCTTGTTTACTTACTGAGGGCCCCCATTCCATATTTGTGGCAGGAACCACAAAAACCATAGAGAGACATTACGCGTACATATATGAACCATTAGCTTTTAATACATTTATTAGCGGGCTGTATTCACCATCAAAAGCAAACATTCTATTGTTGAAAAACAATATATACACAAAAATATCGATAAATTGAAGGAATCCAAGCGAAAATGTATTAGCACTGTCATAACATGTTTATAGCGCGTAGACAATAAAGTCCAATCTTTCGTAACCGGTATTTATATATTATCGCATTTCATAAGTTCTTAACTAAAAATTTAAGCTTGTAAGAATTTTAAAAAATGCAATGGATATGCATTTCGACAAGTTAGCAATATGTTTGGGTAACAACGACTTAACGAAGACCACCAAAATGCAAATTCAAACCAGCTAATATCTCCCATATACAGCTTAACTAAAGAGATTTATTTTTAAATCCATAATATGCAATATAGAAAAAAATAAGCAAAAAGTCATTCTAAGTACCCTCATATCATCATCCACCTCTAAAAAATTTGTAAGGTAATACAAGTAATAATAAGGTAAAGGTAACACAAATTCGTAAATCTAAAAATATAGTTTGATTTGATTCGCTGAAATATGCTTTTCATTCCTTTCATAAAAACATGGAGTTTTTACTAATTGTTTAATCATGACCAGTAGATGGAGAGGAGAGGGAGTGCTTGCGCTTTGATGGTACTTTTATAGATAGTAACTAACAAAAGAAAAAAGAAAGAAAGAAATTCATAGAGCAAATACCCAATTATGCAGCAAAAACGCTATATACGGAAATGGAGTTTTTTGTTCGCATTTAAAAAATATCTATTTGTAATACGACTGAAATAACATGCGAGTACATTAAAGTTCCATCAATTTCATAAACAATATATATGAAGTAAAGACAAGATAAATATCACAAATAGTTTGCTTATTAATAGAACAAATAGTGACAAGTGAAAAATTAAAATAGACAAGATAAAAAATATCGTTCAATTAGGGAAAAATTCACTAAAACATTTATAAAAAATATTCGGCCGATATTGAATGCAACTGTTTAATTAGTTTCAGATAATGACAAGTTTGGAAATTTAAAAAAAAAAGCCTAAAATTTGTAGAGGAAAAAATCTAAAGGGCAAAATGGTGAATAAAAGGGCGTATGGTTAACGCAACCATGCAACGAATCGTGAGAATTCTGCCACTTCCCACTAAAATATTGATCACTTGTAGAGAACTTCCGAAGACCGTTAAATCTTGCTGGACGTACGTGCGTGCATGCAATTTTAATGACCGTTAAAGGGCCAAAAATATTTTTGAAAATGTTTCTGAAGAAAAGATGGGAATAATTTTAATGCGAGTAGGGCTTCTATTGTCCTTAAACGGAAGATATTAATACTTCGCGATCAAAATGTTAATGAGATACTTTATATCGAAAACGAATGTCTTTATAGAATTTCCTATCGACATTTTTTAGGTTTATTTACATCCCGTTTTGAAGCAAAACGAGAGCTCGTTATTTCTGTTTCAACTTCATTACAAATGTTAAAAAAAAAAAAAAAAAAATCCATTTTTTAAAAAAACGATGGAACAACAAAAATTCGATTCATTCTAAGATTCGAATTAAAAAAAAAAAAAACTAGACCTAAACCTGAATAGAGCAAGAGAAAACGGCATTTTTTAAACATAAAAATGAAAAAGATATTTTAACAAAAAGAAGTAAATAAACAAATTATTTTAATAAATAAAGTTATTTATTCAACTTATTATACAATAGTAAAATCTTAAGTGTGAATTAAGCAAATAATTTTTTGAGGCCCTTACGATCAGTGAGGACACAAGTTAGAGATCATTTAAAAATAAAAACAATTTAAGGGGGAAAAAACGCTTTATAATTTTCTGTTTTGATTTCGAATTAACCAAAAAAATTAGATTTATGAATGATATTTCAACATTATGTCAATGGAAATTTTAAGTGAATAGAGAAAAATTCGAATTATTGAGGAATTCCAATAAAAATGTTCGAATTAACCAAGTTTCATTGTAAAGCGCTTTAAAAATTATATGTATTATAGTTAACCCTTTATATTAGGATAGCTCATCTCGGGTACCATAAAAGACGATGCAACAGACCCATCACAGGCGAATATAGCTGGGGAACTCGAGACAGTTATTTCAGATTTTCCAAACTTTTCGGTTAAACCATTTTTTTTAATACTTTAGTTTGAATCGTAACATTAATTAAAATTAAATATCTTTATTCTTATAGAAGAATTCGAATGAATTTCAGATTATGTGAAAAAAATCCCAGTGCACAACATTTATCAAAATTTTTTTCTTACAACTAAAATTTCCAAACCTTTTTTTATTTATTTTTTACACATTTTTGTTTACAAATTTCTGAAGGTAATAAAAAAAAGCAAAATGGACAACGGACTTGAATGAAAGATTATTATTAGACATCGGCTGCAAAATTCGAGGTACTGCAAGAGAGTAATTACAATATAAAAATAGAAATCAACTAAATCATTTGAAAAATATCCTGCATTCGCTAGAGCGAGATATTTGGCCATGTTTCAACTTTTTGCAGAGGAATGAAGGAGTACGCTCTTTTATCAGCATGTAAATTTCTTTATTTTTGCAAATGATAAAAAAAAAAGCATACATATACAAAATGACCGGAATAAATTTTGAGCTAACTTTTCTTTAATTTTCATTTTTAAGAAAAGTACTGCATAACCTCAGTTGAAGCGACAATTATCGATACAAACAGTCGTTGAATATAGCATATATTTTACAAACTTAAAACGGCAACAAAGTTATATACCGATTTAAACTAAAAACTTTGCCTACCGATTAGAAATTGGATAATTTTTAATCTAAGACTAAATTTTTTCTTTAATATAATTCAACATATGAAATATTTGGAATGCATGACACAGATCACAATATAATTTGTTTTTCCGCGGGTTTCCCACCCGCCCCTTTTCTTTTTTTCTTTTTTCTTTTTTTTTTCCCCTTTCTTTTAATAAACATAAGTAAACTTGTGATTCGTTCGCAATGTCTTAAAATATTTTGTTCATTCACATAAATTTATGTTTGCTAATCTATTATCAGGCAATTCTAAAATCGCAATAAATGAAAACACACACAAAGATTGTCACATAAGAAAACAGCGTAACATGATGATATTAATAAGAATTTCTTCCTCATCATTGGGAAAGGCGAGAGGATATGTCAGCTGACGAAGCAAGGTGAGAAAAATTAGTGTCTAATTTCATTAGCGTCACAAAATGGAATACATGCAGAATAAGAAGAAATTTCTACGCGATAATGAAGTAAAGCTAACTTATCACGTTCCTTCCTGAACAGAGATATTTTTAAGTCTCCTTGATACGCATGTTATATCATTTACAGTTGACACAAAGGAAAAGAATAATAGTAAAATATCTCGTCATTGAAAAGTCTTACATATACAAAAGCATACAACAAAATTAATTTTTAGAAATTAAACAATAGTGTAGTAACAAAATAATATGCTGAAGCAATTATGTATGAAGTTATGAACGCATTAGCGAGATAAATAAAACATTTGCAGAAAAAGATGGGTTATCCTACAGCGTGAGGGATACATTCCACATCGCGTTACACGAGACATGCATTGTCAGAAGAATTTATACAAGTAGAAGCAACGTCTCTAATTTGCAGCTTCACAATATACTAATGGGATGATATTTTTAAACTTCAATGTTCAATTATAACCAAACAAGTCATTGCAAACAGTTGCTTCTCTAAACAAAATAATAATAAAATTAATTTAAAAAAATAAACTCGTGAAAATGTTCGATTTATCCTACATGTAATACAGAGCTGTTTATCAAAAGGCTGCTCACTTGTGTATTCTCTCATTGAGCTGAGGAAGGGAAATGAACGGACGGAGGGAAGGACGTGCAACCAAATCTTTCAAAAAATACTACTAGCCTGATTTTCAAATAAATAAAATTTGTAAAAAATACGAATTTTTAGAATTTTAAAACATAAAGGACTATATTGTGTGTTCTCTCAATGAATCATTAAAATGATTTAATAAAATACAATTAATTATAATGTATAAGAATTTTAATCCCTTGGCTTCGAGGCCATTTTCGTGCGGACGAACCAGCAACTCGAGACGTTTTGTAGCGAGCGCTCTTAAGTGAATTTCTTACTTCTAATTTAAAATGATTACACACACAATTTAGCGTATAAAACTTTTATATTCACGCACTTTATTTATCTTGCGATATTTCAAATGTATGCTCAATTTTTAAAAAGAAATAATAGTTATTACCGGGCATCAAATTTCCGTCCCAAACAAAGTGGTGAGCGAGAGTCACCTCTCGAATTGCGGCATTAAATCATGTGGTGAGAAATAATCATCTTCCGAGGGCAAAGGGTTAATAATTCATTAATTCTTTATTACATTCTATTTGACAGTTTCTGCAAACATTTTGTTATGTTAACTTTAAACAAAATTTATTATTTCGTTTTTATTTATCATAATAATTAAATGCTTTCATCTGTATCATCAGGAAATCATTACCTAGAAATTAAAGTTATTATCTTAGTCATTTTTTTTTCCAAATACATACTAAAAAAATAAAAGCATATTTCTACAGTTTTGTTTTTATTTCAATAACGAAAAATAAGTTATAAACATGTAAATTAAGGTGCAAATATGTTGAAATGCGAAACAAAATTCACTAGAAATTCATAGAAGAGTCTCGAAATGTGCATTTCCTAGATCAGCACAATCCCTAAATCTGCCACTGGATATGTAAGAGAAAAAGTAGTAACAATATTTTCGGCGTCACATTACATGAAGCGCGTTATATGAGACCACTGTATTTCAATGAAGATGTCAGCTGATGCAGATTCGAAATATTAAAAAAACAAAGCAGGTTTTTCCATAACTTTTTTCCACTCATGAACCTTATTCGATAAAAAAAATAATAATGCAGGGCGTTCATAATTAAAATTATATATATTTTTAAAAGTCTATAATTAGTCATTTGTTAAAATGACCCGAAATTTGATCCGAGTACATTTGAAATTACTCGATATCGTTTGGTGAAGGAGAGAGAAAAAAAAAATTACTTCAAAACCGGTGGATAGCATATTATAACCATTTCTAGGGTAAGTAGTAAATGTTTCTTTGGTGACTTTCTTTCTTTTCAGAGTGCTATTAAGAGTATTGCTGTTTTCGTGTACTGTTGTTTCTTAAAATAAAATTTTCGCCTAAGATCGTCCTTTGACTGACAACATTCCTATGTTTGCAGGGTTCGTGTGAGCATTTCTCTGGAAAACAATCTTTCCATTTAAATATGTTTTATAATAACCCTCACAACGCTAGAAAATTTTTTGAAGAGATCCTTTTCCTTCACCAAACAAAATCAGATTCCTTCACAAGTTTTCTAGATTTCAGGTCACTTTGGCCAGTTATTTGTAATTTAAAGCATTTTAACTTTAATTATGGACACCCTATATATAAACAGCACAACATAGAGCATAATACAACATACAAGTGAACATTTGCAAATAGTTTTTGCGCTATAAAAATCCAAACAACTTACATGATTTTCTCCAATATTTTTCAAAAATACAATAAAGGACATGAAAGGTCTGGACAAAAGTTTCATGACAATTAGCCACATAGTTAATTTTTTATTAAAAAAAGTGAAAATATCTTGATCCAGAGTACTGCCAAGTTTATCAAATGGCAATACATGAATTCAATTTAAAACAGCCACTTCGTAAATATCAACAAAATGTTTTAAAATTTCAACGCCTTCGAGAATGTAAATTTGAGAAAAATTAGTTTTAAGATATACTAATATTATAATAATGGATTAAAAATTAATAACTAAAAAGTAGACACCTAAAAAAATCCAGTTTATAGTGCATTAACAAAGCTCTTGAATATTTCCTTTGTTGCGTTTTTTAACCATTTGAAAGGCCATTCTTTTTCTAGTCACGGTACAATGAAATATTTTTAGGATTGAGATTGCTTAAGAAAAGTGATTCATTTAGCTTATTAGATAAATTTAATGTATTAATTAATTTGGTTAATAAATAACTAAGTAACAAATCAAGACATCATTTTGTGTGAAATATGAAACTGAAGCGTCTAGGTATCATCTGAAGTAAAAATTTGTGAGAACGCCAGCCTACATATTTTCACTAAAAAAATTGATGAATTTAGTGGTAAAATACTTCTGACAGCCTTAGAAAGGGTTAAATTGCGTTTTCCCAGTATAATCCCAATCTTCCAAATTTTATAATTTTAATTAAACATCTGTGAAAAGTCTAAATTCTTTTGTCTAAATAGTAATCTGTTTTGAAATTATACGAAAGTTTACAGAGCGTGTAGTAAAATGACGATACAGCGTCAGCCCAAAAGCACCACTCTACACACTAAACGATTCTGCCAATGCATTAGTTCTTATGATGAATATCGAATAACCATCTTGAATTTTCCGAGATCATGCTGTTTAATGAATGAAGTAATGCATATTTTCTAGTATATTACAAGCTAAATACATGGCGATCAAAATGAAAAAACTGCTCAGAGAACTGTAGAGACAAAACAGATGTCATAACAATGTCGAATCCCAGTGGAATATGACAATCCCAGTGGAATATGACAAAAAAAAATAATAATAGACAAAGAAAGCTGAACAGCTCTTCTTATAAATATAATTCAGTCGGCGTCGTATAATAATTCAAATCCCAGCCGTGAAGCAAATTTATTACGAACTGTAAGTGACATAGGAATGCAGATACTAAAGAAAACATGAACTCGAACGTCTACTTAATCAATGCATTTGAAGTTAGGGTTCCAATTTTTTTTAAGTCCAAAATTTTGGACATAGTTTTGCAGATGAGTGGATGATAAGAAAATGAATTTGGAATGAACTCCACTTTATTTTTTTTATGGAATTTTTGCACACGGGCTGGACAGATGAAACTGCGTCTGTTCGTACCAAAACACAAAAGCAAAGTGTGAGAAATTTTTCCTTTAGTGCTTTTACTAAGATATTCTGATAGGGACTTCTTGGGCATGTGTCGATTTAGAAAAGAGAATCTTAAATATCGTTGGAAGGTATGACATAAGCATTAGGGATTTTATCCTTTCGTTGGAAACGTGGAAAGGATCAGGAAATAAGAAGGAAGTCGGATATTAGGAAATAAGAGAACATTTTAGGAAAAAACTAATACACAAACGTATAATTAAGGTAAAAAACAGGAAATTAATTACGATATAAAATAAATTATTAGCATAATTACTTAAATTATTAAATTAGGACAAAATGAAATATGTAATGTAAATATCATTACAAATATATATTTTTTTCTTACATTTATCTAGATTTTATAACGCGTCTTTCTTTTACCATTTTCTGAAATGTATATTAGCAAAATTTGGCTATCATACACCAATAGTTTTACATGCTTTCATTTAATTCGATTTCTTTCACGTTTGCAGAAATGAATTCCTATTTATACTGATGTGCTTGTTTCCCTAACACTGAAACTTGATATACTAGTCGTGAAATTTCATATAGTTGAGTGTCCCCAATGAAAATATTTTAATATTTTCAGTACGTAAATAACAATTAATCGATTATTTCTAATAAATGATATATATGAGAGGCGCAATCTGGAAGTAAATTTGGGAACAAATTGATCACAAAATCCTATAATATAATAGAATTTTTTTTAAAAAAAATGTGAACTTCAAAACAAAAACAAAAAATTATGAGATACTGAAAATAATACCGTAAGGAAATTAAACCACGATGAATATCACAAGGAAAAAACTTCTAAAATATTCACTAAAACTTAAAAATGCATTCTAAATGCCATTAAAATTTCAAACTACTTAAGAGTATTCTCTATCAGCGCTACACGTTCCTACAATTTCGTTTTGACTGTCATATTTTAAACATTTTCTACCTTTCAAAAAATTCTTGTAACTAGAAAGTTTCGCAATTCACTTATAAAAACATGCATTTTTTTTAAATCAATTTTCCGAAAGAGACATTTACTTTACCATAAGGGCATAACTACAAAGCTTCAATTAAAAGAAAAAAATCCCAAAACTCGTTACCTAATAAGAATGCTGTTATGATTCTCTCCCCCCCCCCCAAAAAAAATGAATTCCTTTTACGGAACCTAATTTTCCTGACGTTTAGGTAATTCTAGAAGTAGAAGTTTTAAAGTAGTCAATTTATATGCTTCTAATAAACTTTTCTATTAAGCATATATTTGATAGAGAGTACCAAGAAAAAAAAAGAAAGGCTGACTACACATGAATAATGTCAACGAAGTTTTCAAATACACGGGTTTGTTTTTCAATCACCACGCTATTGAAAAAAAAATTTCAATTAAATTTTATCTAACATCGAAACCAAAATACACATCCCATCTAGTCTTTAACACAAATGCATTTAATGAGAGATGTCCCGACATTTCACAACAAAAATGCACTTAACTTATTGCCATTCTTAGCAGCACAATATTCTGAAGGAGGTCTCATTGGATTTAAGATCTTAATGATAGCACATCAAATCAAATAAACAGATTTTGTAGGGAAAAAAATTTCGCGAAGATAGAAAACAATATATTTTTTTATTAAAAATATTCAATAAAAATTTAAGAGAGCAGCTTTAAGACAAAATTATTGCTTTAAAATTTCTAAAATAATATAAAAACCCATATGAGAAATTACGAGACCTGTGTTAAGTGCAATTTAGAAAGATAGACTCACAATCGAAATACCTTTTGAATAAGTTTACTTAAAATGTTCTTAAACTCTCATGAGCGATATTCCGGCCAAAGGATTCTCGCAATTTTGAATCATGGTCAGATGCCGAGGAAAACACAGCTGAACCTCTCTTTCCATTCTTCTCCTACATACAAACGGAAAGGTATTTGATCCTCGACAGCTTTAATAAGCACGAGGTATGTTTATGGGGTATATCTTTCTTGGGATCGGGTTCCGAACCCATAAATCTGCAGTCATGAAGTTGTGACTCAGTTACGCGGCTATCGTGGCATTTACGAAGTCTGAGATACAGATATCCTTTTATATATAAATATATGTGCATTTTATATACAAACCTTATGAAGTTATTTTAAAAATTCCTACCAATTCAAAGGAATTCTATATAATCAACAAATACCAGGCCACGGAACTGCAAAATTAGAGAAAGTTAAAAAAAAAATCGCATTTTAGTAAAAAAACATATCTATCGTGCAAATTATACAGAAAATTATGCTATACATAATAAATACTACAAAATATAATTCAAAATAAGAGCAGAGCTCATTGTTTACATTCCGCATTCACTAACATGCGATTGCAACGACTCCCCTCCCCCTTTAATACTCCCCACTCAGCTTAGCTAAAAATGACAGACTATAAGAGGAACTAGATTACCGATGGTCTACAGTACTTTAATTATTCAATATGGAAACAAAAAATGTTCTGAAAATTTTTAAGCCAAGCTTGTTCTTAAATTTTAAATAAATTAGAAATATCTACCCGTTATCAGAGTCATGTTGGGGTGAATCAAAAGTATATTTAATTTTAATTTGTGTTTTAATTTAATTTGTTGCTAATGTTCCTAGTGTGTTTTGATTAATGCACTCTGTAAATAGAATCAGTCTTCGTAGTGTACTAATTTGATAAATAAATTATTAAAGCTAATAATTTCCGACCACGGGATAAAAACTACATAAATTTAATTATCAGTTAAATTTCCATAAAATATGGTTTTTAAGATGATTACTGTAGAATTAACACAGGAGCTAATCTTAGATTATCTAATATTAATCAATACTAAATACCAACAGACAATTGATGGATTATGACCTGTGTTAAGAAAAACTAGATAAAAATGCATTCTATAATGAAGCAAACAATCCTAATCAGCAGATAAAGAGCAAATTTCCGGTTTTATCGGAAAATATCTTAAAAAAATGTGTTATGTACTTAACTTAGTACACAATACAAGTGAAATAAAAACATTTGTCAGAATTGCTGCACACCTCACATGAAAGATGTCCTTTCCCACCCTCTCCATGTTCAACTCTCGAGGTCAAATATTTATTTATACATGAAACATTACTTTTGGTAGATGCGCATGTGAGAAGTGTTCTCGTTAAATTAGTTTTATTTTTCTTTATAATTCGGTAATGTTCAATTTTAAGCAACTTTTTACAGTTCGTTAAATCCTTGACTAAAAATTCAACAGACAAGTTCACCACAACGAGGCAGAAAGCAGAAAAAGAAGGCTTATGATAAATTCAAAATTTACGAAATTTCAAAATGGAATTTCCCTACATCTAGCTTGACAAGCATTTTTTTTTTTTTTAGGCACAAATTTCTCATGTGATATTGCAGCACAGCGTTGGGCAGTTAAAGTTACAGAAATTAGACTCGAAGTAGAATGCTAAAGTATCCGACTTTCGCACTCTACTTCGAGTCTAATGCCCACTCATCTCAGAAGTTAAAAAAGAATTTTGAATTCAAGAATGTAGAAAATTTTTAAAAACGCAGAAAAATGAATTCATTACATTATATACAAATACCGATGCGACTATGTAAATATAATATACAATATTGCCCCTCTTTTATACATTTCAAAAGACCAGCAGAATTGTGGTGTAAACTGGGTGAAGATGCAAACCGCGGGAAACCACTTACAATAATTATCACTAAAGTATTATCGGAGTGGGCCAAGAAAAAGTGCTGTAAACGACGGAAACGTAAATGCGATATAATATTGTATAGCATTGCAAATGTATTGCAAGTTACACATCTGAAACTCTGAATTAGAAAAACCAAGATTTTAATTATAATTAAAAAAAGTCCATGTCAGAAAACCTCAGAGTAAAATTAATTTATTTTCCACAAAGACATTCAGTTTAACCCTTCGCACTAGGAGATCGAATTTGATTAGTTTAATTTAGTTATACTATCATTCTATCTGAAAGTAATTCTAAGGCTACTTGATGACGGATGTCGTAATTTTGAACTCCCTTCAGATGACGAAGATAACATCAGACCTGGCATCCCCCTCTCCATACAAGGGAGGATGTTTGTCCTATGATGAAAAATTTAACATGTACCAGGCCCGCATACACGTTGAATCTTTCGTGGAAGTGGTTTTCGAAACTTAGGACCTTGCCATTAGGCCACCACGGTCTCGGAAGTCGTATGTGACTGAATACGGATGGCATCGACACCAGATCGTATGCCGCGTCATTCTCGACCAAAGGCTTTTACCAAGAAGGAAAATGTAATTTTCATCTTTCAAAACTGTCACAATATCTACTGAATTATATTTTATAATTTTTGCGACTATAAATGATCCTTTATAATCAATGAATAATTATGCGCCTAATTAAAAAAGTAAAAGATTGATAGATATTTAAATGTATATTATTTTGACGATGACATAAAACATTTCATAGATATATAAATCTTAAAATAATTGAAAGACAATATTTTAAAGCTCTCATTTTGAAACTTGCATATGAAAATTATCCTACAACTTATACATTAGCAGTCTGTTATACAATTATGCAGATATAAGTATCGCTGATGGATAACTATTTATTGATTCCACAGATGTTGAAAAACTCTCTGTATAGATTTCACTTCCAAAAGTGGTTGATTTTAGACATGTATTACGAAACATTTTAACTTGGGATTCCAAAAAGATACATATGAGACAAGTATGCATTTTAAATAAAAAAATTAAATTTCAACAACTCCCATTTTGCAACTGCTTGAAATATATTTCACACACATGCCCCGATTTTTTACAATAATCAGATGATGAAGACGACATTTCAGCATTACGAACCATGCAATCATGAGGAAACCTGAACTCAATTGGATTTAATATGCATCAAATTCTCGTACATGTCGGGTCTTCATTAGAATCTGGTCCTGCAATCCAAACAGCCACTGCAGCCTCAAGTTAAAGAAAATCAGAAGAAACATTGAAGATAATTATTTTAAATCTTCAAAAAATGCAATGAAGTAAATAACCCAAGGGCTGAAGAGGAAAATTCAAGCGAGATTCGATTCCACAATACACAATTCTGGAAACGTCACAATACATGTTGAATTACCTTGTAATGTGATGATTTATCAGAAAACATTTAATGTGTAATTGCATGCTGTAATCTTCTTTCGCTTTTCTCTTCAGTGTTAATCTATCTAAAAAAAACATCTATTGTAACATTGCATTATTTCATGCTTTTATCTTGTTGGAGACGAAAGTTTTACATGGAAAAAAAGGCACGATAGCATCCAGATGTAGTGTCAGTGCAAAGGCACAGTGGAATTGGAAGTACTCTCAATTTTCGTCACTGTATAAATATATAATCAATGCTTTGTTTAATTTTGTATGTGATATCTAAATGCATAAACAATCTTACCATTTCTTTTAGTTTTGAATCATCTGGCAAATGCAGAAAATAGAAAAAAAAAAAAACTTTATTCGTACAGAGAGAAAGTTTTTGCTGAAGAATGTTACGATTCCAAACAATATCGATTTCTGTAGCAGCGCATGTGCACTCCCAAAATGTATTCTCCCCTCTCTTGTGAAAGGAAGAACATACTGTTCTTTCGACAGCACATTCTTCTCTTCCCTATTTCATCAGGTGGTTCGGAAATTTACAAAAATTAGAGGACTGCGACCCAGCAAAAAAGGGAACTTATAGTAAGTCTACAGTTGTCAGGAAAAGAGATTGCCTCTCCTCTCCCCTTTAAATGACTGGACAATGTTGAAAGACTTCAACCTGCTAGGTGCCAGAAATTGGAAATCCGAGACCCTGGATAGGCAGCGATGGCGTAAGCTGATTCGGCCGGTCATGGTTTCTTCTAAGCTGCAATGCCGAAGAAGATACTTACTTCACTTCTACAAACATTGAAAGCGAAGTTGTAAACATTTTTTTTTCTGCAAAAATTTTTTTTTGCGAGTCAGAAGTTTGAAGATAAATAAAAACAAAAGCATAATTAATGATAAAAAAAATTAAAAATGTTGAACTAGTTCTTTTATAAGTAAATGCGAAAACAACATCTCTATAAATGTATTTATTGAAGTTTTAAATTCAATTTTATACTTTGATAATTTTTTTTAAATCTTTATAAACGAGGGTCAGGAAGCAGTGGCGTAGCGACGGGGGAAGGGACAAGGAGGTATACATGCTCCGGGCAGCAGTCTTAAGGAGCACCATGGAGACAAAACATGGGTGTATTTAGACCACTTTTCAAAGTCAAACATCATAAAAGGGTAAAAAGGAAAAAAAAAAATCATGCCTTCGGCCCTATTTACTCTTATGAAATAACTGGTAATGATTAGGGTCAAATAATTATATATCACTTCGGGCGCCTCTAGCCATCACTTGGCTATTGTAAGGAAGCTAAGAAAAAT
The DNA here is from genome assembly GCA_026543865.1 of Argiope aurantia. Lineage (NCBI taxonomy): Eukaryota > Metazoa > Arthropoda > Arachnida > Araneae > Araneidae > Argiope > Argiope aurantia. Next base: position 751,979 of record JAPMOR010114456.1, read on the forward strand.
TATCAGAAACATTTTCAAATTTATGTTTCAATTAAAAATAATTTACAGTTTATGTTTTAATTCCACCTGCAATAAGTTAAATTTTTTTTTAGTTTAAAATTCTTATTGTCTACTTATTAAGTAGTTCTAAATTAATCAGATAAAACAAAATTAAAGTTATGCCGAAATGCATCAATGTGCAATGTAGCAAAGTTTACAGTATCCCCAATGCTTCAGTGCACGAATCGCCATTGGTAATGTCATATCATATATACACACTGCAATCACACTTCAATAAACAGTCACTTTTAGCGACACCAATTAATGTTATAGCAGTGAAAACTTAAGATTAATTTATAGTTAATTTTAACTAACAGACACTTAATACAAATAGTAAATACGATACGCTGGTTTGACGGGGTACCTGTACTTTTAAAACACAAAGATTTTATAATCATAGTACATTCATGCCTTTTCATGTACTTTATTGCTATTGCCAGAATCCCCACTTTGTTTTCTTCCAAACAACAACAACAAAATATTTAAAAAAAAATTAAAAAAGATAGTAGTAACTACTTCTTAAGTCCTGAATGGGGAGATGCAAAGGAATGCGGAATACAAGAAAAGGATAGTCTCATTTTCCTTAATCATCATTAGCGAAACCATACAAGTTACAAAACAAAGCTCATCAATAATACGAAATGAAATGAGGAGATTACGGCTATCAAGCTGAAAAATGAGCAGTCTTTAAACCTTTTTTTTATAACCATTAAACTAACCAGACATTTAAAAGATAGAAATTAAGATACCTTATTTTTTAAAATCATTATGGAAAGAGTCGATATCTGTAAATTTACATTTAAAGTAAAATTATGAAGTAAAGAAAACATATTGACATTTTTATAGTGATGCATGTTTATTAATAAATATTTATAGAAAAGACTGAAATGCATTTTTATCGAACTAAAGAAAGTGGATGTGCCAAGCCCAATTAAAAAAAAAAAACTGAAAAATAAAATATTAACTCAAATTTTCAAAAACAAATAAGAAAATCAACTTCAGCACGATAATTGACTCAACAGTTTACATTTTTTATAAGTAACGGAATAAAAATTCTATTTTGGTACGGAACTGAAACAAATGACGGAAAAACTTATAGAAAGCCTTGAATGAGTATTCAGTTTCTTCAAGGGCAATCTTTTACTGCTATATTATAAACAGGAAGATCAAATGCTGCAATTAACGAAAATGTATAATCGAAGACGGCTGTTTATATCGCTCTTTACAACTCAGAAATATCGTGCTTTGCAATCAATTTAAAAACAAGTGTAAACAGATGGGTTTATGATTTTGTTAAAAGTTTTTCAATAAAAATTACAAAAATTTGGTATAATATTCAAAATTCGAAGAATTGACAGAGCATAAAAATTCAAATGTCATTAAGCTAATTTCTTTCTCACAGGGTGTATAAAAAATAATAGGAATAATTAATTTTATAAGAAGTTATTAGAATTGAGAAGTAGCAAGCGCAAATGTCCAATTACAAAAACAAGAATATTGCTAAAGAGAATAAAATTTGGAACCGAAATATCAAATTTGTTTCTCAAGAAATAAATGTATATTATGTCAAAGGTTGATGACCATCTTAATGATTAATGAAAAGTTTCTATATCAGCAAAAATATACACATATTATATACACATAAAAAATAATATTAATGCTTGGGAAAAGGGCAAAACAATGTAAAATTCATATTAATAATTTTACAATTGTTAAATTAATGACTGATGGATAAACATATCTTTCAAGCAATATGAATAATACAGAAAGTGAATTTTATACTTAAAATCAAAATCGGTCTTAAGCAGCTAGCTACCATCCAAACTTCTAACACATCTAGTTTAGCTTACTTAATTTATTTCCCGTTTTAACGTAACCTGGGGGTTATTTTGAGACTTTTCTTTTAATTTTGAATAGTAATCAAAATTGCGAGGAGAGAGGGAAGAGGAGAAAAAATTACGAAAGAGGAAGAGTCTAGAGGGTTCCGTGAGTTGCCATGCCACACAAACAGAAGAGAATGTGGCTCCGACGGATTTAATATGCACCAGGCCTGTTTACACAGCCATTCTTAGGTGAAATGGGAAACTAATGCCATACCATGAGGCCACCGTGCAGTGACGGATTCACGTACAAGATAAACAAATTGGTCGATGAGCAATAATGAGCGAATATATTTAGTATATATGACAAATATATACTAAATGTGTACTTAATATAGACCCCATATCTCAAATAGCTTAGACTTCATCTAGTCTAAATTCGGCACTGCGGCCTTTCAGCACATCTAAGTGATATTAAATCTTCCACAAATTTCACATACACTAACTCACCACATATAGCGAAACTGAAACTCAAATCCTTGAAGTTGAGATGGCGGTAAAAGCCATATAAAGAAAAAATAAAGAGTCGCGCAAACTAAAGAATAATTTTATGAAAGTACCCATCCCTTTCGAATTTAATGTCTTCTTGAATAACAACAAAAAATTTATAGGAAAAACAACTTATATATTTGTTTCATAAAAATGCAATAAGAGAATAATCGATGTAATGTGAAGCACTTCAGAAATCTATAATAATCAGAAATTATAATTTTCAGAAATCTATAATAATTCCAATTATCTGAAATAAGCGGCACAATTGACAAAGAAAGAAAAAAACAGTGTAGTTCATAATATACACAGACATAAAACAGGCTTAAAAAAAGCTGAATTTCATTAAAAAAAAAAAAGAAAGAATCAGGCCAAACATAAATATCCAGAAATAAAATAAATGATTAACTGAACAATAATATAAAAAAATTTATACAAAAAGTACCCGAGATGCTAAAAATATTATAGAATTATTGCAGAAAAAAATTCATTGATCTGAAGAAGAATAATTTGTCGTATTTATATACCGTGTTTCAAATTATAAAACCAGCAGACTCATCAATTAGCGCTTTAAAAAAAATATGTAATAATAAATTGTGCGAACTGATGTTTCTTCGATGTCATATATCATCTTAAGAAAAGCATCACGTCTATATCTGATACTTCTTGCTATTTAACCGCATTCCAGGGCGACTTCAACGACATTTAGTCTATTCGCATTCTCATTAGGTTCTTCAAGCGCTTCCATTAAAACATCTCTTTTCCTTTTAATCCTGATACTAAAACAGCCATATAAAAATACACAAATGAAATCGAGTTTTTTTTTTTAATTACCCGAAGAACAATTAACAACGAACATACACTGTCACAGCGGTTTTATAGGTTTGTAATCCACAACTACACGAATTGTACTTCTGCTCGAGTGTCAGGTGTCCGAATGCTTGATCCTGACAAACAAATGAACGACATTTCAAACGTAAAAACAGTCATTACATGTACTTTTCAAAACCAAAACACTTTTTTACTCTCTTCCTCAGGAACGTAAGTTGCAACCTATACGATTACAATCTAACTTCTCGAAGCGACCACTCCTCTCAACGATCACCTTTTTTACTTGGCAAGAAAATTTTGGTCCACAGACATAATGTTCAACTCTAAAAAGCAGCCACTCGAACCTCTCGGAGCAGCATGGATCGTCATCTATTCAACTTTATCAAAATTCATTCTTTTCATTTTTCTGACATTAATGACCTTCCATTAAGACAAAGTGTATGGGAAGTAAGGGGAAAAAAAATCAAAAGTACATAGATTCAAAAACAATATTGGAAATTGAATCTAAGTTAATCTTATTATTAATATAAGAAAAACGATCTTCGTCATTTACCGACGAGGTGGATGCAAGCAATAGTGTCCAGTAAACACACAGTAAAAAGCCATTTTCTTAACAAGCATAGTGTTTTTATCTCTGAAAAATGTCTACGCGAATTTTTCTGAATCGCAACTAACATACATAAGTTCCGAGTCACTATTATAGCGAAAAATCGCCAAGAATGTTACACGAATCTTCCAAATAATTACTGAAAAAGATGCGATTTCAAAAGGTGCATACTTTTTTTTTAATTTCGCATTGTCAAACAAATACGTTAGGAAAGCGTTACTGGTGTTAATGGATTGTAATTGCTAAAAAGAAGAAAACTTTTGATAGTGAACAGATGCTTCAACAAAAACCACAGATGTTCAAAAGAAAAGGACAGAAAAGCGAAATTTTCCCCGCTAGCAAATGATGACTAAATAAGTTTCGACTTCAAAACAATATTTAAAAAATGGCGAATACTCTAATCGCAAAAATTTTACATTATTATCCATTCCTTAAAAGTTACCAACTGATCGATCAGTAGTTTAAAAAAAAAAATCGAAAAATAAAGGCTACTATCCAGTTAAAAAAAATTGAAAGATCCAAGTAAATACAAGTTGTATCGTATTTCAAAAATAAATTTTAGAAAATAGTTTTTTAAACAAAACTTATTGTATTTTAATGGCTTGTTTTTGACATTTATTATCCCCCCCTTCCCCCAAGAAATAAAACCCTTTACAGCAATCGCTTCAAATCTAATAAATTATACAAGATTATGTTTTAAAGGAAAAAAAACAATTATAAATACATAATTTAAAGAGTTAGTATTAATTACAAAAACATAAGGCAACTTCGCGATAATTCGTTCGAACAAATAAAGCATCTGCTTCAAAAAACAAAAATGTCAGCAAAAAATTATTTTGGGAAACTAAATTGGTAACTCAAGATGGAAACAAAAATTTGTACAAAAATGATTACAATTCTTAACATTTGAATAATTATAAAAAAATATATATACACATAAATAT